>CM061032.1:29382581-29982581 GCA_030763125.1 Hippophae gyantsensis
TTCATATAAAAAAGAGAGAATCAATAAATATCAATTCATATCTTTAATAACCTAAATAATATGAAAAGCATAATTAACTTAGTTATTATATCCATAAATACTCCACTATTTTAAATGATAAAATTTGCATAAATATTTATTGAATCTTTGTTTATTTTTATGTTAATAGATTAAAAACACAAAACCCAAAATATCGTGACAGGATGTTTAGGATTTAATTTCGTTTTTAAAAGTTTGAATAATAAATTGAAAACCACATACATTCCTTCTTTAGATCCTCCCTCGGAGTATACTTATCATTTTCTACGAAATGATTCGATGGCGCTTCATGAGAGTTTTATAAATAGATAAACCAAAGTATCAGGCAGGATCAAGGCGACGCTCTGAAGCCTACCGCCTCGATCAAGTTTTCATGGATTACTTGTAGGGATGGTATCAAGTTTTTGGCTTGTAGATTCTTGGTGAAGGAATAGCGTTTTTAAATTATTTATCAAAATTTTAAAAACTTTTTGTGTTGTAAATAATTGTGATTTTTTTTTATTAAAAAAATTAAAAAAAATAAAAAATTTTGTTGTTTGTGAAAAGTAAAAAAAAAATAATTCAAATTTCAATTTCGTAATAAATAAAAAAAATATAGCATGAATAATAAAATAATTTTGCATTTTGAAATTTGAAGTAAAAAAAAAGTAAATAAATTTTAAATTAAATAAAAAAAATAAAAAAAAATTAGAAAAATCAAAAAAATCAAAAAAATCAAAAAAATCAAAAAAAATCAAAAAAATCAAAAAAATCAAAAAAATCAAAAAAAATCAAAAAAATCAAAAATCAAAAATCAAAAAATAAAAATAAAAAAAAATAAAAAAAAATCAAAAAATCAAAAATCAAAAAAATCAAAAATAAAAAAAATCAAAAACTTTATTTTCAATTTTTTTTATTTTTTTTTTATTTTTGTTGTTTTTCCTTTTTCTTTTTTTCTTTTACCTTTTTCAATTATTTTTTTCAATTTATTTTATTTTATTTTTATTTTATTTTTTTGGCTTAATTCTTATTTTTTCTCTTTTTCTCTTTTTTATTTTTCTTTACTTCTTCAATTTATTTTATTTTTTGTTTAAATTTTTTTTTTTTCATATTTTTTTTTTAATTTTCGTTTAAGTTAATTAACTTAAGTTTTTAGTAACTTAATTTACTAACTTATATTAATTTAATTTACTAAATTAATTAACTTAAATTTTTATTAACTTAATTAACCTACCTTTTTATTAACTTAATTAACTTAAATTTTAACTTAACTTAACTTAATTAACTTAATTTTAATAAGCAAGTAGAAAAGTAAAGATCTAAGTGAGTTCTCGTTTAGGAGACTAGTTCCTAGAAGCCTTCAGGCCACTAGTCTTTCCCGGGAACGTTGCTCTGTCATAGGAGGATGGTTTTTATGAGCCTTTGCTTTCCACCATTCTTTCCTGGGAGCACTCTTGGTTATCACCGATTATGTTATTTTAACTTAAAAAAATTAAAAAAAAAATTTCAAACTATCTCCAAAATTTTAAAGCTTTAATTACAATCTAAGGAGTTAGTTGTTTTGTTCTGATCTAGGTACAATTGTGTTTTGATGCCTTTAATTATTTGATTTGTACCTAGACATGGATTATCTAAAATTCCCAAGCATGTCCCTAGTTTTAAGTATAGAAAAATTTAAAAATCCATAGGACATGAAAAAAGTATAGGTAGACAATCTTGTCTTACTTCAGAGGTTTGATTGACTCAATGATGAGGGACATTGAGTTTACTTAAAAGGCAATCCCAAGTTACGCTTGCTAAGACGCAAACTAAGCGTACTGGACGAGTGCAACCCATCATTTTAGGTAATTTTTTGTTATTTGTTTTATATACTTAATTTTATTGTTTATTTTAGTTTAATTATATGTGAATAATTTTTAAATTGTTAAAACTAAAAATATTTGTTGAATTGTTAGAAGTTCACAAAGAATCAGTCTCAGATACACTTTAATGATGAATATGATGAATGCACCTGCTTTTCTCCAATACTACTTACACATTCTCAACAAATAGGTAATCTTTCTTCTCTTTTCTCTTTATCTTTAATTTACAATTGTTACATTGAGGTGAATGTAAGTGCTAGGCTGGTGGTGAAAAAGTTACCATGCTTAATTAGAAAAGAAAAATGCATTTAACAATTTAAAAATTAAAAAAAAAAAAAATAAAAAAATTCAAGAAAACAAATATTATTAATTTTTTCTTTTTTTTATGTTCACATCTTCATTTTTTGTGTTTGGTTTTATTTTCCTTATGTGATTTAGTAATTTTTGGAATTAAAAAAAAAAAAAAAAAAATCTCTCACAAAAATTTATCATTTCTTTAAATCAAATTTAAGTAAATAGTTAATTCTTTTGTACTGTTAGATTAATTTTTGAAAACATATCATGAAATATTATGTAATTATTTTTGATAATTATTAATTTTTGTCATAACTAGTATTTCTTGATAAGATGTAGAAATTATATTAAACCCAAAATCAGCTTTTTATGAATTTGTTTTAGTGGAGACTACCTTTTGTGAGATATAATTTGAGCCTAATTTCCTTTATTCAGAGTGAAATATATATTTTTTCTACTCCAAACACATTTCTTATTTCTTCAAATTCTTAGATGATCTCTATAGGCATTAATATTGAATGTATGAATTTTTTTCATCTTAATAAAGTATCGTATATTTTTTATTATTATTTTTGCTTAGATTAAATGATTTTGAGTAGAAATTGATAAGATATGCTTATCTCATTTGTGCATGACTACATAAAAAAAAAAAAACATATCTCGGGGTTACCTAAACCAAGATCAAACAAAAAGCCACAAAATTAACCACTCACCAAAATCCTAAAAAAAAAAAAATGTACAATCTGTATATATGGGTTGACTCTCTAAACAATTGATATATATTGAAAAATATCTTGAGAAAAAATATCTTCGGAGAAAAATATAGAGAGAAAGAATATATAGTATAATCTACATACTATGACCCACATTTCCTACAAAGTTGTGAGTAAAGGCTAATTACAAAAGAAAGATATAGGAAGTAATTCCTAAAAAGTCATTGCACTTTCTTCATTTGTAAAAGGCATATATCTTGAAATTTTTCTTAATGAGTTTGATTTATGCATGAAAATAATTTTATATATGATATCTTTATAATTTATACATTTGATTCTTCCATGAGATCAACGTCAAAATAACACTTTGAGCCTTTCTTTTTTATACATATGCGGAAACATATTAGTTCATTTCTATACATCAACTCTTTTCGCATATAAATTAGTATTTAGTGTTTGAACCCATAGGATTCGGTGTTTTGAGAGTATTGACTTGTGAGGAATAGAGTCGAGCTTAACGGATTCATGACACCGAAATTGGGTAAAATTAAATTGATACATTTTTGATATGAAATATGAAAATGATTTTCACTAATTATTATAATAAAATCATGATTGTTTAAAGAGATTAAAATAACTTATGCTTGAGATTTTAATTATGATCTTAAAGGAGATTAAAAAGTATGAGATATTTTTGTGATATGTTGTTTTCTTTTATTCTTAAATTAATTTTTGATTGTGTTGTGATTGTTTTTATAGTTTCTTTTTATTTAGTTCAATGTTTGTGGGTATCATTTCTGAAAACCCTCACGAGACTCAAACTCGTCCACTAGGGCAACCTAGTGGGGTTTAACGCTTGTTGCATAGGCTAAATGCAACCGTTTCAATCCACGAAAGTGATTTAGGATAGTTTAATTTTTAGTTTTTATCGCTTCTCTTGCATAAGTGGACTAGCAAGAAGTCGGATGGAGGTTGTGATGAAAGGCTCAAAAGCACTAAAATAACCATGATTTTATGTACATTAATTGATTAAAAATACATATATTTATATGTTTTATCATATATTTATATAAATTTGTCTTTTTCGAATCACGGGTATTTTTATTGTTTTTCGTATTTTGGCTTAAAAACGCACTTTAAAGACTCAAAGAGGAATACTTCAAGCAATACATCACAAATATATTAATAAATAAGTGGAAAAGGTCAACAAACATGGAAAAATTGGACAAACTGGGTCGAAAAGGTCAAAAATGTCAAAAAGATGAAATCGCGCTTCGGCATGCCTACCAAGGCTGGGCAGCTCAAATATTGGCTGGGCCTCTGCAGGCCGCGCTCATGCCGTCAGCACAAGTATCGGGTCACGATTCACCCGTCCATGCGCGCACATCGCATACGCATTGCTTCACGTTGCTACAAGCGGCTGGCAATGACAACAGCGCTGCCAGAAAGCCAAGAAATTTCTCCGCGCGCCCAACGCCTTTTTCGCCGCCATTTTCACGTGCAGCCGCTCGTGAGCGTCATGGCCGACGTCATTAATGACATCAATGATTCCAATACGCGTTTTTACATTTTTTAATATTTTTTAACATTTTTTTACTCATTTTTCTCTCCATCCTCACCTATAAATACCCCTTCCCTTCACTTCAAAACACACCTTCAAAACACACTTCTCTCTTCTTTCTTTCTCTCTTTTCTTAGATTTTTAGATTTTTAGTTTTTCTTAGTTTTTAGCTTTTCTTAGTTAATTTCTCTTAGTTTTAGAGTTCTTCCCTTTTTGGGAAGAACTAGTTATGTTTTTGTAATTTATTAGCTTTTCGATTCAATAAATGGGAGTGCAAATTCCGCTTTGAGGTTTTCTAGCAACGGGAATAGCATCGAAGTTCCGTAAAGGATTTTATTTTCTTTACGATTATTTTTTTATGCTTTATTCTTACATGTTATATTTAATTTGTCTGCGTGATTAAATTTAACTTTCTTTGTTGCTTTATAAACATGATGTAATAATAACGTTGTTATGCTTGCGAAATATTAAATAGGTAAAAATCTCTAAAATGAATTGATTTTATTTTTTATTCAAGATTTTATATTAAGAATGTTAGAGAGAAATATATTATTTTTCATTACAAACTTAAATGCGAAAATTAGATTTTAAGGTTTAGTTATCCTGTCTGATTTAGAGTAGTGTTCTTTTATTTGTTGGTACAATCGCCTTGAAGCTGTAGTTGAAGCTCTATTTCAAAAAGTTTTTATAAGAATTATTATCTGAAAATGTATTGACAACATGTTTTCAAGTAGTGGTTTTAAAACTTTGAAAGTTAGTACTCGGATAACTAAATTCTTAGGTTTAATTTGGACACCTTTGAATAAAGTTTAAATCGTCTAACCTCACCAAAGGTGGCATTTAAATGGTTCATTTTTCAATCTCTTAGAAAAAGGAATTAATTTAATTAACCAAATTAGCTATCAACCCCACCCATAGGTGTTAATTGATTTGTTTAGTTAACAAAGAATATCTAACCTCACTCAAAGGTGGTATTCATATAAAAAGAGAGAATCAATAAATATCAATTCATATCTTTAATAACCTAAATAATATGAGCAAGCATAATTAACTTAGTTATTATATCCATAAATACTCCACTATTTTAAATGATAAAATTTGCATAAATATTTATTGAATCTTTGTTTATTTTTATGTTAATAGATTAAAAACACAAAACCCAAAATATCGTGACAGGATGTTTAGGATTTAATTTCGTTTTTAAAAGTTTGAATAATAAATTAAAAACCACATACATTCCTTCCTTAGATCGACCTTGGGAGTATACTTATCATTTTCTACGAAATGATTCGTGCACTTGCGAGAGTTTTATAAATAGATAAAACCAAAGTATCGGGCAGGATCGGCGCGGTTCTGCCCCGATCATCTATGCATGCAAAATGTGTGAACATTTAATTGAAATTGTACGGTAACAACAAAAGATCATGCACAACAAACGTTAAAATTGGTTATACTTAAAAAGAACTCTTGTGTATATGGTTAGAAATAATTAAAAATAGAACGCATAGCACACATAGTAAAACAATTATATGAGATAAATAAACAACTTTTAGTAACATATATGTACATTAAATAACAAGTATGTAAAGCATTGTAAAACTTTTAATTAAAGTCTATGCTAGTATAATGGGTGAACATTAAATTGAAATTGAACGGTCAGAACAAAAGATTATGCACAACAAACATTAAAATTGGTTAAACTTAAATAGAACTCTTGTGTATATCGATAAAAATAAGTAAAAATTGAATGCATAGTACACATAATAAAACAATAATATCAGATAAATAAACAACTTTTAGTAACATATATGTACAATAAATAACAAGTATGTAAAGAATTGTAAAACTTTTAATTAAAGTCTATGCATGCAAAACGTGTGAACATTAAATTGAAATTGTACAGTAACAACAAAAGATCATGCACATCAAACGTTAAAACTAGTTAAACTTAAATAGGACTCTTGTGTATATGGATAAAAATAATTAAAAATAGAATGCATAGCACACATAGTAAAACAATAATATAAGATAAATAGACAACTTTTAGTAACATATATGTACATTAAATAACAAGTATGTAAATAATTGTAAAACTTTTAATTAAAGTCTATGCATGCAAAATGTGTGAACATTTAATTGAAATTGTACGGTAACAACAAAAGATCATGCACAACAAACTTTAAAATTGATTAAACTTAAATAGAACTCTTGTGTATATGGATAAAAATAATTAAAAATAGAATGCATAGCACACATAGTAAAACAATAATATAAGATAAATAGACAACTTTTAGTAACATATATGTACATTAAATAACAAGTATGTAAATAATTGTAAAACTTTTAATTAAAGTCTATGCATGCAAAATGTGTGAACATTTAATTGAAATTGTACGGTAACAACAAAAGATCATGCACAACAAACGTTAAAATTGGTTATACTTAAAAAGAACTCTTGTGTATATGGTTAGAAATAATTAAAAATAGAACGCATAGCACACATAGTAAAACAATTATATCAGATAAATAAACAACTTTTAGTAACATATATGTACATTAAATAACAAGTATGTAAAGCATTGTAAAACTTTTAATTAAAGTCTATGCAAGTATAATGGGTGAACATTAAATTGAAATTGAACGGTCAGAACAAAAGATTATGCACAACAAACATTAAAATTGGTTAAACTTAAATAGAACTCTTGTGTATATCGATAAAAATAAGTAAAAATTGAATGCATAGTACACATAATAAAACAATAATATCAGATAAATAAACAACTTTTAGTAACATATATGTACAATAAATAACAAGTATGTAAAGAATTGTAAAACTTTTAATTAAAGTCTATGCATGCAAAACGTGTGAACATTAAATTGAAATTGTACGGTAACAACAAAAGATCATGCACATCAAACGTTAAAACTAGTTAAACTTAAATAGAACTCTTGTGTATATGGATAAAAATAATTAAAAATAGAATGCATAGCACACATAGTAAAACAATAATATAAGATAAATAGACAACTTTTAGTAACATATATGTACATTAAATAACAAGTATGTAAATAATTGTAAAACTTTTAATTAAAGTCTATGCATGCAAAATGTGTGAACATTTAATTGAAATTGTACGGTAACAACAAAAGATCATGCACAACAAACGTTAAAATTGGTTATACTTAAAAAGAACTCTTGTGTATATGGTTAGAAATAATTAAAAATAGAATGCATAGCACACATAGTAAAACAATAATATAAGATAAATAGACAACTTTTAGTAACATATATGTACATTAAATAACAAGTATGTAAATAATTGTAAAACTTTTAATTAAAGTCTATGCATGTAAAATGTGTGAACATTTAATTGAAATTGTACGGTAACAACAAAAGATCATGCACAACAAACTTTAAAATTGCTTAAACTTAAATAGAACTCTTGTGTATATGGTTAGAAATAATTAAAAATAGAACGCATAACACACATAGTAAAACAATTATATCAGATAAATAAACAACTTTTAGTAATATATATGTACATTAAATAACAAGTATGTAAAGAATTGTAAAACTTTTAATTAAAGTCTATGCATGCAAAACGTGTGAACATTATATTGAAATTGTACGGTAACAACAAAAGATCATGCACAACAAACGTTAAAACTAGTTAAACTTAAATAGAACTCTTGTGTATATGGATAAAAATAATTAAAAATAGAATGCATAGCACACATAGTAAAACAATAATATAAGATAAATAGACAACTTTTAGTAACATATATGTACATTAAATAACAAGTATGTAAATAATTGTAAAACTTTTAATTAAAGTCTATGCATGCAAAATGTGTGAACATTTAATTGAAATTGTACGGTAACAACAAAAGATCATGCACAACAAACGTTAAAATTGGTTATACTTAAAAAGAACTCTTGTGTATATGGTTAGAAATAATTAAAAATAGAACGCATAGCACACATAGTAAAACAATTATATCAGATAAATAAACAACTTTTAGTAACATATATGTACATTAAATAACAAGTATGTAAAGCATTGTAAAACTTTTAATTAAAGTCTATGCAAGTATAATGGGTGAACATTAAATTGAAATTGTACGGTAACAACAAAAGATCATGCACAACAAACATTAAAATTGGTTAAACTTAAATAGAACTCTTGTGTATATCGATAAAAATAAGTAAAAATTGAATGCATAGTACACATAATAAAACAATAATATCAGATAAATAAACAACTTTTAGTAACATATATGTACAATAAATAACAAGTATGTAAAGAATTGTAAAACTTTTAATTAAAGTCTATGCATGCAAAACGTGTGAACATTAAATTGAAATTGTACAGTAACAACAAAAGATCATGCACATCAAACGTTAAAACTAGTTAAACTTAAATAGGACTCTTGTGTATATGGATAAAAATAATTAAAAATAGAATGCATAGCACACATAGTAAAACAATAATATAAGATAAATAGACAACTTTTAGTAACATATATGTACATTAAATAACAAGTATGTAAATAATTGTAAAACTTTTAATTAAAGTCTATGCATGCAAAATGTGTGAACATTTAATTGAAATTGTACGGTAACAACAAAAGATCATGCACAACAAACTTTAAAATTGGTTAAACTTAAATAGAACTCTTGTGTATATGGATAAAAATAATTAAAAATAGAATGCATAGCACACATAGTAAAACAATAATATAAGATAAATAGACAACTTTTAGTAACATATATGTACATTAAATAACAAGTATGTAAAGAATTGTAAAACTTTTAATTAAAGTCTATGCATGCAAAACGTGTGAACATTAAATTGAAATTGTACGGTAACAACAAAAGATCATGCACAACAAACGTTAAAACTAGTTAAACTTAAATAGAACTCTTGTGTATATGGATAAAAATAATTAAAAATAGAATGCATAGCACACATAGTAAAACAATAATATAAGATAAATAGACAACTTTTAGTAACATATATGTACATTAAATAACAAGTATGTAAATAATTGTAAAACTTTTAATTAAAGTGTATGCATGTAAAATGTGTGAACATTTAATTGAAATTGTATGGTAACAACAAAAGATCATGCACAACAAACATTAAAATTGGTTAAACTTAAATAGAACTCTTGTGTATATCGATAAAAATAAGTAAAAATTGAATGCATAGTACACATAATAAAACAATAATATCAGATAAATAAACAACTTTTAGTAACATATATGTACATTAAATAACAAGTATGTAAATAATTGTAAAACTTTTAATTAAAGTCTATGCATGCAAAATGTGTGAACATTAAATTGAAATTGTACGGTAACAACAAAAGATCATGCACAACAAACGTTAAAACTAGTTAAACTTAAATAGAACTCTTGTGTATATGGATAAAAATAATTAAAAATAGAATGCATAGCACACATAGTAAAACAATAATATAAGATAAATAGACAACTTTTAGTAACATATATGTACATTAAATAACAAGTATGTAAATAATTGTAAAACTTTTAATTAAAGTCTATGCATGCAAAATGTGTGAACATTTAATTGAAATTGTACGGTAACAACAAAAGATCATGCACAACAAACGTTAAAATTGGTTATACTTAAAAAGAACTCTTGTGTATATGGTTAGAAATAATTAAAAATAGAACGCATAGCACACATAGTAAAACAATAATATAAGATAAATAGACAACTTTTAGTAACATATATGTACATTAAATAACAAGTATGTAAATAATTGTAAAACTTTTAATTAAAGTCTATGCAAGTATAATGGGTGAACATTAAATTGAAATTGAACGGTCAGAACAAAAGATTATGCACAACAAACATTAAAATTGGTTAAACTTAAATAGAACTCTTGTGTATATAGATAAAAATAATTAAAAATAGAATGCATAGCACACATAGTAAAACAATAATATCAGATAAATAGACAACTTTTAGTAACATATATGTACATTAAATAACAAGTATGTAAAGAATTGTAAAACTTTTAATTAAAGTCTATGCATGCAAAACGTGTGAACATTAAATTGAAATTGTACAGTAACAACAAAAGATCATGCACATCAAACGTTAAAACTAGTTAAACTTAAATAGAACTCTTGTGTATATGGATAAAAATAATTAAAAATAGAATGCATAGCACACATAGTAAAACAATAATATAAGATAAATAGACAACTTTTAGTAACATATATGTACATTAAATAACAAGTATGTAAAGCATTGTAAAACTTTTAATTAAAGTCTATGCAAGTATAATGGGTGAACATTAAATTGAAATTGAACGGTCACAACAAAAGATCGTGCACAACAAACGTTAAAATTGGTTAAACTTAAATAGAACTCTTGTGTATATGGATAAAAATAATTAAAAATAGAATGCATAGCACACATAGTAAAACAATAATATAAGATAAATAGACAACTTTTAGTAACATATATGTACATTAAATAACAAGTATGTAAAGAATTGTAAAACTTTTAATTAAAGTCTATGCATGCAAAACGTGTGAACATTAAATTGAAATTGTACGGTAACAACAAAAGATCATGCACAACAAACGTTAAAATTGGTTATACTTAAATAGAACTCTTGTGTATATGGATAAAAATAATTAAAAATAGAATGCATAGCACACATAGTAAAACAATAATATAAGATAAATAGACAACTTTTAGTAACATATATGTACATTAAATAACAAGTATGTAAATAATTGTAAAACTTTTAATTAAAGTCTATGCATGCAAAATGTGTGAACATTTAATTGAAATTGTACAGTAACAACAAAAGATTATGCACAACAAACATTAAAATTGGTTAAACTTAAATAGAACTCTTGTGTATATGGATAAAAATAATTAAAAATAGAATGCATAGCACACATAGTAAAACAATAATATAAGATAAATAGACAACTTTTAGTAACATATATGTACATTAAATAACAAGTATGTAAAGCATTGTAAAACTTTTAATTAAAGTCTATGCATGCAAAACGTGTGAACATTATATTGAAATTGTACGGCACAACAAAAGATCATGCACAACAAACTTTAAAATTGATTAAACTTAAATAGAACTCTTGTGTATATGGATAAAAATAATTAAAAATAGAATGCATAGCACACATAGTAAAACAATAATATAAGATAAATAGACAACTTTTAGTAACATATATGTACATTAAATAACAAGTATGTAAATAATTGTAAAACTTTTAATTAAAGTCTATGCATGCAAAATGTGTGAACATTAAATTGAAATTGTACGAAAACAACAAAAGATCATGCACAACAAACGTTAAAATTGGTTAAACTTAAATAGAACTCTTGTGTATATGGATAAAAAGAATTAAAAATAGAACGCATAGTAAAACAATAATATAAGATATAAATAGACAACTTTTAGCAACATATATATATATATATATATATATATATATTAAATGACATGTAAATAATTGTAAAACTTTTAATTAAAGTCTATGCATATATGATGTGAACATTAAATTGAAATTTTAGAGGAACAACAAAAGATTATGCACAACAAACATTAAAATTGGTTAAACTTAAATAGAACTCTTGTGTATATGGATAAAAAATAATTAAAAATAGAATGCATAGCACACATAGTAAAACAATAATATAAGATAAATAGACAACTTTTAGTAACATATATGTACATTAAATAACAAGTATGTAAAGAATTGTAAAACTTTTAATTAAAGTCTATGCATGCAAACCGTGTGAACATTAAATTGAAATTGTTCGGTCACAACAAAAGATCATGCACATCAAACGTTAAAACTACTTAAACTTAAATAGAACTCTTGTGTATATGGATAAAAATAATTAAAAATAGAATGCATAGCACACATAGTAAAACAATAATATAAGATAAATAGACAACTTTTAGTAACATATATGTACATTAAATAACAAGTGTGTAAAGAATTGTAAAACTTTTAATTAAAGTCTATGCATGCAAAACGTGTGAACATTATATTGAAATTGTACGGTCAGAACAAAAGATTATGCACAACAAACATTAAAATTGGTTAAACTTAAATAGAACTCTTGTGTATATCGATAAAAATAAGAAAAAATTGAATGCATAGCACACATAGTAAAACAATAATATCAGATAAATAGACAACTTTTAGTAACATATATGTACATTAAATAACAAGTATGTAAATAATTGTAAAACTTTTAATTAAAGTCTATGCTAGTATAATGGGTGAACATTTAATTGAAATTGTACGGTAACAACAAAAGATCATGCACAACAAACTTTAAAATTGATTAAACTTAAATAGAACTCTTGTGTATATGGATAAAAAATAATTAAAAATAGAATGTGTAGCACACATAGAAAAACAATAATATAAGATAAATAGACAACTTTTAGTAACGTATATGTATATTAAATAGCATGTAAAGAATTGTAAAACTTTTAATTAAAGTCTATGCATGCAAAATGTGTGAACATTAAATTGAAATTGCACGGTAACAACAAAAGATTATCCATAACAAACGTTAAAATTGGTTAAACTTAAATAGAACTCTTGTGTATATGGATGAAAATAAATAAAAATAGAAAGCATATCACACATAATAAAACATTAATATCAGATAAGTAGACAACTTTTAGTAACGTATATGTACAATAAATAACAAGTATGTAAATAATTGTAAAACTTTTAATTAAAGTCTATGCATGTATAATGGGTGAACATTAAATTGAAATTGTACGGTAACAACAAAAGATCATGAACAACAAACATTAAAATTGGTTATACATAAATAGAACTCTTGTGTATATGGAGGAAAATAATTACAAATAGAACGCATAGTACAAATAGCAAAACAATAATATAAGACAAATAGACAACTTTTAGTAACATATATGTACATTAAATACCAAGTATGTAAAGAAATGAAAAACTTTTAATTAAAGTCTATACATGCAAAATGTGTGAACATGAAATTCAATTTTTAGAGGAACAACAAAAGATTTTGCACAACAAACATTACAATTGGTTAAACTTAAATAGAACTCTTGTGTATATGGATAAAAATAAGTAAAAATAGAACCCATATCACACATAGTAAAATAATAATATAAGATAAATACACAACTTTTAGCTACATATATATGTAAATTAAATAACAAGTATGTAAACGATTGTAAAACGTTTAATTAAAGTCTATACATATGATGTGTGAACATGAAATTCAAATTTTCTCGGAACAACAAAAGATCATGCACAACAAACGTTAAAATTGGTTATACATAAATAGAACTCTTGTGTATATGGATAAAAATAATTAAAAATAGAACGCATAGCACACATAGTAAAACAATAATATCAGATAAATAGACAACTTTTAGCAACATAGATATATATATATATATATTAAATAACAGGTAAATAATTGTAAAACTTTTAATTAAAGTCTATGCATATATGATGTGTGCATATTAAATTCAAATTTTAGAGGAACAACAAAAGATTATGCACAACAAATGTTACAATTGGTTAAACTTAAAAAGAACTCTTGTGTATATGGATAAAAGTAAGTAAAAATAGAACGCATAGTACACATAGTAAAACAATAATATCAGATAAATAGACAACTTTTTGCAACATATATATATATATATTAAATAACATGCAAAAAATTGTAAAACTTTTAATTAAAGTCTATGCATTTATGATGTGTGCACATTAAATTCAAATTTTAGAGGAACAACAAAAGATTATGGACAACAAATGTTACAATTGGTTAAACTTAAATAGAACTCTTGTGTATATGGATAAAAGTATGTAAAAATAGAACGCATAGCACACATAGTAAAACAATTATATCAGATAAATAGACAACGTTTTGCAACATATATATATATATATTAAATAACAGGTAAATAATTGTAAAACTTTTAATTAAAGTCTATGCATATATGATGTGTGCATATTAAATTCAAATTTTAGAGGAACAACAAAAGATTATGCACAACAAATGTTACAATTGGTTAAACTTAAAAAGAACTCTTGTGTATATGGATAAAAGTAAGTAAAAATAGAACGCATAGTACACATAGTAAAACAATAATATCAGATAAATAGACAACTTTTTGCAACATATATATATATATATTAAATAACATGCAAATAATTGTAAAACTTTTAATTAAAGTCTATGCATTTATGATGTGTGCACATTAAATTCAAATTTTAGAGGAACAACAAAAGATTATGGACAACAAATGTTACAATTGGTTAAACTTAAATAGAACTCTTGTGTATATGGATAAAAGTATGTAAAAATAGAACGCATAGCACACATAGTAAAACAATTATATCAGATAAATAGACAACTTTTTGGAACATATATATATATAAATATATATATATATATATATATATATATATATATATTAAATAACATGCAAATAATTGTAAAACTTTTAATTAAAGTGTATGCATATATGATGTGTGCACATTAAATTCAAATTTTAGAGGAACAACAAAAGATTATGCACAACAAACGTTACAATTGGTTGAACTTAAATAGAACTCTTGTGTATATGGATAAAAAAAGTAAAAATAGAACGCATAGTAAAACAATAATATCATATATATAGAAAACTTTTAGCAACATATATATATATATATATATTAAATAACATGTAAACAATTGTAAAACTTTTAATTAAAGTCTATACATATGATGTGTGCACATGAAATTCAAATTTTCTGGAACAATAAAAGATTATGCACAACAAACGTTACAATTGGTTAAACTTAAATAGAACTCTTGTGTATATGGATAAAAAAAGTAAAAATAGAACGCATAGTACAACAATAATATCATATAAATAGACAACTTTTAGCAACATATATATATATATATATTAAATAACAGGTAAATAATTGTAAAACTTTTAATTAAAGTCTATGCATATATGATGTGTGCATATTAAATTCAAATTTTAGAGGAACAACAAAAGATTATGCACAACAAATGTTACAATTGGTTAAACTTAAAAAGAACTCTTGTGTTTATGGATAAAAGTAAGTAAAAATAGAACGCTTAGTACACATAGTAAAACAATAATATCAGATAAATAGACAACTTTTTGCAACATATATATATATTAAATAACATGTAAATAATTGTAAAACTTTTAATTAAAGTCTATGCATATACGATGTCTGCACATTAAATTCAAATTTTAGTGGAACAACGAAAGATTATGCACAACAAACGTTACAATTTGTTAAACATAAATAGAACTCTTGTGTATATCGATAAAAATAAGTAAAAATAGAACGCATAGCACACATAGTAAAATAATAATATCAGATAAATAGACAAGTTTTAGCTACATATATGTACAATAAAAAACAAGTATGTAAAGAATTGTAAAACATTTAATAAAGTCTATGCATGTATGATGTGTGCACATTAAATTCAAATTGTACAGGAACAACAAATTATCATGCACCACAAACGTTACATTTAGTTAAACTTAAATAGAACTCTTGTGTATATGGATAAAAATAAGTAAAAATAGAACCCATATCACACATAGTAAAATAATAATATAAGATAAATACACAACTTTTAGCTACATATATATGTACATTAAATAACATGTAAACAATTGTAAAACTTTTAATTAAAGTCTATACATATGATGTGTGCACATGAAATTCAAATTTTCTGGAACAATAAAAGATTATGCACAACAAACGTTACAATTGGTTAAACTTAAATAGAACTCTTGTGTATATGGATAAAAAAAGTAAAAATAGAACGCATAGTACAACAATAATATCATATAAATAGACAACTTTTAGCAACATATATATATATATATATATTAAATAACAGGTAAATAATTGTAAAACTTTTAATTAAAGTCTATGCATATATGATGTGTGCATATTAAATTCAAATTTTAGAGGAACAACAAAAGATTATGCACAACAAATGTTACAATTGGTTAAACTTAAAAAGAACTCTTGTGTTTATGGATAAAAGTAAGTAAAAATAGAACGCTTAGTACACATAGTAAAACAATAATATCAGATAAATAGACAACTTTTTGCAACATATATATATATTAAATAACATGCAAATAATTGTAAAACTTTTAATTAAAGTCTATGCATTTATGATGTGTGCACATTAAATTCAAATTTTAGAGGAACAACAAAAGATTATGGACAACAAATGTTACAATTGGTTAAACTTAAATAGAACTCTTGTGTATATGGATAAAAGTATGTAAAAATAGAACGCATAGCACACATAGTAAAACAATTATATCAGATAAATAGACAACTTTTTGGAACATATATATATATATATAAATATATATATATATATATATATATATATATATATATTAAATAACATGCAAATAATTGTAAAACTTTTAATTAAAGTGTATGCATATATGATGTGTGCACATTAAATTCAAATTTTAGAGGAACAACAAAAGATTATGCACAACAAATGTTACAATTGGTTAAACTTAAATAGAACTCTTGTGTATATGGATAAAAAAAGTAAAAATAGAACGCATAGTAAAACAATAATATCATATATATAGAAACCTTTTAGCAACATATATATATATATATATTAACTAACATGTAAATAATTGTAAAACTTTTAATTAAAGTCTATGCTTGTATGATGTGTGCACATTAAATTCAAATTTTAGAGGAACAACAAAAGATTATGCACAACAAATGTTACAATTGGTTAAACTTAAAAAGAACTCTTGTGTATATGGATAAAAGTAAGTAAAAATAGAACGCATAGTACACATAGTAAAACAATAATATCAGATAAATAGACAACTTTTTGCAAAATATATATATATTAAATAACATGCAAATAATTGTAAAACTTTTAATTAAAGTCTATGCATTTATGATGTGTGCACATTAAATTCAAATTTTAGAGGAACAACAAAAGATTATGGACAACAAATGTTACAATTGGTTAAACTTAAATAGAACTCTTGTGTATATGGATAAAAGTATGTAAAAATAGAACGCATAGCACACATAGTAAAACAATTATATCAGATAAATAGACAACTTTTTGGAACATATATATATATATATATATATATATATATATATATATATATATATATATATATATATATTAAATAACATGCAAATAATTGTAAAACTTTTAATTAAAGTCTATGCATATATGATGTGTGCACATTAAATTCAAATTTTAGAGGAACAACAAAAGATTATGCACAACAAACGTTACAATTGGTTAAACTTAAATAGAACTCTTGTGTATATGGATAAAAATAAGTAAAAATAGAACGCTTAGGAAACATTGTAAAACAATAATATCATATAAATAGACAACTTTTAGCAACATATATGTACAATAAATAAAAAGTATGTAAAGAATTGTAAAACTTTTAATTAAAGTCGGTGCATGTATGATGTGTGCACATTAAATTCAAATTGATAGTAACAACAAAAGATCATGCACAACAATTGTTACAATAGGTTAAACTTAAATATAACTCTTGTGTATATGGATAAAAATAAGTAAAAATAGAACGCATAGTACACATAGTAAAATAATAATATCAGATAAATAGACAACTTTTACCAACATTTATGTACATTAAATAACAAGTATGTAAAGATTTGTAAAACTTTTAATTAAAGTCTATGCGTGTATGATGTGTGCACATGAAATTCAATTTTTAGAGGAACAACAAAAGATTATGCACAACAAACATTACAATTGGTTAAACTTAAATAGAACTCTTGTGTATATGGATAAAAATAAGTAAAAATAGAACCCATATCACACATAGTAAAATAATAATATAAGATAAATACACAACTTTTAGCTACATATATATGTACATTAAATAACATGTAAACAATTGTAAAACTTTTAATTAAAGTCTATACATATGATGTGTGCACATGAAATTCAAATTTTCTGGAACAATAAAAGATTATGCACAACAAACGTTACAATTGGTTAAACTTAAATAGAACTCTTGTGTATATGGATAAAAAAAGTAAAAATAGAACGCATAGTACAACAATAATATCATATAAATAGACAACTTTTAGCAACATAGATATATATATATATATATTAAATAACAGGTAAATAATTGTAAAACTTTTAATTAAAGTCTATGCATATATGATGTGTGCATATTAAATTCAAATTTTAGAGGAACAACAAAAGATTATGCACAACAAATGTTACAATTGGTTAAACTTAAATAGAACTCTTGTGTATATCGATAAAAATAATTAAAAATAGAACACATAACACACATAGTAAAACAATAATATCATATAAATAGACAACTTTTAGCAACATATATGTACAATAAATAAAAACTATGTAAAGAATTGTAAAACTTTTAATTAAAGTCTATGCTTGTATGATGTGTGCACATTAAATTCAAATTGTACGGTAACAACAAAAGATCATGCACAACAATTGTTACAATTGGTTAAACTTAAATATAACTATTGTGTATATGGATAAAAATAAGTAAAAATAGAACGCATAGTACACATAGTAAAATAATAATATCAGATAAATAGACAACTTTTACCAACATATATGTACATTAAATAACAAGTATGTAAAGATTTGTAAAACTTTTAATTAAAGTCTATGCGTGTATGATGTGTGCACATGAAATTCAATTTTTAGAGGAACAACAAAAGATTATGCACAACAAACATTACAATTGGTTAAACTTAAATAGAACTCTTGTGTATATGGATAAAAATAAGTAAAAATAGAACCCATATCACACATAGTAAAATAATAATATAAGATAAATACAAAACTTTTAGCTACATATATATGTACATTAAATAACATGTAAACAATTGTAAAACTTTTAATTAAAGTCTATACATGTATGATGTGTGCACATTAAATTCAAATTTTAGAGGAACAACAAAAGATTATGCACAACAAACGTTACAATTGGTTAAACTTAAATAGAATGCTTGTGTATATGGATAAAAGTAAGTAAAAATAGAACACATAGCACACATAGTAAAACAATAATATCAGATAAATAGACAACCTTTTGCAACATATATGTATATATATATATATATATTAAATAACATGCAAATAATTGTAAAACTTTTAATTAAAGTCTCTGCATTTATGATGTGTGCACATTAAATTCAACTTTTAGAGGAACAACAAAAGATTATGCACAACAAATGTTACAATTGGTTAAACTTAAAAAGAACTCTTGTGTATATGGATAAAAGTAAGTAAAAATAGAACGCATAGTACACATAGTAAAACAATAATATCAGATAAATAGACAACTTTTTGCAACATATATATATATATATTAAATAACATGCAAATAATTGTAAAACTTTTAATTAAAGTCTCTGCATTTATGATGTGTGCACATTAAATTCAACTTTTAGAGGAACAACAAAAGATTATGCACAACAAATGTTACAATTGGTTAAACTTAAATAGAACTCTTGTGTATATGGATAAAAGTAAGTAAAAATGGAACGCATAGCACACATAGTAAAACAATAATATCAGATAAATAGACAACTTTTACCAACATTTATGTAAATTAAATAACAAGTATGTAAAGATTTGTAAAACTTTTAATTAAAGTCTATGTGTGTATGATGTGTGCACATGAAATTCAATTTTTAGAGGAACAACAAAAGATTATGCACAACAAACATTACAATTGGTTAAACTTAAATAGAACTCTTGTGTATATGGATAAAAATAAGTAAAAATAGAACCCATATTACACATAGTAAAATAATAATATAAGATAAATACACAACTTTTAGCAACATATATATGTACATTAAATAACATGTAAACAATTGTAAAACTTTTAATTAAAGTCTATACATGTATCATGTGTGCACATTAAATTCAAATTTTCTGGAACAATAAAAGATTATGCACAACAAACGTTACAATTGGTTAAACTTAAATAGAACTTTTGTGTATATGGATAAAAAAAGTAAAAATAGAACGCATAGTAAAACAATAATATCATATAAATAGACAACTTTTAGCAACATATATATATATATATATTAAATAGCATGTAAATAATTGTAAAACTTTTAATTAAAGTCTATTCATGTATGATGTGTGCACATTAAATTCAAATTTTAGAGGAACAACAAAAGATTATGCACAACAAACGTTACAATTGGTTAAACTTAAATAGAACTCTTGTGTATATGGATAAAAAAGGTAAAAATAGAACGCATAGTAAAACAATAATATCATATATATAGACAACTTTTAGCAACATATATATATATATATATATATATATATATATATATATATATATATATATTAAATGACATGCAAATAATTGTAAACCTTTTAATTAAAGTCTTTGCATTTATGATGTGTGCCCATTAAATTCAAATTTTAGAGGAACAACAAAAGATTATGCACAAAAAATGTTACAATTGGTTAAACTTAAATAAAACTCTTGTGTACATGGATAAAAATAATTAAAAATAGAACACTTAGCAAACATAATAAAACAATAATATTAGATAAATAGACAACTTTTAGCAACATATATGTCCATTAAATAACAAGTATATAAAGAATTGTAAAACTTTTAATTAAAGTCTATGCATATATGATGTGTGCACATTAAATTCAAATTTTAGAGGAAAAACGAAAGATTATGCACAACAAACGTTGCAATTTGTTAAACATAAATAGAACTCTTGTTTATATTTATAAAAATAATTAAAAATAGAACTAATAGCACACAAAGTAAAACAATAATATTAGATAAATAGACAACTTTTAGCAACATATATGTACATTAAATAGCAAGTATGTAAAGAATAGTAAAACTTTTAATTAAGGTCTATGCATATATCATGTGTGCACATTAAATTCAAATTTTAGAGGAACAACAAAAGATTATGCACAACAAACGTTACAATTGGTTAAACTTAAATAGAACTCTTGTGTGTATGGATAAAAATAAGTAAAAATAGAACACTTAGGAAACATTGTAAAACAATAATATGATATAAATAGACAACTTTTAGCAACATATATGTACAATAAATAAAAAAGTATGTAAAGAATTATAAAACTTTTAATTAAAATATGTGCACGTATGATGTGTCACATTAAATTCAAATTGTACTTTAACAACAAAAGATCATGCACAACAATTGTTACAATAGGTTAAACTTAAATATAACTCTTGTGTATATGGATAAAAATAAGTAAAAATAGAACGCATAGTACAAATAGTAAAATAATAATATCAGATAAATAGACAACTTTTACCAACTTTTATGTAAATTAAATAACAAGTATGTAAAGATTTGTAAAACTTTTAATTAAAGTCTATGTGTGTATGATGTGTGCACATGAAATTCAATTTTTAGAGGAACAACAAAAGATTATGCACAACAAACATTACAATTGTTTAAACTTAAATAGAACTCTTGTGTATATGGATAAAAAAAAGTAAAAATAGAACCCATATCACACATAGTAAAATAATAATATAAGATAAATACACAACTTTTAGCAACATATATATGTACATTAAATAACATGTAAACAATTGTAAAACTTTTAATTAAGGTCTATACATGTATCATGTGTGCACATTAAATTCAAATTTTCTGGAACAATAAAAGATTATGCACAACAAACGATACAATTGGTTAAACTTAAATAGAACTTTTGTGTATATGGATAAAAAAAGTAAAAATAGAACGCATAGTAAAACAATAATATCATATAAATAGACAACTTTTAGCAACATATATATATATATATATATATATATTAAATAGCATGTAAATAATTGTAAACCTTTTAATTAAAGTCTATACATGTATGATGTGTGCACATTAAATTCAAATTTTAGAGGAACAATAAAAGATTATGCACAACAAACGTTACCATTGGTTAAACTTAAATAGAACTCTTGTGTATATGGATAAAAAAAGTAAAAATAGAACGCATAGTAAAACAATAATATCATATATATAGACAACTTTTAGCAACATTAAAATATATATATATATATATATATATTAAATGACATGCAAATAATTGTAAAACTTTTAATTAAAGTCTTTGCATTTATGATGTGTGCCCATTAAATTCAAATTTTAGAGGAACAACAAAAGATTATGCACAAAAAATGTTACAATTGGTTAAACTTAAATAGAACTCTTGTGTACATGGATAAAAATAATTAAAAATAGAACACTTAGCAAACATAACAAAACAATAATATTAGATAAATAGACAACTTTTAGCAACATATATGTCCATTAAATAACAAGTATATAAAGAATTGTCAAACTTTTAATTAAAGTCTATGCATATATGATGTGTGCACATTAAATTCAAATTTTAGAGGAAAAACGAAAGATTATGCACAACAAACGTTGCAATTTGTTAAACATAAATAGAACTCTTGTTTATATTTATAAAAATAATTAAAAATTGAACTAATAGCACACAAAGTAAAACAATAATATTAGATAAATAGACAACTTTTAGCAACATATATGTACATTAAATAACAAGTATGTAAAGAATTGTAAAACTTTTAATTAAAGTCTATGCATATATGATGTGTGCACATTAAATTCAAATTTTAGAGGAACAACAAAAGATTATGCACAACAAACATTACAATTGGTTAAACTTAAATAGAACTCTTGTGTATATGGATAAAAATAAGTAAAAATAGAACCCATATCACACATAGTAAAATAATAATATAAGATAAATACACAACTTTTAGCAACATATATATGTACATTAAATAACATGTAAACAATTGTAAAACTTTTAATTAAAGTCTATACATGTATCATGTGTGCACATTAAATTCAAATTTTCTGGAACAATAAAAGATTATGTACAACAAACGTTACAATTGGTTAAACTTAAATAGAACTCTTGTGTATATGGATAAAAAAAGTAAAAATAGAACGCATAGTACAACAATAATATCATATAAATAGACAACTTTTAGCAACATATATATATATATATTAAATAGCATGTAAATAATTGTAAAACTTTTAATTAAAGTCTATGCATATATGATGTGTGCACATTAAATTCAAATTTTAGAGGAAAAACAAAAGATTATGCACAACAAACGTTACAATTGGTTAAACTTAAATAGAACTCTTGTGTATATGGATAAAAATAAGTAAAAATAGAACGCTTAGGAAACATTATAAAACAATAATATCATATAAATACACAACTTTTAGCAACATATATGTACAATAAATAAAAAGTATGTAAAGAATTGTAAAACTTTTAATTAAAGTCGGTGCATGTATGATGTGTGCACATTAAATTCAAATTGATAGTAACAACAAAAGATCATGCACAACAATTGTTACAATAGGTTAAACTTAAATATAACTCTTGTGTATATGGATAAAAATAAGTAAAAATAGAACGCATAGTACACATAGTAAAATAATAATATCAGATAAATAGACAACTTTTACCAACATTTATGTACATTAAATAACAAGTATGTAAAGATTTGTAAAACTTTTAATTAAAGTCTATGCGTGTATGATGTGTGCACATGAAATTCAATTTTTAGAGGAACAACAAAAGATTATGCACAACAAACATTACAATTGGTTAAACTTAAATAGAACTCTTGTGTATATGGATAAAAATAAGTAAAAATAGAACCCATATCACACATAGTAAAATAATAATATAAGATAAATACACAACTTTTAGCTACATATATATGTACATTAAATAACATGTAAACAATTGTAAAACTTTTAATTAAAGTCTATACATATGATGTGTGCACATGAAATTCAAATTTTCTGGAACAATAAAAGATTATGCACAACAAACGTTACAATTGGTTAAACTTAAATAGAACTCTTGTGTATATCGATAAAAAAAGTAAAAATAGAACGCATAGTACAACAATAATATCATATAAATAGACAATTTTTAGCAACATATATATATATATATATATATATATTAAATAACAGGTAAATAATTGTAAAACTTTTAATTAAAGTCTATGCATATATGATGTGTGCATATTAAATTCAAATTTTAGAGGAACAACAGAAGATTATGCACAACAAATGTTACAATTGGTTAAACTTAAAAAGAACTCTTGTGTATATGGATAAAAGAAAGTAAAAATAGAACGCATAGTACACATAGTAAAACAATAATATCAGATAAATAGACAACTTTTTGCAACATATATATATATTAAATAACATGCAAATAATTGTAAAACTTTTAATTAAAGTCTATGCATTTATGATGTGTGCACATTAAATTCAAATTTTAGAGGAACAACAAAAGATTATGGACAACAAATGTTACAATTGGTTAAACTTAAATAGAACTCTTGTGTATATGGATAAAAGTATGTAAAAATAGAACGCATAGCACACATAGTAAAACAATTATATTAGATAAATAGACAACTTTTTGCAACATATATATATATAAATATATATATATATATATATATATAAATATATATATATATATATATATATATATATATATTAAATAAAATGCAAATAATTGTAAAACTTTTAATTAAAGTCTATGCATTTATGGTGTGTGCACATTAAATTCAAATTTTAGAGGAACAACAAAAGATTATGCACAACAAATGTTACAATTGGTTAAACTTAAATATAACTCTTGTGTATATGGATAAAAATAAGTAAAAATAGATCCCATATCACACATAGTAAAATAATAATATAAGATAAATACACAACTTTTAGCTACATATATATGTACATTAAATAACATGTAAACAATTGTAAAACTTTTAATTAAAGTCTATACATGTATGATGTGTGCAAATTAAATTCAAAATTTTTTGGAACAATAAAAGATTATGCACAACAAACGTTACAATTGGTTAAACTTAAATAGAACTCTTGTGTATATGGATAAAAGTAAGTAAAAATAGAACGCATAGCACACATAGTAAAACAATAATATCAGATAAATAGACAACTTTTTGCAACATATATATATATATTAAATAACATGCAAATAATTGTAAAACTTTTAATCAAAGTCTATGCATTTATGATGTGTGCACATTAAATTCAAATTTTAGAGGAACAACAAAAGATTATGCACAACAAATGTTACAATTGGTTAAACTTAAATATAACCCTTGTTTATATGAATAAAAATAATTAAAAATAGGACGCTTAGCAAACATAGTAAAATAATAATATCATATAAATAGACAACTTTTAGCAACATATATATATATATATATATATATATATTAAATAACATGCAAATAATTGTAAAACTTTTAATTAAAGTCTATGCATTTATGATGTGTGCACATTAAATTCAAATTTTAGAGGAACAACAAAAGATTATGGACAACAAATGTTACAATTGGTTAAACTTAAATAGAACTCTTGTGTATATGGATAAAAATAATTAAAAATAGAACGCATAGCACACAAAGTAAAACAATAATATCAGATAAATAGACAACTTTTTGCAACATATATATATATTAAATAACATGTAAATAATTGTAAAACTTTTAATTAAAGTCTATGCATATACGATGTCTGCACATTAAATTCAAATTTTAGTGGAACAACGAAAGATTATGCACAACAAACGTTACAATTTGTTAAACATAAATAGAACTCTTGTGTATATCGATAAAAATAAGTAAAAATAGAACGCATAGCACACATAGTAAAATAATAATATCAGATAAATAGACAAGTTTTAGCTACATATATGTACAATAAAAAACAAGTATGTAAAGAATTGTAAAACATTTAATAAAGTCTATGCATGTATGATGTGTGCACATTAAATTCAAATTGTACAGGAACAACAAATTATCATGCACCACAAACGTTACATTTAGTTAAACTTAAATAGAACTCTTGTGTATATTCATAAAAATAAGTCAAAATAGAACTCTTAGGAAACATTGTAAAACAATAATATCATATAAATAGACAACTTTTAGCAACATATATGTACAATAAATAACAAGTATGTAAAGAATTGTAAAACTTTTAATTAAAGTCTATGGATGTATGATGCATGCACATTAAATTCAAATTTACTGCAACAACAAAAGATCATGCACAACAAACGTTACAATTGATAAAACTTAAATAGTATTCTTATGTATATGGATAAAAATAATTAAAAATAGAACGGAAAGCACACATAGTAAATCAATAATATTATATAAATAGACAACTTTTAGCAACATATATGTACATTAAATAACAAGTATGTAAAGAATTGTAAAATGTTTAATTAAAGTCTATGCATGTATGATGTGTGCACCTTAAATTCAAATTTTAGAGGAACAAGAAAAGATTATGCACAACAAACATTACAATTGGTTAAACTTAAATAGAACTCTTGTGTATATGGATAAAAATAATTAAAAATAGAACGGATAGCACACATAGTAAAACAATAATATTGCATAAATAGACAACTTTTAGCAATATATATGTACATTAAATAACAAGTATGTAAAAAATTGTAAAACTTTTAATTAAAGTCTATGCATATACGATGTGTGCACATTAAATTCAAATTTTAGAGGAACAACGAAAGATTATGCACAACAAACGTTACAATTTGTTAAACATAAATAGAACTCTTGTGTATATCGATAAAAATAAGTAAAAATAGAACGCATAGCACACATAGTAAAATAATAATATCAGATAAATAGACAAGTTTTAGCTACATATATGTACAATAAAAAACAAGTATGTAAAGAATTGTAAAACATTTAATAAAGTCTATGCATGTATGATGTGTGCACATTAAATTCAAATTTACTGCAACAACAAAATATCATGCACAACAAACTTTACAATTGATAAAATTAAATAGTATTCTTATGTATATGGATAAAAATAATTAAAAATAGAACGGATAGCACATATAGTAAATCAATAATATTAGATAAATAGACAACTTTTAGCAACATATATGTACATTAAATAACATGTAAAGAATTGTAAAATTTTTAATTAAAGTCTATGCATGTATGATGTGTGCATATTAAATTCAAATTTTAGAGGAACAAGAAAAGAATATGCACAACAAACGTTACAATTGGTTAAACTTAAATAGAACTCTTATGCATATGGATAAAAATAAGTAAAAATAGAACGCATAGCACACATAGTAAAACAATAATATTAGATAAATAGACAAATTTTAGCAACATCTATATATATATATATATATATATATATTAAATAACATGTTAATAATTGTAAAACTTTTAATTAAAGTATATGCATATATGATGTCTGCACATTAAATTCAAATTTTAGAGGAACAATGAAAGATTATGCACAACAAACGTTACAATTTGTTAAACATAAATAGAACTCTTGTATATATCGATAAAAATAAGTAAAAATAGAACGCATAGCACACATAGTAAAATAATAATATCAGATAAATAGACAAGTTTTAGCTACATATATGTACAATAAAAAACAAGTATGTAAAGAATTGTAAAACATTTAATAAAGTCTATGCATGTATGATGTGTGCACATTAAATTCAAATTGTACAGGAACAACAAAATATCATGCACCACAAACGTTACATTTAGTTAAACTTAAATAGAACTCTTGTGTGTATGGATAAAAATAAGTCAAAATAGAACTCTTAGGAAACATTGTAAAACAATAATATCATATAAATAGACAACTTTTAGCAACATATATGTACAATAAATAACAAGTATGTAAAGAATTGTAAAACTTTTAATTAAAGTCTATGGATGTATGATGTGGGCACATTAAATTCAAATTTACTACAACAACAAAAGATCATGCACAACAAACGTTACAATTGATAAAACTTAAATAGTATTCTTATGTATATGGATAAAAATAATTAAAAATAGAACGGAAAGCACACATAGTAAATCAATAATATTATATAAATAGACAACTTTTAGCAACATATATGTAAATTAAATAACAAGTATGTAAAGAATTGTAAAATTTTTAATTAAAGTCTATGCATGTATGATGTGTGCACATTAAATTCAAATTTTCGAGGAACAAGAAAAGATTATGCACAACAAACGTTACAATTGGTTAAACTTAAATAGAACTCTTGTGTATATGGATAAAAATAAGTAAAAATACAACGCATAGCACACATAGTAAAACAATAATATTAGATAAATAGACAAATTTTAGCAACATCTATATATATATATATATATATATATATATTAAATAACATGTTAATAATTGTAAAACTTTTAATTAAAGTATATGCATATATGATGTCTGCACATTAAATTCAAATTTTAGAGGAACAATGAAAGATTATGCACAACAAACGTTACAATTGGTTAAACTTAAATAGAACTCTTGTGTATATGGATAAAAATAAGTAAAAATAGAACGCATAGCATACATAGTAAAATAATAATATCAGATAAATAGACAAGTTTTAGCTACATATATGTACAATAAAAAACAAGTATGTAAAGAATAATAAAACATTTAATAAAGTCTATGCATGTATGATGTGTGCACATTAAATTCAAATTGTACAGGAACAACAAATTATCATGCACCATAAACGTTACATTTAGTTAAACTTAAATACAACTCTTGTGTATATGGATAAAAATAAGTCAAAATAGAACTCTTAGGAAACATTGTAAAACAATAATATCATATAAATAGACAACTTTTAGCAACATATATGTACAATAAATAACAAGTATGTAAAGAATTGTAAAACTTTTAATTAAAGTCTATGGATGTATGATGTGTGCACATTAAATTCAAATTTACTACAACAACAAAAGATGATGCACAACAAACGTTACAATTGATAAAACTTAAATAGTATTCTTATGTATATGGATAAAAATAATTAAAAATAGAACGGAAAGCACACATAGTAAATCAATAAAATTATATAAATAGACACCTTTTAGCAACATATATGTACATTAAATAACAAGTATGTAAAGAATTGTAAAATTTTTAATTAAAGTCTATGCATGTATGTTGTGTGCACATTAAATTCAAATTTTAGAGGAACAAGAAAAGATTATGCACAACAAACATTACAATTGGTTAAACTTGAATAGAACTCTTGTGTATATGGATAAAAATAAGTAAAAATAGAACGGATAGCACACATATAAAACAATAATATTGCATAAATAGACAACTTTTAGCAATATATATGTACATTAAATAACAAGTACGTAAAAAAGTGTAAAACTTTTAATTAAAGTCTATGCATATACGATGTGAGCACATTAAATTCAAATTTTAGAGGAACAACGAAAGATTATGCACAACAAACGTTACAATTTGTTAAACATAAATAGAACTCTTGTGTATATCGATAAAAATAAGTAAAAATAGAACGCATAGCACACATAGTAAAATAATAATATCAGATAAATAGACAAGTTTTAGCTACATATATGTACAATAAAAAACAAGTATGTAAAGAATTGTAAAACATTTAATAAAGTCTATGCATGTATGATGTGTGCACATTAAATTCAAATTTACTACAACAACAAAAGATCATGCACAACAAACGTTACAATTGATAAAACTTAAATAGTATTCTTATGTATATGGACAAAAATAATTAAAAATAGAACGGATAGCACACATAGTAAATCAATAATGTTATATAAATAGACAACTTTTAGCAACATATATGTACATTAAATAACAAGTATGTAAAGAATTGTAAAATTTTTAATTAAAGTCTATGCATGTATGATGTGTGCACCTTAAATTCAAATTTTAGAGGAACAATAAAAGATCATGCACCACAAACGTTACAATTTGTTAAATTTAAATAGAACTCTTGTGTATATGGATAAAAATAATTAAAAATAAAACGCTAAGCAAACATTGTAAAATAATAATATCAGATAAATAGACAACTTTTAGCAACATATGTGTACAATAAATAACAAGTATGTAAAGAATTGTAAAATTTTTATAAAGTCTATGCATGTATGATGTGTGCACATTAAATTCAAATTGTACAGGAACAATAAAAGATCATGCACCACAAACGTTACAATTTGTTAAATTTAAATAGAACTCTTGTGTATATGGATAAAAATAATTAAAAATAAAACGCTTAGCAAACATTGTAAAATAATAATATCAGATAAATAGACAACTTTTAGCAACATATATGTACAATAAATAACATGTAAAGAATTGTAAAACTTTCAATTAAAGTCTATGGATGTATGATGTGTGCACATTAAATTCAAATTGTACTGCAACAACAAAAGATCATGTACACCAAACGTTACAATTGATAAAACTTAAATAGTATTCTTGTGTATATGGATAAAAATAATTAAAAATAGAACGCATAGCACACAAAGTAAAACAATAATATCAGATAAATAGACAACTTTTTGCAACATATATATATATTAAATAACATGTAAATAATTGTAAAACTTTTAATTAAAGTCTATGCATATACGATGTGTGCACATTAAATTCAAATTTTAGAGGAACAACGAAAGATTATGCACAACAAACGTTACAATTAGTTAAACTTAAATAGAACACTTGTATATGTGGATAAAAATAATTAAAAATAAAATGCTTAGCATACATAGGAAAACAATAATATGAGATAAATTGATAACTTTTAGCAACATATATGTACATTAAATAATAAGTATGTAAAAAATTGTAAAAATTTCAATTAAATTCTATGCATATGAAATGTGTGAACATTAAATTCAAATTGTACGGTAACAACAAAAAATCATGCATAACAAACATTACAATTTTTTTAAACTTAAATAGAACTCTTGTGTATATGGATAAAAATAATTAAAAATAGAACGCTTAGCAAACATAGTAAAATAATAATATCAGATAAATAGACAAATTTTAGCAACATATATGTACAATAAATAACAAGTATGTAAAGAATTGTAAAACTTTTTATAAAGTCTATGCATGTATGATGTGGGCAAATTAAATTCAAATTGTACAGGAACAATAAAATATCAAGCACCACAAACGTTACAATTTGTTAAATTTAAATAGAACTCTTGTGTATATGGATAAAAATAATTAAAAATAAAAGGCTTAGCAAACATTGTAAAATAATAATATCAGATATATAGACAACTTTTAGTAACAAATATGTACAATAAATAACATGTAAAGAATTGTAAAACTTTTAATTAAAGTCTATGGATGTATGATGTGTGCACATTAAATTCAAATTGTACTGCAACAACAAAAGATCATGCACAACAAACGTTACAATTGAAAATACTTAAATAGTATTCTTATGTATATGGAGAAAAATATTTAAAAATAGAACGGATAGCACACATAGTAAAAAAATAATATTAGATATATAGACAAATTTTAGGAACATATATATATATATTAAATAACATGTAAATAATTGTAAAACTTTTAATTAAAGTCTATGGATGTATGATGTGTGCACCTCAAATTCAAATTTTAGAGGAACAAGAAAAGATTATGCACAACAAACATTACAATTGGTTAAACTTAAATAGAACTCTTGTGTATATGGATAAAAATAATTAAAAATAGAACGGATAGCACACAAAGTAAAACAATAATATCAGATAAATAGACAACTTTTAGCAAGATATATGTACAATAAATAACAAGTATGTAAAAAATTGAAAAACTTTTAATTAAAGTCTATCCATATATGATGTGTGCACATTAAATTCAAATTTTAGAGAAACAAGGAAAGATTATGCACAACAAACGTTACAATTAGTTAAACTTAAATAGAACTCTTGTATATGTGGATAAAAATAATTAAAAATAAAATGCTTAGCATACATAGTAAAACAATAATATGAGATAAATTGATAACTTTTAGCAACATATATGAACATTAAATAATAAGAATGTAAAAAATTGTAAAACTTTCAATTAAAGTCTATGCCTGTAAAATGTGTGATCATTAAATTCAAATTGTACGGTAACAACAAAAAATCATGCACAACAAACGTTACAATTTTTTTAAACTTAAATAGAAATCTTGTGTATATGGATAAAAATAATTAAAAATAAAACGCTTAGCAAACATAGTAAAACAATAATATCAAATAAACAGACAACTTTTAGCAACACATATGTACAATAAATAACAAGTATGTAAAGAAATGTAAAACTTTTTATAAAGTCTATGCATGTATGATGTGTGATTATTAAATTTAATTGTAGAGGAACAATAAAAGATCATGCACCACAAACGTTACAATTAGTTAAATTTAAATAGAACTCTTGTGTATATGGATAAAAATAATTAAAAATAAAGCGCTTAGCAAACATTGTAAAATAATAATATCAGATAAATAGACAACTTTTAGCAACATATATGTACAATAAATAACAAGTATGTAAAGAATTGTAAAACTTTTAATTAAAGTCAATGGATGTATGATGTGTGCACATTAAATTCAAATTGTACTGCAACAACAAAAGATCATGCACAACAAACGTTACAATTGATAAAATTTAAATAGTATTCTTATGCATATGGATAAAAATAATTAAAAATAGAACGGATAGCACACATAGTAAAACAATAATATTAGATAAATAGACAACTTTTAGCAACATATATGTACATTAAATAACAAGTATGTAAAGATTTGTAAAACTTTTTATTAAAGACTATACGTGTATGATGTGTGCACATTAAATTCAAATTTTAGAGGAACAACAAAAGATTATGCACAACAAACGTTACAATTGGTTAAACATAAATAGAAATCTTGTGTATATGGACAAAAATAAGTAAAAATAGAACGAATCGCACACATAGTAAAACAATAATATGAGATAAATAGACAACTTTTAGCAACATATATATGTATATTAAATAACATGTAAATAATTATTAACCTTTTAATTAAAGTCTATGCATGTAAAATGTGTGACCATTAAATTCAAATTGTACGATAACAACAAAAGATCATGCACCACAAACGTTACAATCGATAAAACTTAAATAGTATTCTTATGTATATGGATAAAAATAATTAAAAATAGAACGGATAGCACACATAGTAAAACAATAATATTAGATAAATAGACAATTTTAGCAACATATATGTACATTAAATAACAAGTATGTAAAGAATTGTAAAACTTTTAATTAAAGTCTATGGATGCATGATGTGTGCACATTAAATTCAAATTTTAGAGGAACAACAAAAGAATATGCACAACAAACGTTAAAATTGCTTAAACTTAAATAGAACTCTTGTGTATATGGATAAAAATAAGTAAAAATAGAACGCATAGCACGCATAGTAAAACAATAATATTAGATAAATAGACAAACTTTAACAACATATGTGTACAATAAATAACAAGTATGTAAAGAATTGTAAAAGTTTTAATTAAAGTCTATGCATATACGATGTGTGCACATTAAATTCAAATTTTAGAGGAACAACGAAAGATTATGCACAACAAACGTTACAATTTGTTAAACATAAATAGAACTCTTGTGTATATCGATAAAAATAAGTAAAAATAGAACGCATAGCACACATAGTAAAATAATAATATCAGATAAATAGACAAGTTTTAGCTACATATATGTACAATAAAAAACAAGTATGTAAAGAATTGTAAAACATTTAATAAAGTCTATGCATGTATGATGTGTGCACATTAAATTCAAATTGTACAGGAACAACAAAATATCATGCACCAAAAACGTTACATTTAGTTAAACTTAAATAGAACTCTTATGTATTTGGATAAAAATAATTAAAAATAGAACGCTTAGCTAACATAGTAAAACAATAATATCAGACAAATAGACAACTTTTAGCAACATATATGTACAATAAATAACAAGTATGTAAAGAATTGTGAAACTTTTTATAAAGTCTATGCATGTATGATGTGTGCACATTAAATTCAAATTGTACAGGAACAATAAAAGATCATGCACCACAAACCTTACAATTTGTTAAATTTAAATAGAACTCTTGTGTATATGGATAAAAATAATTAAAAATAAAGCGCTTAGCAAACATTGTAAAATAATAATATCAGATAAATAGACAACTTTTAGCAACATATATGTACAATAAAGAAAAAGTATGTAAAGAATTGTAAAACTTTTAATTAAAGTCTATGGATGTATGATGTGTGCACATTAAATTCAAATTTTAGAGGAACAACGAAAGATTATGCACAACAAACGTTACAATTGATAAAATTTAAATAGAATTCTTATGCATATGGATAAATATAATTAAAAATAGAACGCATAGCACACATTGTAAAACAATAATATAAGCTAAATAGACAACTTTTAGTAACCTATATATACATTAAATAACAAATATTTAAAGAATTGTCAAACTTTTAATTAAAGTATATGCATGCAAAATGTGTCCACATTAATATCAAATTTTAGAAGAATAACAAAAGAACATGCATAACGAACGTTAAAATTGGTAAAACTTAAATAGAACTCTTGTGTATATGGATAAAAATAAGTAAAAATAGAACGCATAGCACACATAGTAAAACAATAATATTAGATAAATAGACAAATTTTAACAACATATGTGTACAATAAATAACAAGTATGTAAAGAATTGTAAAACTTTTAATTAAACTCTATGCATATACGATGTGTGCACATTAAATTCAAATTTTAGAGGAACAACGAAAGATTATACACAACAAACGTTACAATTTGTTAAACATAAATAGAACTCTTGTGTATATCGATAAAAATATGTAAAAATAGAACGCATAGCACACATAGTAAAATAATAATATCAGATAAATAGACAAGTTTTAGCTACATATATGTACAATAAAAAACAAGTATGTGAAGAATTGTAAAACATTTAATAAAGTCTATGCATGTATGATGTGTGCACATTAAATTCAAATTGTACAGGAACAACAAAATATCATGCACCAAAAACGTTACATTTAGTTAAACCTAAATAGAACTCTTATGTATATGGATAAAAATAATTAAAAATAGAACGAATAGCACACATAGTAAAACAATAATATCAGATAAATAGACAACTTTTAGCAACATATATGTACAATGAATAACAAGTATGTAAAGAATTGTGAAACTTTTTATAAAGTCTATGCATGTATGATGTGTGCACATTAAATTCAAATTGTACAGGAACAATAAAAGATCATGCACCACAAACCTTACAATTTGTTAAATTTAAATAGAACTCTTGTGTATATGGATAAAAATAATTAAAAATAAAGCGCTTAGCAAACATTGTAAAATAATAATATCAGATAAATAGACAACTTTTAGCAACATATATGTACAATAAATAAAAAGTATGTAAAGAATTGTAAAACTTTTAATTAAAGTCTATGGATGTATGATGTGTGCACATTAAATTCAAATTTACTGCAACAACAAAAGATCATGCACAACAAACGTTACAATTGATAAAATTTAAATAGTATTCTTATGCATATGGATAAAAATAATTAAAAATAGAACGGATAGCACACATAGTAAAACAATAATATTAGATAAATAGACAACTTTTAGCAACATATATGTACATTAAATAACAAGTATGTAAAGAATTGTAAAATTTTTCATTAAAGTCTATGCATGTATGATGTGTGCACATTAAATTCAAATTTTAGAAGAATAACAAAAGAATATGCACAACAAACGTTAAAATTGCTTAAACTTAAATAGAACTCTTGTGTATATGGATAAAAATAAGTAAAAATAGAACGCATAGCACACATAGTAAAACAATAATATTAGATAAATAGACAAATTTTAACAACATATGTGTACAATAAATAACAAGTATGTAAAGAATTGTAAAACTTTTAATTAAACTCTATGCATATACGATGTGTGCACATTAAATTCAAATTTTAGAGGAACAACGAAAGATTATACACAACAAACGTTACAATTTGTTAAGCATAAATAGAACTCTTGTGTATATCGATAAAAATAAGTAAAAATAGAACGCATAGCACACATAGTAAAATAATAATATCAGATAAATAGACAAGTTTTAGCTACATATATGTACAATAAAAAACAAGTATGTGAAGAATTGTAAAACATTTAATAAAGTCTATGCATGTATGATGTGTGCACATTAAATTCAAATTGTACAGGAACAACAAAATATCATGCACCAAAAACGTTACATTTAGTTAAACTTAAAGAGAACTCTTATGTATATGGATAAAAATAATTAAAAATAGAACGCTTAGCTAACATAGTAAAACAATAATATCAGATAAATAGACAACTTTTAGCAACATATATGTACAATAAATAACAAGTATGTAAAGAATTGTGAAACTTTTTATAAAGTCTATGCATGTATGATGTGTGCACATTAAATTCAAATTGTACAGGAACAATAAAAGATCATGCACCACAAACCTTACAATTTGTTAAATTTAAATAGAACTCTTGTGTATATGGATAAAAATAATTAAAAATAAAGCGCTTAGCAAACATTGTAAAATAATAATATCAGATAAATAGACAACTTTTAGCAACATATATGTACAATAAATAAAAAGTATGTAAAGAATTGTAAAACTTTTAATTAAAGTCTATGGATGTATGATGTGTGCACATTAAATTCAAATTTACTGCAACAACAAAAGATCATGCACAACAAACGTTACAATTGATAAAATTTAAATAGTATTCTTATGCATATGGATAAAAATAATTAAAAATAGAACGGATAGCACACATAGTAAAACAATAATATTAGATAAATAGACAACTTTTAGCAACATATATGTACATTAAATAACAAGTATGTAAAGAATTGTAAAAGTTTTCATTAAAGTCTATGCATGTATGATGTGTGCACATTAAATTCAAATTTTAGAAGAATAACAAAAGAATATGCACAACAAACGTTAAAATTGCTTAAACTTAAATAGAACTCTTGTGTATATGGATAAAAATAAGTAAAAATAGAACGCATAGCACACATAGTAAAACAATAATATTAGATAAATAGACAAATTTTAACAACATATGTGTACAATAAATAACAAGTATGTAAAGAATTGTAAAACTTTTAATTAAACTCTATGCATATACGATGTGTGCACATTAAATTCAAATTTTAGAGGAACAACGAAAGATTATACACAACAAACGTTACAATTTGTTAAACATAAATAGAACTCTTGTGTATATCGATAAAAATATGTAAAAATAGAACGCATAGCACACATAGTAAAATAATAATATCAGATAAATAGACAAGTTTTAGCTACATATATGTACAATAAAAAACAAGTATGTGAAGAATTGTAAAACATTTAATAAAGTCTATGCATGTATGATGTGTGCACATTAAATTCAAATTGTACAGGAACAACAAAATATCATGCACCAAAAACGTTACATTTAGTTAAACCTAAATAGAACTCTTATGTATATGGATAAAAATAATTAAAAATAGAACGCTTAGCTAACATAGTAAAACAATAATATCAGATAAATAGACAACTTTTAGCAACATATATGTACAATAAATAACAAGTATGTAAAGAATTGTGAAACTTTTTATAAAGTCTATGCATGTATGATGTGTGCACATTAAATTCAAATTGTACAGGAACAATAAAAGATCATGCACCACAAACCTTACAATTTGTTAAATTTAAATAGAACTCTTGTGTATATGGATAAAAATAATTAAAAATAAAGCGCTTAGCAAACATTGTAAAATAATAATATCAGATAAATAGACAACTTTTAGCAACATATATGTACAATAAATAAAAAGTGTGTAAAGAATTGTAAAACTTTTAATTAAAGTATATGGATGTATGATGTGTGCACATTAAATTCAAATTTACTGCAACAACAAAAGATCATGCACAACAAACGTTACAATTGATAAAATTTAAATAGTATTCTTATGCATATGGATAAAAATAATTAAAAATAGAACGGATAGCACACATTGTAAAACAATAATATTAGATAAATAGACAACTTTTAGCAACATATATGTACATTAAATAACAAGTATGTAAAGAATTGTAAAATGTTTAATTAAAGTCTATGCATGTATGATGTGTGCACATTAAATTCAAATTTTAGAAGAACAACAAAAGAATATGCACAACAAACGTTAAAATTGCTTAAACTTAAATAGAACTCTTGTGTATATGGATAAAAATAAGTAAAAATAGAACGCATAGCACACATAGTAAAACAATAATATTAGATAAATAGACAAATTTTAACAACATATGTGTACAATAAATAACAAGTATGTAAAGAATTGTAAAACTTTTAATTACACTCTATGCATATACGATGTGTGCACATTAAATTCAAATTTTAGAAGAACAACGAAAGATTATACACAACAAACGTTACAATTTGTTAAACATAAATAGAACTCTTGTGTATATCGATAAAAATAAGTAAAAATAGAACGCATAGCACACATAGTAAAATAATAATATCAGATAAATAGACAACTTTTAGTAACATATATGTACAATAAAAAACAAGTATGTAAAGAATTGTAAAACATTTATTAAAGTCTATGCATGTATGATGTGTGCACATTAAATTCAAATTGTATAGGAACAACAAAATATCATGCACCAAAAACGTTACATTTAGTTAAACTTAAATAGAACTCTTGTGTATATCGATAAAAATAAGTAAAAATAGAACTCTTAGGAAACATTGTAAAACAATAATATCATATAAATAGACAACTTTTAGCAACATATATGTACAATAAATAACAAGTATGTAAAGAATTGTAAAACTTTTAATTAAAGTCTATGCATGTATGATGTGTGCACCTTAAATTCAAATTTTAGAGGAACAAGAAAAGATTATGCACAACAAACATTACAATTGCTTAAACTTAAATAGAACTCTTGTGTATATGGATAAAAATAATTAAAAATAGAACGGATAGCACACATAGTAAAACAATATTATTACATAAATAGACAACTTTTAGCAATATATATGTACATTAAATAACAAGTATGTAAAAAATTGTAAAACTTTTAATTAAAGTCTATGCATACACGATGTGTGCACATTAAATTCAAATTTTAGAGGAACAACGAAAGATTATGCACAACAAACGTTACAATTAGTTAAACTTAAATAGAACTCTTGTATATGTGGATAAAAATAATTAAAAATAAAATGCTTAGCATACATAGTAAAACAATAATATGAGATAAATTGATAACTTTTATCAACATATATGTACATTAAATAATAAGTATGTAAAAAATTGTAAAACTTTCAATTAAATTCTATGCATGTAAAATGTGTGAACATTAAATTCAAATTGTACGGTAACAACAAAAAATCATGCATAACAAACGTTACAATTTTTTTAAACTTAAATAGAACTCTTGTGTATATGGGTAAAAATAATTAAAAATAGAACGCTTAGCAAACATAGTAAAATAATAATATCAGATAAATAGACAACTTTTAGCAACATATATGTACAATAAATAACAAGTATGTAAAGAATTGTAAAACTTTTTATAAAGTCTATGCATGTATGATGTGAGCACATTAAATTCAAATTGTACAGAAACAACAAAATATCATGCACCACAAACGTTACATTTAGTTAAACTTAAATAGAACTCTTGTGTATATGTATAAAAATAAGTAAAAATAGAACTCTTAGGAAACATTGTAAAACAATAATATCATATAAATAGACAACTTTTAGCAACATATATGTACAATAAATAACAAGTATGTAAAGAATTGTAAAACTTTTTATAAAGTCTATGCATGTATGATGTGTGCACATTACATTCAAATTGTACAGGAACAATAAAAGATCATGCACCACAAACGTTACAATTTGTTAAATTTAAATAGAACTCTTGTGTATATGGATAAAAATAATTAAAAATAAAACGCTTAGCAAACATTGTAAAATAATAATATCAGATAAATAGACAACTTTTAGCAACATATATGTACAATAAATAACATGTAAAGAATTGTAAAACTTTTAATTAAAGTCTATGGAAGTATGATGTGTGCACATTAAATTCAAATTGTACTGCACCAACAAAAGATCATGCACACCAAACGTTACAATTGATAAAACTTAAATAGTATTCTTATGTATATGGATAAAAATAATTAAAAATAGAACGGATAGCACACATAGTAAATCAATAATATTAGATAAATAGACAACTTTTAGCAACATATATGTACAATAAATAACAAGTATGTAAAAAATTGTAAAACTTTTAATTAAAGTCTATGCATATACGATGTGTGCACATTAAATTCAAATTTTAGAGGAACAACGAAAGATTATGCACAACAAACGTTACAATTAGTTAAACTTAAATAGAACTCTTGTATATGTGGACAAAAATAATTAAAAATAAAATGCTTAGCATACATATTAAAACAATAATATGAGATAAATTGATAACTTTTAGCAACATATATGTACATTAAATAATAAGTATGTAAAAAATTATAAAACTTTCAATTAAATTCTATGCATGTAAAATGTGTGAACATTAAATTCAAATTGTACGGTAACAACAAAAAATCATGCATAACAAACGTTACAATTTTTTAAAACTTAAATAGAACTCTTGTGTATATGGGTAAAAATAATTAAAAATAGAACGCTTAGCAAACATAGTAAAATAATAATATCAGATAAATAGACAACTTTTAGCAACATATATGTACAATAAATAACAAGTATGTAAAGAATTGTAAAACTTTTTATAAAGTCTATGCATGTATGATGTGTGCACATTAAATTCAAATTGTACAGGAACAATAAAATATCATGCACCACAAACGTTGCAATTTGTTAAATTTAAATAGAACTCTTGTGTATATGGATAAAAATAATTAAAATTAAAACGCTTAGCAAACATTGTAAAATAATAATATCAAATAAATAGGCAACTTTTAGCAATATATATGTACAATAAATAACATGTAAAGAATTGTAAAACTTTTAATTAAAGTCTATGGATGTATGATGTGTGCACATTAAATTCAAATTGTACTGCAATAACAAAAGATCATGCACACCAAACGTTACAATTGGTTAAACTTAAATAGAACTCTTGTGTATATGGATAAAAATAATTAAAAATAGAACGGATAGCACACTTAGTAAAAGAATAATATCAGATAAATAGACAACTTTTAGCAACATATGTGTACAATAAATAACAAGTATGTAAAGAATTGTAAAACTTTTTATAAAGTCTATGCATGTATGATGTGTGCACATTAAATTCAAATTGTACAGGAACAATAAAAGATCATGCACCACAAACGTTACAATTTATTAAATTTAAATAGAACTCTTGTGTATATGGATAAAAATAATTAAAATTAAAACGCTTAGCAAACATTGTAAAATAATAATATCAGATATATAAACAACTATTAGCAACAAATATGTACAATAAATAACAAGTATGCAAATAATTGTAAAACTTTTAATTAAAGTCTATGGATGTATGATGTGTGCACATTAAATTCAAATTGTACTGCAACTACAAAAGATCATGCACAACAAACGTTACAATTGAAAAAACTTAAATAGTTTTCTTATGTATATGGATAAAAATATTTAAAAATAGAACGGATAGCACACATAGTAAAACAATTATATTAGATATATAGACAAATTTTAGGAACATATATATATATTAAATAACAAGTATGTAAATAATTGTAAAACTTTTAATTAAAGTCTATGGATGTATGATGTGTGCACCTCAAATTCAAATTTTAGAGGAACAAGAAAAGATTATGCAGAACAAACATTACAATTGGTTAAACTTAAGTAGAACTCTTGTGTATATGGATAAAAATAATTAAAAATAGAACGGATAGCACACATAGTAAAACAATAATATCAGATAAATAGACAACTTTTAGCAAGATATATGTACAATAAATAACAAGTATGTTAAAAATTGTAAAACTTTTAATTAAAGTCTATGGATGTATGATGTGTGCACCTCAAATTCAAATTTTAGAGGAACAAGAAAAGATTATGCACAACAAACATTACAATTGGTTAAACTTAAGTAGAACTCTTGTGTATATGGATAAAAATAATTAAAAATAGAACGCCTAGCAAACATAGTAAAACAATAATATCAAATAAACAGACAACTTTTAGCAACATATATGTACAATAAATAACAAGTATGTAAAGAATTGTAAAAATGTTTATAAAGTCTATGCATGTATGATGTGTGCACATTAAATTCAAATTGTACAGGAACAATAAAAGATCATGCACCACAAACGTTACAATTTGTTAAATTTAAATAGAACTCTTGTGTATATGGATAAAAATAATTAAAAATAAAACGCTTAGCAAACATTGTAAAATAATAATATCAGATAAATAGACAACTTTTAGCAACATATATGTACAATAAATAACATGTAAAGAATTGTAAAACTTTTAATTAAAGTCTATGGATGTATGATGTGTGCACATTAAATTCAAATTGTACTGCAACAACAAAAGATCATGCACACCAAACGTTACAATTGATAAAACTTAAATAGTATTCTTATGTATATGGATAAAAATAATTAAAAATAGAACGGATAGCACACATAGTAAATCAATAATATTAGATAAATAGACAACTTTTAGCAACATATATGTACAATAAATAACAAGTATGTAAAAAATTGTAAAACTTTTAATTAAAGTCTATGCATATACGATGTGTGCACATTAAATTCAAATTTTAGAGGAACAACGAAAGATTATGCACAACAAACGTTACAATTAGTTAAACTTAAATAGAACTCTTGTATATGTGGATAAAAATAATTAAAAATAAAATGCTTAGCATACATATTAAAACAATAATATGAGATAAATTGATAACTTTTAGCAACATATATGTACATTAAATAATAAGTATGTAAAAAATTATAAAACTTTCAATTAAATTCTATGCATGTAAAATGTGTGAACATTAAATTCAAATTGTACGGTAACAACAAAAAATCATGCATAACAAACGTTACAATTTTTTAAAACTTAAATAGAACTCTTGTGTATATGGGTAAAAATAATTAAAAATAGAACGCTTAGCAAACATAGTAAAATAATAATATTAGATAAATAGACAACTTTTAGCAACATATATGTACAATAAATAACAAGTATGTAAAGAATTGTAAAACTTTTTATAAAGTCTATGCATGTATGATGTGTGCACATTAAATTCAAATTGTACAGGAACAATAAAATATCATGCACCACAAACTTTGCAATTTGTTAAATTTAAATAGAACTCTTGTGTATATGGATAAAAATAATTAAAATTAAAACGCTTAGCAAACATTGTAAAATAATAATATCAAATAAATAGGCAACTTTTAGCAATATATATGTACAATAAATAACATGTAAAGAATTGTAAAACTTTTAATTAAAGTCTATGGATGTATGATGTGTGCACATTAAATTCAAATTGTACTGCAATAACAAAAGATCATGCACACCAAACGTTACAATTGGTTAAACTTAAATAGAACTCTTGTGTATATGGATAAAAATAATTAAAAATAGAACGGATAGCACACATAGTAAAACAATAATATCAGATAAATAGACAACTTTTAGCAAGATATATGTACAATAAATAACAAGTATGTAAAAAATTGTAAAACTTTTTATAAAGTCTATGCATGTATGATGTGTGCACATTAAATTCAAATTGTACAGAACAATAAAAGATCATGCACAACAAACGTTACAATTTATTAAATTTAAATAGAACTCTTGTGTATATGGATAAAAATAATTAAAATTAGAACGCTTAGCAAACATTGTAAAATAATAATATCGATATATAAACAACTTTTAGCAACAAATATGTACAATAAATAACAAGTATGTAAATAATTGTAAAACTTTTAATTAAAGTCTATGGATGTATGATGTGTGCACATTAAATTCAAATTGTAGAGCAACAACAAAAGATCATGCACAACAAACGTTACAATTGAAAAAACTTAAATAGTTTTCTTATGTATATGGATAAAAATATTTAAAAATAGAACGGATAGCACACATAGTAAAACAATAATATTAGATATATAGACAAATTTTAGCAACATATATATATATTAAATAACAAGTATGTAAATAATTGTAAAACTTTTAATTAAAGTCTATGGATGTATGATGTGTGCACATTAAATTCAAATTTTAGAGGAACAAGAAAAGATTATGCACAACAAACATTACAATTGGTTAAACTTAAATAGAACTCTTGTGTATATGGATAAAAATAATTAAAAATAGAACGGATAGCACACATAGTAAAACAATAATATCGATAAATAGACAACTTTTAGCAAGATATATGTACAATAAATAACAAGTATGTAAAAAATTGTAAAACTTTTAATTAAAGTTTATGAATGCAAAACTTGCGAACATTAATTTGAAATTGTACAGTAGCCACAACAGATCATGCACAACAAACGTTACAATTGGTTAAACTTAAATAGAACTCTTGTGTATATGGATAAAAATAATTAAAAATAGAACGCTTAGAACACATTGTAAAACAAAAATAAAACATAAGTAGACAACTTTTAGTAACCTATATGTACATTAAATAACAACTACGTAAAGCATTGTAAAACTTTTAATTAAAGTCTATGCAAGTATAATGGGTGAACATTAAATTGAAATTGTACGCACCAACAAAAGATCATGCACAACAAACGTTACAATTGATAAAACTTAAATAGTATTCTTATGTATATGGATAAAAATAATTAAAAATAGAACGGATAGCACACATAGTAAATCAATAATATTAGATAAATAGACAACTTTTAGCAACATATATGTACAATAAATAACAAGTATGTAAAAATTGTAAAACTTTTAATTAAAGTCTATGCATATACGATGTGTGCACATTAAATTCAAATTTTAGAGGAACAACAAAAGATTATGCAGAACAAACGTTACAATTAGTTAAACTTAAATAGAACTCTTGTATATGTGGGTAAAAATAATTAAAAATAAAATGCTTAGCATACATATTAAAACAATAATATAAGATAAATAGACACATTTTAGTAACATATATGAACATTAAATAATAAGTATGTGAATAATTATAAAACTTTAAATTATATTCTATGCATGTAAAATGTGTGAACATTAAATTAAAATTGTAATAGAACAGCAAAAGATCATGCATAACAAACGATACAATTTTTTAAAACTTGAAAAGAACTCTTGTGTATATGGTTAGAAATAATTAAAAGTAGAACGCTTAGCACACTTAGTAAAACAATTATATCAGATAAATAAACAACTTTTTGTAACATATATGTACAATAAATAACAAGTATGTAAAGAATTGTAAAACTTTTTATAAAGTCTATGCATGGATGATGTGTGCACATTAAATTCAAATTGTACAGGAACAATAAAAGATCATGCACCACAAACGTTACAATTTATTAAATTTAAATAGAACTCTTTTGTATATGGATAAAAATAATTAAAAATAAAACGCTTAGCAAACATTGTAAAATAATAATATCAAATAAATAGGCAACTTTTAGCAATATATATGTACAATAAATAACATGTAAAGAATTGTAAAACTTTTAATTAAAGTCTATGGATGTATGATGTGTGCACATTAAATTCAAATTGTACTGCAATAACAAAAGATCATGCACACCAAACGTTACAATTGGTTAAACTTAAATAGAACTCTTGTGTATATGGATAAAAATAATTAAAAATAGAACGGATAGCACACATAGTAAAACAATAATATCAGATAAATAGACAACTTTTAGCAACATATGTGTACAATAAATAACAAGTATGTAAAGAATTGTAAAACTTTTTATAAAGTCTATGCATGTATGATGTGTGCACATTAAATTCAAATTGTACAGGAACAATAAAAGATCATGCACCACAAACGTTACAATTTATTAAATTTAAATAGAACTCTTGTGTATATGGATAAAAATAATTAAAATTAAAACGCTTAGCAAACATTGTAAAATAATAATATCAGATATATAAACAACTATTAGCAACAAATATGTACAATAAATAACATGTAACGAATTGTAAAACTTTTAATTAAAGTCTATGGATGTATGATGTGTGCACATTAAATTCAAATTGTACTGCAACTACAAAAGATCATGCACAACAAACGTTACAATTGAAAAAACTTAAATAGTTTTCTTATGTGTATGGATAAAAATATTTAAAAATAGAACGGATAGCACACATAGTAAAACAATTATATTAGATATATAGACAAATTTTAGGAACATATATATATATTAAATAACATGTAAATAATTGTAAAACTTTTAATTAAAGTCTATGGATGTATGATGTGTGCACCTCAAATTCAAATTTTAGAGGAACAAGAAAAGATTATGCAGAACAAACATTACAATTGGTTAAACTTAAGTAGAACTCTTGTGTATATGGATAAAAATAATTAAAAATAGAACGGATAGCACACATAGTAAAACAATAATATCAGATAAATAGACAACTTTTAGCAAGATATATGTACAATAAATAACAAGTATGTAAAAAATTGTAAAACTTTTAATTAAAGTCTATGGATGTATGATGTGTGCACCTCAAATTCAAATTTTAGAGGAACAAGAAAAGATTATGCACAACAAACATTACAATTGGTTAAACTTAAGTAGAACTCTTGTGTATATGGATAAAAATAATTAAAAATAGAACGCCTAGCAAACATAGTAAAACAATAATATCAAATAAACAGACAACTTTTAGCAACATATATGTACAATAAATAACAAGTATGTAAAGAATTGTAAAAAATTTTATAAAGTCTATGCATGTATGATGTGTGCACATTAAATTCAAATTGTACACGAACAATAAAAGATCATGCACCACAAACGTTACAATTTGTTAAATTTAAATAGAACTCTTGTGTATATGGATAAAAATAATTAAAAATAAAACGCTAAGCAAACATTGTAAAATAATAATATCAGATAAATAGACAACTTTTAGCAACATATGTGTACAATAAATAACAAGTATGTAAAGAATTGTAAAACTTTTTATAAAGTCTATGCATGTATGATGTGTGCACATTAAATTCAAATTGTACAGGAACAATAAAAGATCATGCACCACAAACGTTACAATTTGTTAAATTTAAATAGAACTCTTGTGTATATGGATAAAAATAATTAAAAATAAAACGCTTAGCAAACATTGTAAAATAATAATATCAGATAAATAGACAACTTTTAGCAACATATATGTACAATAAATAACATGTAAAGAATTGTAAAACTTTTAATTAAAGTCTATGGATGTATGATGTGTGCACATTAAATTCAAATTGTACTGCAACAACAAAAGATCATGCACACCAAACGTTACAATTGATAAAACTTAAATAGTATTCTTATGTATATGGATAAAAATAATTAAAAATAGAACGGATAGCACACATAGTAAATCAATAATATTAGATAAATAGACAACTTTTAGCAACATATATGTACAATAAATAACAAGTATGTAAAAAATTGTAAAACTTTTAATTAAAGTCTATGCATATACGATGTGTGCACATTAAATTCAAATTTTAGAGGAACAACGAAAGATTATGCACAACAAACGTTACAATTAGTTAAACTTAAATAGAACTCTTGTATATGTGGATAAAAATAATTAAAAATAAAATTCTTAGCATACATATTAAAACAATAATATGAGATAAATTGATAACTTTTAGCAACATATATGTACATTAAATAATAAGTATGTAAAAAATTGTAAAACTTTCAATTAAATTCTATGCATGTAAAATGTGTGAACATTAAATTCAAATTGTACGGTAACAACAAAAAATCATGCATAACAAACGTTACAATTTTTTGAAACTTAAATAGAACTCTTGTGTATATGGGTAAAAATAATTAAAAATAGAACGCTTAGCAAACATAGTAAAATAATAATATAAGATAAATAGACAACTTTTAGCAACATATATGTACAATAAATAACAAGTATGTAAAGAATTGTAAAACTTTTTATAAAGTCTATGCATGTATGATGTGTGCACATTAAATTCAAATTGTACAGGAACAATAAAATATCATGCACCACAAACGTTGCAATTTGTTAAATTTAAATAGAACTCTTGTGTATATGGATAAAAATAATTAAAATTAAAACGCTTAGCAAACATTGTAAAATAATAATATCAGATATATAAACAACTATTAGCAACAAATATGTACAATAAATAACATGTAACGAATTGTAAAACTTTTAATTAAAGTCTATGGATGTATGATGTGTGCACATTAAATTCAAATTGTACAGCAACTACAAAAGATCATGCACAACAAACGTTACAATTGAAAAAACTTAAATAGTTTTCTTATGTATATGGATAAAAATATTTAAAAATAGAACGGATAGCACACATAGTAAAACAATTATATTAGATATATAGACAAATTTTAGGAACATATATATATATATTAAATAACATGTAAATAATTGTAAAACTTTTAATTAAAGTCTATGGATGTATGATGTGTGCACCTCAAATTCAAATTTTAGAGGAACAAGAAAAGATTATGCAGAACAAACATTACAATTGTTTAAACTTAAGTAGAACTCTTGTGTATATGGATAAAAATAATTAAAAATAGAACGGATAGCACACATAGTAAAACAATAATATCAGATAAATAGAAAACTTTTAGCAAGATATATGTACAATAAATAACAAGTATGTAAAAAATTGTAAAACTTTTAATTAAAGTCTATGGATGTATGATGTGTGCACGTGAAATGCAAGTTTTAGAGGAACAAGAAAAGATTATCCACAACAAACATTAAAATTGGTTAAACTTAAATAGAACTCTTGTGTATATGGATAAAAATAATTAAAAATAGAACGGATAGCACACATAGTAAAACAATAATATCAGATAAATAGAAAACTTTTAGCAAGATATATGTACAATAAATAACAAGTATGTAAAAAATTGTAAAAATTTTTATAAAGTCTATGCATGTATGATGTATGCACATTACATTCAAATTGTACAGGAACAATAAAAGATCATGCACCACAAACGTTACAATTTATTAAATTTAAATAGAACTCTTGTGTATATGGATAAAAATAATTAAAAATAAAACGCTAAGCAAACATTGTAAAATAATAATATCAGATAAATAGACAACTTTTAGCAAGATATATGTACAATAAATAACAAGTATGTAAAAAATTGTAAAACTTTTAATTAAAGTCTATGGATGTATGATGTGTGCACATTAAATTCAAATTGTACTGCAATAACAAAAGATCATGCACACCAAACGTTACAATTGGTTAAACTTAAATAGAACTCTTGTGTATATGGATAAAAATAATTAAAAATAGAACGGATAGCACACATAGTAAAACAATAATATCAGATAAATAGACAACTTTTAGCAACATATGTGTACAATAAATAACAAGTATGTAAAGAATTGTAAAACTTTTTATAAAGTCTATGCATGTATGATGTGTGCACATTAAATTCAAATTGTACAGGAACAATAAAAGATCATGCACCACAAACGTTACAATTTATTAAATTTAAATAGAACTCTTGTGTATATGGATAAAAATAATTAAAATTAAAACGCTTAGCAAACATTGTAAAATAATAATATCAGATATATAAACAACTATTAGCAACAAATATGTACAATAAATAACATGTAACGAATTGTAAAACTTTTAATTAAAGTCTATGGATGTATGATGTGTGCACATTAAATTCAAATTGTACTGCAACTACAAAAGATCATGCACAACAAACGTTACAATTGAAAAACTTAAATAGTTTTCTTATGTATATGGATAAAAATATTTAAAAATAGAACGGATAGCACACATAGTAAAACAATTAGATTAGATATATAGACAAATTTTAGGAACATATATATATATTAAATAACATGTAAATAATTGTAAAACTTTTAATTAAAGTCTATGGATGTATGATGTGTGCACCTCAAATTCAAATTTTAGAGGAACAAGAAAAGATTATGCAGAACAAACATTACAATTGGTTAAACTTAAGTAGAACTCTTGTGTATATGGATAAAAATAATTAAAAATAGAACGGATAGCACACATAGTAAAACAATAATATCAGATAAATAGACAACTTTTAGCAAGATATATGTACAATAAATAACAAGTATGTAAAAAATTGTAAAACTTTTAATTAAAGTCTATGGATGTATGATGTGTGCACCTCAAATTCAAATTTTAGAGGAACAAGAAAAGATTATGCACAACAAACATTACAATTGGTTAAACTTAAGTAGAACTCTTGTGTATATGGATAAAAATAATTAAAAATAGAACGCCTAGCAAACATAGTAAAACAATAATATCAAATAAACAGACAACTTTTAGCAACATATATGTACAATAAATAACAAGTATGTAAAGAATTGTAAAAAATTTTATAAAGTCTATGCATGTATGATGTGTGCACATTAAATTCAAATTGTACACGAACAATAAAAGATCATGCACCACAAACGTTACAATTTGTTAAATTTAAATAGAACTCTTGTGTATATGGATAAAAATAATTAAAAATAAAACGCTTAGCAAACATTGTAAAATAATAATATCAAATAAATAGTTAACTTTTAGCAACATATATGTACAATAAATAACAAGTATGTAAAGAATTGTAAAACTTTTTATAAAGTCTATGCATGTATGATGTGTGCACATTAAATTCAAATTGTACAGGAACAATAAAAGATCATGCACCACAAACGTTACAATTTGTTAAATTTAAATAGAACTCTTGTGTATATGGATAAAAATAATTAAAAATAAAACGCTTAGCAAACATTGTAAAATAATAATATCAGATAAATAGACAACTTTTAGCAACATATATGTACAATAAATAACATGTAAAGAATTGTAAAACTTTTAATTAAAGTCTATGCATATACGATGTGTGCACATTAAATTCAAATTTTAGAGGAACAACGAAAGATTATGCACAACAAACGTTACAATTAGTTAAACTTAAATAGAACTCTTGTATATGTGGATAAAAATAATTAAAAATAAAATGCTTAGCATACATATTAAAACAATAATATGAGATAAATTGATAACTTTTAGCAACATATATGTACATTAAATAATAAGTATGTAAAAAATTGTAAAACTTTCAATTAAATTCTATGCATGTAAAATGTGTGAACATTAAATTCAAATTGTACGGTAACAACAAAAAATCATGCATAACAAACGTTACAATTTTTTGAAACTTAAATAGAACTCTTGTGTATATGGGTAAAAATAATTAAAAATAGCACGCTTAGCAAACATAGTAAAATAATAATATCAGATAAATAGACAACTTTTAGCAACATATATGTACAATAAATAACAAGTATGTAAAGAATTGTAAAACTTTTTATAAAGTCTATGCATGTATGATGTGTGCACATTAAATTCAAATTGTACAGGAACAATAAAATATCATGCACCACAAACGTTGCAATTTGTTAAATTTAAATAGAACTCTTGTGTATATGGATAAAAATAATTAAAATTAAAACGCTTAGCAAACATTGTAAAATAATAATATCAGATATATAAACAACTTTAATTAAAAAATATGTACAATAAATAACATGTAACGAATTGTAAAACTTTTAATTAAAGTCTATGGATGTATGATGTGTGCACATTAAATTCAAATTGTACTACAACAACAAAAGATCATGCACACCAAACGTTACAATTGATAAAACTTAAATAGTATTCTTATGTATATCGATAAAAAAAAATTAAAAATATAACGGATAACACACATAGTAAATCAATAATATTAGATAAATAGACAACTATTAGGAACATATATATATATTAAATAACATGTAAATAATTGTAAAACTTTTAATTAAAGTCTATGGATGTATGATGTGTGCACCTCAAATTCAAATTTTAGAGGAACAAGAAAAGATTATGCAGAACAAACATTACAATTGGTTAAACTTAAGTAGAACTCTTGTGTATATAGATAAAAATAATTAATAATAGAACGGATAGCACACATAGTAAAACAATAATATGAGATAAATAGACAACTTTTAGCAAGATATATGTACAATAAATAACAAGTATGTAAAAAATTGTAAAACTTTTAATTAAAGTCTATGGATGTATGATGTGTGCACCTCAAATTCAAATTTTAGAGGAACAAGAAAAGATTATGCACAACAAACATTACAATTGGTTAAACTTAAGTAGAACTCTTGTGTATATGGATAAAAATAATTAAAAATAGAACGGATAGCACACATAGTAAAACAATAATATCAGATAAATAGACAACTTTTAGCAACATATGTGTACAATAAATAACAAGTATGTAAAGAATTGTAAAACTTTTTATAAAGTCTATGCATGTATGATGTGTGCACATTAAATTCAAATTGTACAGGAACAATAAAAGATCATGCACCACAAACGTTACAATTTATTAAATTTAAATAGAACTCTTGTGTATATGGATAAAAATAATTAAAAATAAAACGCTTAGCAAACATTGTAAAATAATAATATCAGATAAATAGACAACTTTTAGCAAGATATATGTACAATAAATAACAAGTATGTGAAAAATTGTAAAACTTTTAATTAAAGTCTATGGATGTATGATGTGTGCACATTAAATTCAAATTGTACTGCAATAACAAAAGATCATGCACACCAAACGTTACAATTGGTTAAACTTAAATAGAACTCTTGTGTATATGGATAAAAATAATTAAAAATAGAACGGATAGCACACATAGTAAAACAATAATATCAGATAAATAGACAACTTTTAGCAACATATGTGTACAATAAATAACAAGTATGTAAAGAATTGTAAAACTTTTTATAAAGTCTATGCATGTATGATGTGTGCACATTAAATTCAAATTGTACAGGAACAATAAAAGATCATGCACCACAAAGTTACAATTTATTAAATTTAAATAGAACTCTTGTGTATATGGATAAAAATAATTAAAATTAAAACGCTTAGCAAACATTGTAAAATAATAATATCAGATATATAAACAACTATTAGCAACAAATATGTAAAATAAATAACATGTAACGAATTGTAAAACTTTTAATTAAAGTCTATGGATATATGATGTGTGCACATTAAATTCAAATTGTACTGCAACTACAAAAGCTCATGCACAACAAACGTTACAATTGAAAAAACTTAAATAGTTTTCTTATGTATATGGATAAAAATATTTAAAAATAGAACGGATAGCACACATAGTAAAACAATTATATTCGATATATAGACAAATTTTAGGAACATATATATATATTAAATAACATGTAAATAATTGTAAAACTTTTAATTAAAGTCTATGGATGTATGATGTGTGCACCTCAAATTCAAATTTTAGAGGAACAAGAAAAGATTATGCAGAACAAACATTACAATTGGTTAAACTTAAGTAGAACTCTTTTGTATATGGATAAAAATAATTAAAAATAGAACGGATAGCACACATAGTAAAACAATAATATCAGATAAATAGACAACTTTTAGCAAGATATATGTACAATAAATAACAAGTATGTAAAAAATTGTAAAACTTTTAATTAAAGTCTATGGATGTATGATGTGTGCACCTCAAATTCAAATTTTAGAGGAACAAGAAAATATTATGCACAACAAACATTACAATTGGTTAAACTTAAGTAGAACTCTTGTGTATATGGATAAAAATAATTAAAAATAGAACGGATAGCACATATAGTAAAACAATAATATCAGATAAATAGACAACTTTTAGCAACATATGTGTACAATAAATAACAAGTATGTAAAGAATTGTAAAACTTTTTATAAAGTCTATGCATGTATGATGTGTGCACATTAAATTCAAATTGTACAGGAACAATAAAAGATCATGCACCACAAACGTTACAATTTATTAAATTTAAATAGAACTCTTGTGTATATGGATAAAAATAATTAAAAATAAAACGCTTAGCAAACATTGTAAAATAATAATATCAAATAAATAGGCAACTTTTAGCAATATATATGTACAATAAATAACATGTAAAGAATTGTAAAACTTTTAATTAAAGTCTATGGATGTATGATGTGTGCACATTAAATTCAAATTGTACTGCAATAACAAAAGATCATGCACACCAAACGTTACAATTGGTTAAACTTAAATAGAACTCTTGTGTATATGGATAAAAATAATTAAAAATAGAACGGATAGCACACATAGTAAAACAATAATATCAGATAAATAGACAACTTTTAGCAACATATATGTACAATAAATAACAAGTATGTAAAGAATTGTAAAGCTTTTTATAAAGTCTATGCATGTATGATGTGTGCACATTAAATTCAAATTGTACAGGAACAATAAAAGATCATGCACCACAAAGTTACAATTTATTAAATTTAAATAGAACTCTTGTGTATATGGATAAAAATAATTAAAATTAAAACGCTTAGCAAACATTGTAAAATAATAATATCAGATATATAAACAACTATTAGCAACAAATATGTACAATAAATAACATGTAACGAATTGTAAAACTTTTAATTAAAGTCTATGGATGTATGATGTGTGCACATTAAATTCAAATTGTACTGCAACTACAAAAGATCATGCACAACAAACGTTACAATTGAAAAACTTAAATAGTTTTCTTATGTATATGGATAAAAATATTTAAAAATAGAACGGATAGCACACATAGTAAAACAATTAGATTAGATATATAGACAAATTTTAGCAACATATATATATATTAAATAACATGTACATAATCGTAGAACTTTTAATTAAAGTCTATGGATGTATGATGTGTGCACCTCAAATTCAAATTTTAGAGGAACAAGAAAAGATTATGCAGAACAAACATTACAATTGGTTAAACTTAAGTAGAACTCTTTTGTATATGGATAAAAATAATTAAAAATAGAACGGATAGCACACATAGTAAAACAATAATATCAGATAAATAGACAACTTTTAGCAAGATATATGTACAATAAATAACAAGTATGTAAAAAATTGTAAAACTTTTAATTAAAGTCTATGGATGTATGATGTGTGCACCTCAAATTCAAATTTTAGAGGAACAACAAAGTATTATGCACAACAAACATTAAAATTGGTTAAACTTAAATAGAACTCTTGTGTATATCGATAAAAATAATTAAAAATAGAACGCATAGCAAACATAGTAAAACAATAATATCAGATAAATAGACAACTTTTAGTAACATATATGTACATTAAATAACAAGTATGTAAAGAATTGTAAAACTTTTAATTAAAGTCTATGCATGCAAAATGTGTGAACATTTAATTGAAATTGTACAGAACAATAAAAGATCATGCACAACAAACATTAAAATTTGTTAAATTTAAATAGAACTCTTGTGTATATGGATAAAAATAATTAAAAATAGAACGCTAAGCAAACATTGTAAAATAATAATATCGATAAATAGACAACTTTTAGCAACATATATGTACAATAAATAACAAGTATGTAAAGAATTGTAAAACTTTTTATAAAGTCTATGCATGTATAATGTGTGAACATTTAATTGAAATTGTACGGTAACAACAAAAGATTATGCACAACAAACATTAAAATTGGTTAAACTTAAATAGAACTCTTGTGTATATCGATAAAAATAATTAAAAATAGAACGCATAACACACATAGTAAAACAATAATATCAGATAAATAGACAACTTTTAGTAACATATATGTACAATAAATAACAAGTATGTAAAGAATTGTAAAACTTTTAATTAAAGTCTATGCATGTATCATGTGTGCACATTAAATTCAAATTTTCTGGAACAATAAAAGATTATGCACAAGAAACGTTACAATTGGTTAAACTTAAATAGAACTCTTGTATATCTGGAAAAAAATAATTAAAAATACAACGCTTAGCATACATATTAAAACAATAATATGAGATAAATAGAAAACTTTTAGCAACATATATGTACTTTATATAACCAGTATGTAAAGAATTGTAAAACTTTCAATTAATGTCTATGAATGTAAAATGTCAAAACATTAAATTCAATTTGTATGGTAACAACAAAAGATCATGCACAAAAAACATTACAATTAATTCAACTTAAATAGAACTCTTGTGTATATCGATAAAAATAATTAAAAATAGAACGCATAGCAAACATAGTAAAACAATAATATCAGATAAATAGACAACTTTTAGTAACATATATGTACATTAAATAACAAGTATGTAAAGAATTGTAAAACTTTTAATTAAATTCTATGCATGCAAAACGTGTGAACATTAAATTGAAATTGTACGGTAACAACAAAAGATCATGCACAACAAACGTTAAAATTAGTTAAACTTAAATAGAACTCTTGTGTATATGGATAAAAATAATTAAAATTAAAACGCTTAGCAAACATTGTAAAATAATAATATCGATATATAAACAACTTTTAGCAACAAATATGTACAATAAATAACAAGTATGTAAATAATTGTAAAACTTTTAACTAAAGTCTATGCATGTATAATGGGTGCACATTAAATTGAAATTGTACGACAACAAAAAAAGATCATGCACACCAAACGTTACAATTGATAAAACTTAAATAGTATTCTTATGTATATGCATAAAAATAATTAAAAATAGAACGCATAGCACACATAGTAAAACAATAATATCAGATAAATAGACAACTTTTAGGAACATATATATATATTAAATAACATGTAAATAATTGTAAAACTTTTAATTAAAGTCTATGGATGTATGATGTGTGCACCTCAAATTCAAATTTTAGAGGAACAACAAATGATCATGCACAATAAACGTTAAAATTGGTTAAACTTTAATATAACTCTTGTGTATATGGATAAAAATAATTAAAAATAAAACGCATACCACACATAGCAAAACAATAATTTTAGATAAATAGATCACTTTTACCAACACATATGTACATTAAATAACATATAAATAATTGTAAAACTTTTAATTAATATCTATGAATGCAAAATGTGTGCACCTCAAATTCAAATTTTAGAGGAACAAGAAAATATTATGCACAACAAACATTGCAATTGGTTAAACTTAAGTAGAACTCTTGTGTATATGGATAAAAATAATTAAAAATAGAACGGATAGCACACATAGTAAAACAATAATATCAGATAAATAGACAACTTTTAGCAACATATGTGTACAATAAATAACAAGTATGTAAAGAATTGTAAAACTTTTTATAAAGTCTATGCATGTATGATGTGTGCACATTAAATTCAAATTGTACAGGAACAATAAAAGATCATGCACCACAAACGTTACAATTTATTAAATTTAAATAGAACTCTTGTGTATATGGATAAAAATAATTAAAAATAAAACGCTTAGCAAACATTGTAAAATAATAATATCAAATAAATAGGCAACTTTTAGCAATATATATGTACAATAAATAACAAGTATGTAAAAAATTGTAAAACTTTTAATTAAAGTCTATGGATGTATGATGTGTGCACATTAAATTCAAATTGTACTGCAATAACAAAAGATCATGCACAATAAACGTTAAAATTGGTTAAACTTTAATATAACTCTTGTGTTTATGGATAAAAATAATTAAAAAAAGAACGCATAGCACACATAGTAAAACAATCATTTTAGGTAAATAGATCACTTTTAGCAACATATATGTACATTAAATAACAAGTATGGAAATAATTGTAAAATTTTTTATAAAGTCTATGCATGTATGATGTGTGCACATTAAATTCAAATTGTACACGAACAATAAAAGATCATGCACCACAAACGTTACAATTTGTTAAATTTAAATAGAACTCTTGTGTATATGGATAAAAATAATTAAAAATAAAACGCTTAGCAAACATTGTAAAATAATAATATCAGATAAATAGACAACTTTTAGCAACATATGTGTACAATAAATAACAAGTATGTAAAGAATTGTAAAACTTTTTATAAAGTCTATGCATGGATGATGTGTGCACATTAAATTCAAATTGTACAGGAACAATAAAAGATCATGCACCACAAACGTTACAATTTGTTAAATTTAAATAGAACTTTTGTGTATATGGATAAAAATAATTAAAAATAAAACACTTAGCAAACATTGTAAAATAATAATATCAAATAAATAGGCAACTTTTAGCAATATATATGTACAATAAATAACATGTAAAGAATTGTAAAACTTTTAATTAAAGTCTATGGATGTATGATGTGTGCACATTAAATTCAAATTGTACTGCAATAACAAAAGATCATGCACACCAAACGTTACAATTGGTTAAACTTAAATAGAACTCTTGTGTATATGGATAAAAATAATTAAAAATAGAACGAATAGCACACATAGTAAAACAATAATATCAGATAAATAGACAACTTTTAGCAACATATATGTACAATGAATAACAAGTATGTAAAGAATTGTGAAACTTTTTATAAAGTCTATGCATGTATGATGTGTGCACATTAAATTCAAATTGTACAGGAACAATAAAAGATCATGCACCACAAACGTTACAATTTGTTAAATTTAAATAGAACTCTTGTGTATATGGATAAAAATAATTAAAAATAAAACGCTTAGCAAACATTGTAAAATAATAATATCAGATAAATAGACAACTTTTAGCAACATATATGTACAATAAATAACAAGTAAATAATTGTAAAACTTTTAATTAAAGTCTATGGATGTATGATGTGTGCACCTCAAATTCAAATTTTAGAGGAACAAGAAAAGATTATGCAGAACAAACATTACAATTGGTTAAACTTAAATAGTATTCTTATGTATATGGATAAAAATAATTAAAAATAGAACGGAAAGCACGCATAGTAAATCAATAATATTATATAAATAGATAACTTTTAGCAACATATATGTACATTAAATAACAAGTCTGTAAAGAATTGTAAAATTTTTAATTAAAGTCTATGCATGTATGATGTGTGCACCTCAAATTCAAATTTTAGTGGAACAAGAAAAGATTATGCACAACAAACATTGCAATTGGTTAAACTTAAGTAGAACTCTTGTGTATATGGATAAAAATAATTAAAAATAGAACGGATAGCACACATAGTAAAACAATAATATCAGATAAATAGACAACTTTTAGCAACATATGTGTACAATAAATAACAAGTATGTAAAGAATTGTAAAACTTTTTATAAAGTCTATGCATGTATGATGTGTGCACATTAAATTCAAATTGTACAGGAACAATAAAAGATCATGCACCACAAACGTTACAATTTATTAAATTTAAATAGAACTCTTGTGTATATGGATAAAAATAATTAAAAATAAAACGCTTAGCAAACATTGTAAAATAATAATATCAAATAAATAGGCAACTTTTAGCAATATATATGTACAATAAATAACATGTAAAGAATTGTAAAACTTTTAATTAAAGTCTATGGATGTATGATGTGTGCACATTAAATTCAAATTGTACTGCAATAACAAAAGATCATGCACACCAAACGTTACAATTGGTTAAACTTAAATAGAACTCTTGTGTATATGGATAAAAATAATTAAAAATAGAACGAATAGCACACATAGTAAAACAATAATATCAGATAAATAGACAACTTTTAGCAACATATATGTACAATGAATAACAAGTATGTAAAGAATTGTGAAACTTTTTATAAAGTCTATGCATGTATGATGTGTGCACATTAAATTCAAATTGTACAGGAACAATAAAAGATCATGCACCACAAACGTTACAATTTGTTAAATTTAAATAGAACTCTTGTGTATATGGATAAAAATAATTAAAAATAAAACGCTTAGCAAACATTGTAAAATAATAATATCAGATAAATAGACAACTTTTAGCAACATATATGTACAATAAATAACAAGTATGTAAAGAATTGTAAAACTTTTAATTAAAGTCTATGGATGTATGATGTGTGCACGTTAAATTCAAATTGTACTGCAACAACAAAAGATCATGCACAACAAACGTTACAATTGATAAAACTTAAATAGTATTCTTATGTATATGGATAAAAATAATTAAAAATAGAACGGAAAGCACGCATAGTAAATCAATAATATTATATAAATAGATAACTTTTAGCAACATATATGTACATTAAATAACAAGTCTGTAAAGAATTGTAAAATTTTTAATTAAAGTCTATGCATGTATAATGTGTGCACCTCAAATTCAAATTTTAGTGGAACAAGAAAAGATTATGCACAACAAACATTGCAATTGGTTAAACTTAAGTAGAACTCTTGTGTATATGGATAAAAATAATTAAAAATAGAACGGATAGCACACATAGTAAAACAAAAATATCAGATAAATAGACAACTTTTAGCAACATATGTGTACAATAAATAACAAGTATGTAAAGAATTGTAAAACTTTTTATAAAGTCTATGCATGTATGATGTGTGCACATTAAATTCAAATTGTACACGAACAATAAAAGATCATGCACCACAAACGTTACAATTTATTAAATTTAAATAGAACTCTTGTGTATATGGATAAAAATAATTAAAAATAAAACGCTTAGCAAACATTGTAAAATAATAATATCAAATAAATGGGCAACTTTTAGCAATATATATGTACAATAAATAACATTTAAAGAATTGTAAAACTTTTAATTAAAGTCTATGGATGTATGATGTGTGCACATTAAATTCAAATTGTACTGCAATAACAAAAGATCATGCACACCAAACGTTACAATTGGTTAAACTTAAATAGAACTCTTGTGTATATGGATAAAAATAATTAAAAATAGAACGCATAGCACACATAGTAAAACAATAATATCAGATAAATAGACAACTTTTAGCAACATATATGTACAATGAATAACAAGTATGTAAAGAATTGTGAAACTTTTTATAAACTTTATGCATGTATGATGTGTGCACATTAAATTCAAATTGTACAGGAACAATAAAAGGTCATGCACCACAAACGTTACAATTTGTTAAATTTAAATAGAACTCTTGTGTATATGGATAAAAATAATTAAAAATAAAACGCTTAGCAAACATTGTAAAATAATAATATCAGATAAATAGACAACTTTTAGCAACATATGTGTACAATAAATAACAAGTATGTAAAGAATTGTAAAAATTTTTATAAAGTCTATGCATGTATGATGTGTGCACATTAAATTCAAATTGTACAGGAACAATAAAAGATCATGCACCACAAACGTTACAATTTGTTAAATTTAAATAGAACTTTTGTGTATATGGATAAAAATAATTAAAAATAAAACGCTTAGCAAACATTGTAAAATAATAATATCAAATAAATAGGCAACTTTTAGCAATATATATGTACAATAAATAACATGTAAAGAATTGTAAAACTTTTAATTAAAGTCTATGGATGTATGATGTGTGCACATTAAATTCAAATTGTACTGCAATAACAAAAGATCATGCACACCAAACGTTACAATTGGTTAAACTTAAATAGAACTCTTGTGTATATGGATAAAAATAATTAAAAATAGAACGAATAGCACACATAGTAAAACAATAATATCAGATAAATAGACAACTTTTAGCAACATATATGTACAATGAATAACAAGTATGTAAAGAATTGTGAAACTTTTTATAAAGTCTATGCATGTATGATGTGTGCACATTAAATTCAAATTGTACAGGAACAATAAAAGATCATGCACCACAAACGTTACAATTTGTTAAATTTAAATAGAACTCTTGTGTATATGGATAAAAATAATTAAAAATAAAACGCTTAGCAAACATTGTAAAATAATAATATCAGATAAATAGACAACTTTTAGCAACATATATGTACAATAAATAACAAGTATGTAAAGAATTGTAAAACTTTTAATTAAAGTCTATGGATGTATGATGTGTGCACGTTAAATTCAAATTGTACTGCAACAACAAAAGATCATGCACAACAAACGTTACAATTGATAAAACTTAAATAGTATTCTTATGTATATGGATAAAAATAATTAAAAATAGAACGGAAAGCACGCATACTAAATCAATAATATTATATAAATAGATAACTTTTAGCAACATATATGTACATTAAATAACAAGTCTGTAAAGAATTGTAAAATTTTTAATTAAAGTCTATGCATGTATGATGTGTGCCCCTCAAATTCAAATTTTAGTGGAACAAGAAAAGATTATGCACAACAAACATTGCAATTGGTTAAACTTAAGTAGAACTCTTGTGTATATGGATAAAAATAATTAAAAATAGAACGGATAGCACACATAGTAAAACAATAATATTAGATATATAGACAACTTTTAGCAACATATATATGTATATTAAATAACATGTAAATAATTGTAAAACTTTTAATTAAAGTCTATGGATGTATGATGTGTGCACATTAAATTCAAATTGTACTGCAACAACAAAAGATCATGCACAACAAACGTTACAATTAGTTAAACTTAAATAGAACTCTTGTATATGGAGGAAAATAATTAAAAATAGAACGCATAGCACACATAGTAAAACAATAATACAAGATAAATAGACAACTTTTAGTAACTTATATGTACATTAAATAACAAGTATGGAAATAATTGTAAAACTTTTAATTAAAGTCTATCATGTAAAATTTGTGAACGTTAAATTAAAATTGTACGGTAGCAACAAAAGATCATGCACAACAAACGTTAAAATTGGTTAAAATTAAAAAGAACTCTTGTGTATATGGATAAAAATAATTAAAAATAGAACGCATAGCACACATAGTAAAACAATAATATCAGATAAATAGACAACTTTTAGCAACATATATGTACATTAAATAACAAGTATGGAAATAATTATAAAACTTTTAATTAAAGTCTATGCATGCAAAATGTGTGAACATTAAATTGAAATTGTATGGTAACAACAAAAGATCATGCACAACAAACGTTAAAATTGGTTAAACTTAAATAGAACTCTTGTGTATATGGATAAAAATAATTAAAAATAGAACGCATAGCACACATAGTAAAACAATAATATCAGATAAATAGATCACTTTTAGCAACATATATATACATTAAATAACATGTAAATAATTGTAAAACTTTTAATTAAAGTCTATGCATGCAAAATGTGTGAACATTAAATTAATATTGTACGACAACAACAAAAGATCATGCACAACCAACGTTAAAATTGGTAAAACTTAAATAGAACTCTTGTCTATATGGATGAACATAATTAAAAATAGAACGCATAGCACACATATTAAAACAATAATATAAGATAAATAGACAACTTTTAGCAACATATATGTACATTAATGAACATGTAAATAATCATAAAACGTTTAATTAAAGGCTCTGAATCTAAAATGTGTGCACATTAAATTCAAATTTTAGAGGAACAAGAAAAGATTATTCACAACAAACATTGGAATTAGTTCAACTTAAATAGAACTCTTGTGTATATGGATAAATATAATTAAAAATAGAACGCATAGCACACATAGTAAAACAATAATATCAGATAAATAGACAACTTTTAGCAACATATATGTACATTAAATAACAAGTATGTAAATAATTGTAAAACTTTTAATTAAAGTCTATGCATGTAAAATGTGTGAACATTTAATTTAAATTGTATGGTAACAAGAAAAGATCATGCACAACATACTTTAAAATTGCTTAAACTTAAATAGAACTCTTATGTATATGGTTAGAAATAATTAAAAATAGAACACATATCACACATAATAAAACATTAATATCAGATAAATAGATCACATTTAGCAACATATATGTACATTAAATAACAAGTATGTAAATAATTGTAAAACTTTTAATTAAAGTCTATGCATGCAAAATGTGTGAACATTAAATTGAAATTGTACGGTAACAACAAAAGATCATGCACAACAAACGTTAAAATTGGTTAAACTTAAATAGAACTCTTGTGTATATGGATAAAAATAATTAAAAATAGAACGCATAGCACACATAGTAAAACAATAATATCAGATAAATAGATCACTTTTAGCAACATATATATACATTAAATAACATGTAAATAATTGTAAAACTTTTAATTAAAGTCTATGCATGCAAAATGTGTGAACATTAAATTAAAATTGTACGATAACAACAAAAGATCATGCACAACCAACGTTAAAATTGGTTAAACTTAAATAGAACTCTTGTGTATATGGATGAAAATAATTAAAAATAGAACGCATAGCACACATAGTAAAACAATAATATCAGATAAATAGACAACTTTTAGCAACATATATGTACATTAAATAACAAGTATGGAAATAATTATAAAACATTTAATTAAAGTCTATGCATGTATGATGAATCCACATTAAATTCAAAATGTAAACGAACAAAAAAAGATCATGCACAACAAACGTTACAATTAGTTAAATTTAAATAGAAATCTTCTTTATATGGATAAAAATAATTAAAAATAAAACACTTAGCAAACATTGTAAAATAATAATATCGATAAATAGACAGCTTTTAGCAACATATATGTACAATAAATAACAAGTATGTAAAGAATTGTAAAACTTTTAATTAAAGTCTATGGATGTATGATGTGTGCACGTTAAATTCAAATTGTACTGCAACAACAAAAGATCATGCACAACAAACGTTACAATTGATAAAACTTAAATAGAACTCTTATGCATATGGATAAATATAATTAAAAATAGAACGCATAGCACACATAGTAAAACAATAATATCAGATAAATAGACAACTTTTAGCAACATATATGTACATTAAATAACAAGTATGTAAATAATTATAAAACTTTTAATTAATGTCTATGAATGCAAAATGTGTGAACATTAAATTCAAATTGTACGGTAACAACAAAAGATCATGCACAACAAACATTACAATTAGTTCAACTTAAATAGAACTCTTGTGTATATGGATAAAAATAATTAAAAATAGAACGCATAGCACACATAGTAAAACAATAATATCAGATAAATAGACAACTTTTAGCAACATAAATGTACATTAAATAACATGTAAATAATTGTAAAACTTTTAATTAAAGTCTATGCATGCAAAATGTGTGAACATTAAATTGAAATTGTATGGTAACAACAAAAGATCATGCACAATAAACGTTAAAATTGGTTAAACTTTAATATAACTCTTGTGTATATGGATAAAAATAATTAAAAATAGAACGCATAGCACACATAGTAAAACAATAATATCAGATAAATAGACAACTTTTAGCAACATAAATGTACATTAAATAACATGTAAATAATTGTAAAACTTTTAATTAAAGTCTATGCATGCAAAATGTGTGAACATTAAATTGAAATTGAACGGTAACAACAAAAGATCATGCACAACAAACGTTAAAATTGGTTATACATAAATAGAACTCTTGTGCATATGGATAAAAATAATTAAAAATAGAACGCATAGCACACATAGGTAAACAATAATATCAGATAAATAGACAACTTTTAGCAACATAAATTTATATTAAATAACATGTAAATAATTGTAAATTTTTTAATTAAAGTCTATGAATGCAAAATGTGTGAACATTAAATTGAAATTGAACGGTAACAACAAAAGATCATGCACAACAAACGTTAAAATTGGTTATACATAAATAGAACTCTTATGCATATGGATAAATATAATTAAAAATAGAACGCATAGCAAACATTGTAAAACAATAATATAAGCTAAATAGACAACTTTTAGTAACGTATATATACATTAAATAACAAGTTTGTAAATAATTGTAAAATTTTTAATTAAAGTCTATGCATGTATGATGTGTGCACATTAAATTCAAATTTTAGAGGAACAACAAAAGAATAATGCAAAACAAACGTTACAATTGCTTAAACTTAAATAGAACTCTTGTGTATATGGATAAAAATAAGTAAAAATAGAACGCATAGCACACATAGTAAAACAATAATATTAGATAAATAGACAAATTTTAACAACATATATATATATATATATTAAATAAAATGTAAATAATTGTAAAACTTTTAATTAAAGTCTATGCATGTATGATGTGTGCACATTAAATTCAAATTTTAGATGAACAAGAAAAGATTATGCACAACAAACATTACAATTGGTTAAACTTAAATAGAACTCTTGTGCATATGGATAAGAATAATTAAAAATAGAACGGATAGCACACATAGTAAAACAATAATATTAGATAAATGGACAACTTTTAGCAATATATATGTACAGTTAATAACAAGTATGTAAAAATTGTAAAACTTTTAATTAAAGTCTATGCATATATGATGTGTGAACATTAAATTCAAATTTTAGAGAAACAACGAAAGATTATGCACAACAAACGTTACAATTTGTTAAACATACATAGAACTATTGTGTATATGGATAAAAATAAGTAAAAATGGAACGCATAGCACACATAGTAAAATAATAATATCTGATAAATAGACAAGTTTTAGCTACATATATGTACAATAAAAACAAGTATGTAAAGAATTGTAAAACATTAATAAAGTCTATGCATGTATGATGTGTGCACATTAAATTCAAATTCTACAGGAAAAACAAAAAATCATGCACCACAAACGTTACAATTAGTTAAACTTAAATAGAACTCTTATGTATATGGATAAAAATAATTAAAAATAGAACGCTTAACAAACAGAGTAAAATAATAATATCAGATAAATAGACAACTTTTAACAACATATGTGTACAATAAATAACAAGTATGTAAAGAATTGTAAAACTTTTAACAAAGTCTATGCATGTATGATGTGTGCACATTAAATTCAAATTGTACAGGAACAATAAAAGATCATGCACCACAAACGTTACAATTAGTTAAATTTAAATAGAAATCTTGTTTTTATGGATAAAAATAATTAAAAATAAAACACTTAGCAAACATTGTAAAATAATAATTTCAGATAAATAGACAACTTTTAGCAACATATATGTACAATAAATAACAAGTATGTAAAGAATTGTAAAACTTTTAATTAAAGTCTATGGATGTATGATGTGTGCACATTAAATTCAAATTGTACTACAACAACAAAAGATCATGCACAACAAACGTTACAATTGATAAAATTTAAATTGTATTCTTATGCATATGGATAAGAATAATTAAAAATAGAACGGATAGCACACATAGTAAAACAATAATATTAGATAAATAGACAACTTTTAGCAACATATATGTACATTAAATAACAAGTATGTAAAGATTTGTAAAACTTTTAATTAAAGACTATACGTGTATGATGTGTGCACATTAAATTCAAATTTTAAAGGAACAACAAAAGATTATGCACAACAAACGTTACAATTGGTTAAACATAAATAGAAATCTTGTGTATATGGACAAAAATAAGTAAAAATAGAACGAATCGCACACATAGTAAAACAATAATATGAGATAAATAGACAACTTTTAGCAACATATATATGTATATTAAATAACATGTAAATAATTGTAAAACTTTTAATTAAAGTCTATGCATGTAAAATGTGTAAACATTAACTTCAACTTGTACGGTAACAACAAAAGATCATGCACAACAATCGTTACAATTGAAAAAACTTAAATAGTATTTTTATGTATATGGATAAAAATAATTAAAAATAGAACGGATAGCACACATAGTAAATCAATAATATAGGATAAATAGACAACTTTTAGCAACATATATGTACATTAAATAACAAGTATGTAAAGAATTGTAAAATTTTTAATTAAAGTCTATGCATGCATGATGTGTGCACATTAAATTCAAATTTTAGAGGAACAAGAAAAGATTATGCACAACAAACGTTACAATTGGTTAAACTTAAATAGAACTCTTGTGTATATGGATAAAAATAAGTAAAAATAGAAGGCATAGCACACATAGTAAAACAATAATATTAGATATATAGACAAATTTTAGGAACATATATATATATATTAAATAACATGTAAATAATTGTAAAACTTTTAATTAAAGTCTATGCATGTATGATGTGTGCACCTCAAATTCAAATTTTAGATGAACAAGAAAAGATTATGCACAACAAACATTACAATTGGTTAAACTTAAATAGAACTCTTGTGTATATGGATAAAAATAATTAAAAATAGAACGGATAGCACACATAGTAGAACTATAATATTAGATAAATGGACAACTTTTAGCAATATATATGTACAGTTAATAACAAGTATGTAAAAATTGTAAAACTTTTAATTAAAGTCTATGCATATATGATGTGTGAACATTAAATTCAAATTTTAGAGAAACAACGAAAGATTATGCACAACAAACGTTACAATTTGTTAAACATACATAGAACTATTGTGTATATGGATAAAAATAAGTAAAAATGGAACGCATAGCACACATAGTAAAATAATAATATCAGATAAATAGACAAGTTTTAGCTACATATATGTACAATAAAAACAAGTATGTAAAGAATTGTAAAACATTAATAAAGTCTATGCATGTATGATGTCTGCACATTAAATTCAAATTGTACAGGAACAACAAAAAATCATGCACCACAAACGTTACAATTAGTTAAACTTAAATAGAACTCTTATGTATATGGATAAAAATAATTAAAAATAGAACGCTTAACAAACAGAGTAAAATAATAATATCAGATAAATAGACAACTTTTAACAACATATGTGTACAATAAATAACAAGTATGTAAAGAATTGTAAAACTTTTAACAAAGTCTATGCATGTATGATGTGTGCACATTAAATTCAAATTGTACAGGAACAACAAAAGATCATGCACCACAAACGTTAAAATTAGTTAAACTTAAATAGAACTCTTATATATTTGGATAAAAATAATTAAAAATAAAATACTTAGCATACATAGTAAAACAATAATATGAGATAAATTGACAACTTTTAGCAACATATATGTACATTAAATAATAATTATGTAAAAAATTGTAAAACTTTCAATTAAAGTCTATGCATGTAAAATGTGTGAACATTAAATTCAAATTATACGGTAACAACAAAAAATCATGCATAACAAACGTTACAATTTTTTTAAACTTAAATAGAACTCTTGTGTATATGGATAAAAATAATTAAAAATAGAACGCCTAACAAACATAGTAAAACAATAATATCAAATAAACAGACAACTTTTAGCAACATATATGTACAATAAATAACAAGTATGTAAAGAATTGTAAAACTTTTTATAAAGTCTATGCATGTATGATGTGTGCACATTAAATTTAAATTGTACAGGAACAATAAAAGATCATGCACCACAAATGTTACAATTTGTTAAATTTAAATAGAACCAATGTGTATATGGATAAAAATAATTAAAAATAAAACGCTAAGCAAACATTGTAAAATAATAATATCAGATAAATAGACAACTTTTAGCAACATATATGCACAATAAATAACAAGTAAGTAAAGAATTGTAAAACTTTTTATAAAGTCTACGCATGTATGATGTGTGCACATTAAATTCAAATTGTACAGGAACAATAAAAGATCATGCACCACAAACGTTACAATTTGTTAAATTTAAATAGAACTTTTGTGTATATGGATAAAAATAATTAAAAATAAAACGCTTAGCAAACATTGTAAAATAATAATATCAGATATATAAAAAACTTTTAGCAACATATATGTACAATAAATGACATGTAAAGAATTGTAAAACTTTTAATTAAAGTCTATGGATGTATGATGTGTGCATATTAAATTCAAATTGTACTGCAACAACAAAAGATCATGCACACCAAACGTTACAATTGATAAAACTTAAATAGTATTCTTATGTATATGGATAAAAATAAATAAAAATAGAACGGATAGCACACATAGTAAATCAATAATATTAGATAAATAGACAACTTTTAGCAACATATATGTACATTAAATAACAAGTATGTAAAGAATTGTAAATTTTTTAATTAAAGTCTATGCATGTATGATGTGTGCATATTAAATTCAAATTTTAGAGGAACAAGAAAAGATTATGCACAACAAACGTTACAATTGGTTAAACTTAAATAGAACTCTTGTGTATATGGATAAAAATAAGTAAAAATAGAACGCATAGCACACATAGTAAAACAATAATATCAGATAAATAGACAACTTTTAGCAACATATATGTACAATAAATAACAAGTATGTAAAGAATTGTAAAACTTTTTATAAAGTCTATGCATGTATGATGTGTGCACATTAAATTCAAATTGTACAGGAACAATAAAAGATCATGCACCACAAACATTACAATTAGTTAAATTTAAATAGAACTCTTGTGTATATGGATAAAAATAATTAAAAATTAAACGCTTAGCAAACATTGTAAAATAATAATATCAGATAAATAGACAACTTTTAGCAACATATATGTACAATAAATAACAAGTATGTAAAGAATTGTAAAACTTTTAATTAAAGTCTATGGATGTATGATGTGTGCACATTAAATTCAAATTGTACTGCAACAAAAAAAGATCATGCACAACAAACGTTATAATTGATAAAACTTAAATAGCATTCTTATGTATATGGATAAAAATAATTAAAAATAGAATGGATGGCACACATAGTAAAACAATAATATTAGATAAATAGACAACTTTTAGCAACATATATGTACATTAAATAACAAGTATGTAAACATTTGTAAAACTTTTAATTAAAGACTATACGTGTATGATGTGTGCACATTAAATTCAAATTTTAGAGGAACAACAAAAGATTATGCATAACAAATGTTACAATTGGTTAAACATAAATAGAACTCTTGTGTATATGGAGAAAAATAAGTAAAAATAGAACGCATAGCACACATAGTAAAACAATAATATGAGATAAATTGTCAACTTTTAGCAACATATATATGTATATTAAATAACATGTAAATAATTGTAAAACTTTTTATTAAAGGCTATGCATGTAAAATGTGTGAACATTAAATTCAAATTTTACGGTAACAACAAAAGATCATGCACCACAAACGTTACAATTGATAAAACTTAAATAGTATTCTTATGTATATGGATAAAAATAATTAAAAATAGAACGGATGGCACACATAGTAAAATAATAATATTAGATAAATAGACAACTTTTAGCAACACATATGTACATTAAATAACAAGTTTGTAAAGAATTGTAAAATTTTTAATTAAAGTCTATGCATGTATGATGTGTGCACATTAAATTCAAATTTTAGAGGAACAAGAAAAGATTATGCACAACAAACGTTACAATTGGTTAAACTTAAATTTAACTCTTGTGTATATGGATAAAAATAAGTAAAAATAGAACGCATAGCACACATAGTAAAACAATAATATTAGATAAATAGACAAATTTTAGCAACATATATATATATATTAAATAACATGTAAATAATTGTAAAACTTTTAATTAAAGTCTATGCATTTATGATATGTGCACATTAAATTCAAGTTTTAGAGGAACAACAAAATATTATGCACAACAAATGATATAATTTTTTTAAACTTAAATAGAACTCTTGGGTCTATGGATAAAAATAATTAAAAATAGAACGGATAGCACACATTGTAAAACAATAATATTAGATAAATAGACAACTTTTAGCAATATATATGTACATTAAATAACAAGTATGTAAAAAATTGTAAAACTTTTAATTAAAGTCTATGCATTTATGATGTGTGCACATTCAATTAAAGTTTTAGAGGAACAACGAAAGATTATGCACAACAAACGTTACAATTTGTTAAACATAAATAGAACTCTTTTGTATATGGATAAAAATAAGTAAAAATAGAACGCATAGCACGAATAGTAAAATAATAATATCTGATAAATAGACAACTTTTACAAACATATATGTACAATAAATAACAAGTATGTAAAGAATTGTAAAACTCTTAATTATAGTCTATGGATGTATGATGTGTGCACATTAAATTCAAATTTTAGAGGAACAAGAAAAGATTATGCATAACAAACGTTACAATTGGTTAAACTTAAATAGAACTCTTGTGTATATGGATAAAAATAAGTAAAAATAGAACGCATAGCACACATAGTAAAACAATAATATTAGATAAATAGACAAATTTTAGCAACATATATGTACATTACATAACCAGTATGTAAAAAATTGTAAAACTTTTAATTAAAGTCTATGCATATATGATGTGGGCACATTAAATTCAAATTTTAGAGAAACAACGAAAGATTATGCACAACAAACGTTACAATTTGTTAAACATAAATAGAATCTTATGTATATGGATAAAAATAAGTAAAAATAGAACGCATTGCACATATAGTAAAATAATAATATCAGATAAATAGACAAGTTTTAGCTACATATATGTACAATAAAAAACAAGTATGTAAAGAATTGTAAAACATTTAATAAAGTCTATGCATGTATGATGTGTGCACATTAAATTCAAATTGTACAGGAACAACAAAAGATTATGCACCACAAACGTTATAATTAGTTAAACTTAAATAGAACTTTTTTGTATTTGGATAAAAATAATTAAAAATAGAACGCTTAGCAAACAGTGTAAAATAATAATATCAGATAAATAGACAACTTTTAGCAACATATGTGTACAATAAATAACAAGTATGTAAAGAATTGTAAAACTTTTAACAAAGTCTATGCATGTATGATGTGTGCACAATAAATTCAAATTGTACAAGAACAACAAAAGATCATGCACCACAAACGTTACAATTAGTTAAACTTAAATAGAACTCTTGTATATGTGGATAAAAATAATTAAAAATAAAATGCTTAGCATACATAGTAAAACAAAATATATGAGATAAATTGATAACTTTTAGCAACATATATGTACATTCAATAATAAGTATGTAAAAAATTGTAAAACTTTCATTTAAAGTCTATGCATGTAAAATGTGTGAACATTAAATTAAAATTGTACGGTAACAACAAAAAATCATCCATAACAAACGTTAAAATTGGTTAAACTTAAATAGAACACTTGTGTATATGAATGAAAAAAAATAAAAATAGAACGGATAGCACACATAGTAAATCAATAATATTAGATAAATAGACAAATTTTAGCAACATATATGCACATTAAATAACAAGTATGTAAAAAATTGTAAAACTTTTAATTAAAGTCTATGCATATATGATGTGGGCACATTAAATTCAAATTTTAGAGAAACAACGAAAGATTATGCACAACAAACGTTACAATTTGTTAAACATAAATAGAACTCTTATGTATATGGATAAAAATAAGTAAAAATAGAACGCATTGCACATATAGTAAAATAATAATATCAGATAAATAGACAAGTTTTAGCTACATATATGTACAATAAAAAACAAGTATGTAAAGAATTGTAAAACATTTAATAAAGTCTATGCATGTATGATGTGTGCACATTAAATTCAAATTGTACAGGAACAACAAAAGATTATGCACCACAAACGTTATAATTAGTTAAACTTAAATAGAATTTTTTTGTATATGGATAAAAATAATTAAAAATAAAACGCTTAGCAAACAGTGTAAAATAATAATATCAGATAAATAGACAACTTTTAGCAACATATGTGTACAATAAATAACAAGTATGTAAAGAATTTTAAAACTTTTAACAAAGTCTATACATGTATGATGTGTGCACAATAAATTCAAATTGTACAGGAACAACAAAAGATCATGCACCACAAACGTTACAATTAGTTAAACTTAAATAGAACTCTTGTATATGTGGATAAAAATAATTAAAAATAAAATGCTTAGCATACATAGTAAAACAATAATATGAGATAGATTGATAACTTTTAACAACATATACGTACATTCAATAATAAGTATGTAAAAAATTATAAAACTTTCATTTAAAGTCTATGCATGTAAAATGTGTGAACATTAAATTCTAATTGTACGGTAACAACAAAAAATCATGCACAACAAACGTTACAATTTTTTTAAACTTAAATAGAAATCTTGTGTATATGGATAAAAATAATTAAAAATAAAACGCTTAGCAAACATAGTAAAACAATAATATCAAATAAATAGGCAACTTTTAGCAACATATATGTACAATAAATAACAAGTATGTAAAGAATTGTAAAACTTTTTATAAAGTCTATGCATGTATGATGTGTGCACATTAAATTAAATTGTACAGGAACAATAAAAGATCATGCACCACAAACGTTACAATTAGTTAAATTTAAATAGAAATCTTCTTTATATGGATAAAAATAATTAAAAATAAAACACTTAGCAAACATTGTAAAATAATAATATCAGATAAATAGACAACTTTTAGCAACATATATGTACAATAAATAACAAGTATGTAAAGAATTGTAAAACTTTTAATTAAAGTCTATGGATGTATGATGTGTGCACATTAAATTCAAATTGTCTTGCAACAACAAAAGATCATGCACAACAAACGTTACAATTGATAAAATTTAAATTGTATTCTTATGCATATGGATAAGAATAATTAAAAATAGAACGGATAGCACACATAGTAAAACAATAATATTAGATAAATAGACAACTTTTAGCATTATATATGTACATTAAATAACAAGTATGTAAAGATTTGTAAAACTTTTAATTAAAGACTATACGTGTATGATGTGTGCACATTAAATTCAAATTTTAAAGGAACAACAAAAGATTATGCACAACAAACGTTACAATTGGTTAAACATAAATAGAAATCTTGTGTATATGGACAAAAATAAGTAAAAATAGAACGAATCGCACACATAGTAAAACAATAATATGAGATAAATAGACAACTTTTAGCAACATATATATGTATATTAAATAACATGTAAATAATTGTAAAACTTTTAATTAAAGTCTATGCATGTAAAATGTGTGAACTTTAAATTCAAATTGTACGGTAACAACAAAAGATCATGCACCACAAACGTTACAATTGATAAAACTTAAATAGTATTCTTATGTATATGGATAAAAATAATTAAAAATAGAACGGATAGCACACATAGTAAAACAATAATATTAGATAAATAGACAATTTTAGCAACATATATGTACATTAAATAACAAGTATGTAAAGAATTGTAAAATTTTTAATTAAAGTCTATGCATGTATGATGTGTGCACATTAAATTCAAATTTTAGAGGAACAACAAAAGAATATGCACAACAAACGTTACAATTGCTTAAACTTAAATAGAACTCTTGTGTATATGGATAAAAATAAGTAAAAATAGAACGCATAGCACACATAGTAAAACAATAATATTAGATAAATAGACAAATTTTAACAACATATATATATATATATTAAATAAAATGTAAATAATTGTAAAACTTTTAATTAAAGTCTATGCATGTATGATGTGTGCACATTAAATTCAAATTTTAGATGAACAAGAAAAGATTATGCACAACAAACATTACAATTGGTTAAACTTAAATAGAACTCTTGTGTATATGGATAAAAATAATTAAAAATAGAACGGATAGCACACATAGTAGAACTATAATATTAGATAAATGGACAACTTTTAGCAATATATATGTACGATTAATAACAAGTATGTAAAAATTGTAAAACTTTTAATTAAAGTCTATGCATATATGATGTGTGAACATTAAATTCAAATTTTAGAGAAACAACGAAAGATTATGCACAACAAACGTTACAATTTGTTAAACATACATAGAACTATTGTGTATATGGATAAAAATAAGTAAAAATGGAACGCATAGCACACATAGTAAAATAATAATATCAGATAAATAGACAAGTTTTAGCTACATATATGTACAATAAAAACAAGTATGTAAAGAATTGTAAAACTCTTAATTATAGTCTATGGATGTATCATGTGTGCACATTAAATTCAAATTTTAGAGGAACAAGAAAAGATTATGCATAACAAACGTTACAATTGGTTAAACTTAAATAGAACTTTTTTGTATTTGGATAAAAATAATTAAAAATAGAACGCTTAACAAACAGAGTAAAATAATAATATCAGATAAATAGACAACTTTTAACAACATATGTGTACAATAAATAACAAGTATGTAAAGAATTGTAAAACTTTTAACAAAGTCTATGCATGTATGATGTGTGCACATTAAATTCAAATTGTACAGGAACAACAAAAGATCATGCACCACAAACGTTAAAATTAGTTAAACTTAAATAGAACTCTTATATATTTGGATAAAAATAATTAAAAATAAAATACTTAGCATACATAGTAAAACAATAATATGAGATACATTGACAACTTTTAGCAACATATATGTACATTAAATAATAATTATGTAAAAAATTGTAAAACTTTCAATTAAAGTCTATGCATGTAAAATGTGTGAACATTAAATTCAAATTATACGGTAACAACAAAAAATCATGCATAACAAACGTTACAATTTTTTTAAACTTAAATAGAACTCTTGTGTATATGGATAAAAATAATTAAAAATAGAACGCCTAACAAACATAGTAAAACAATAATATCAAATAAACAGACAACTTTTAGCAACATATATGTACAATAAATAACAAGTATGTAAAGAATTGTAAAAAAATTTATAAAGTCTATGCATGTATGATGTGTGCACATTAAATTTAAATTGTACAGGAACAATAAAAGACCATGCACCACAAATGTTACAATTTGTTAAATTTAAATAGAACCAATGTGTATATGGATAAAAATAATTAAAAATAAAACGCTAAGCAAACATTGTAAAATAATAATATCAGATAAATAGACAACTTTTAGCAACATATATGCACAATAAATAACAAGTAAGTAAAGAATTGTAAAACTTTTTATAAAGTCTACGCATGTATGATGTGTGCACATTAAATTCAAATTGTACAGGAACAATAAAAGATCATGCACCACAAACGTTACAATTTGTTAAATTTAAATAGAACTTTTGTGTATATGGATAAAAATAATTAAAAATATAACGCTTAGCAAACATTGTAAAATAATAATATCAGATATATAAAAAACTTTTAGCAACATATATGTACAATAAATGACATGTAAAGAATTGTAAAACTTTTAATTAAAGTCTATGGATGTATGATGTGTGCATATTAAATTCAAATTGTACTGCAACAACAAAAGATCATGCACACCAAACGTTACAATTGATAAAACTTAAATAGTATTCTTATGTATATGGATAAAAATAAATAAAAATAGAACGGATAGCACACATAGTAAATCAATAATATTAGATAAATAGACAACTTTTAGCAACATATATGTACATTAAATAACAAGTATGTAAAGAATTGTAAATTTTTTAATTAAAGTCTATGCATGTATGATGTGTGCATATTAAATTCAAATTTTAGAGGAACAAGAAAAGATTATGCACAACAAACGTTACAATTGGTTAAACTTAAATAGAACTCTTGTGTATATGGATAAAAATAAGTAAAAATAGAACGCATAGCACACATAGTAAAACAATAATATCAGATAAATAGACAACTTTTAGCAACATATATGTACAATAAATAACAAGTATGTAAAGAATTGTAAAACTTTTTATAAAGTCTATGCATGTATGATGTGTGCACATTAAATTCAAATTGTACAGGAACAATAAAAGATCATGCACCACAAACATTACAATTAGTTAAATTTAAATAGAACTCTTGTGTATATGGATAAAAATAACTAAAAATTAAACGCTTAGCAAACATTGTAAAATAATAATATCAGATAAATAGACAACTTTTAGCAACATATATGTACAATAAATAACAAGTATATAAAGAATTGTAAAACTTTTAATTAAAGTCTATGGATGTATGATGTGTGCACATTAAATTCAAATTGTACTGCAACAACAAAAGATCATGAACAACAAACGTTATAATTGATAAAACTTAAATAGCATTCTTATGTATATGGATAAAAATAATTAAAAATAGAATGGATGGCACACATAGTAAAACAATAATATTAGATAAATAGACAACTTTTAGCAACATATATGTACATTAAATAACAAGTATGTAAACATTTGTAAAACTTTTAATTAAAGACTATACGTGTATGATGTGTGCACATTAAATTCAAATTTTAGAGGAACAACAAAAGATTATGCACAACAAACGTTACAATTGGTTAAACATAAATAGAACTCTTGTGTATATGGAGAAAAATAAGTAAAAATAGAACGCATAGCACACATAGTAAAACAATAATATGAGGTAAATTGTCAACTTTTAGCAACATATATATGTATATTAAATAACATGTAAATAATTGTAAAACTTTTTATTAAAGGCTATGCATGTAAAATGTGTGAACATTAAATTCAAATTTTACGGTAACAACAAAAGATCATGCACCACAAACGTTACAATTGATAAAACTTAAATAGTATTCTTATGTATATGGATAAAAATAATTAAAAATAGAACGGATGGCACACATAGTAAAATAATAATATTAGATAAATAGACAACTTTTAGCAACACATATGTACATTAAATAACAAGTTTGTAAAGAATTGTAAAATTTTTAATTAAAGTCTATGCATGTACGATGTGTGCACATTAAATTCAAATTTTAGAGGAACAAGAAAAGATTATGCACAACAAACGTTACAATTGGTTAAACTTAAATTTAACTCTTGTGTATATGGATAAAAATAAGTAAAAATAGAACGCATAGCACACATAGTAAAACAATAATATTAGATAGTAAAACAATAATATTAGATAAATAGACAAATTTTAGCAACATATATATATATATTAAATAACATGTAAATAATTGTAAAACTTTTAATTAAAGTCTATGCATTTATGATATGTGCACATTAAATTCAAGTTTTAGAGGAACAACAAAAGATTATGCACAACAAATGATATAATTTTTTTAAACTTAAATAGAACTCTTGGGTCTATGGATAAAAATAATTAAAAATAGAACGGATAGCACACATTGTAAAACAATAATATTAGATAAATAGACAAATTTTAGCAACATATATGTACATTACATAACCAGTATGTAAAAACTTGTAAAACTTTTAATTAAAGTCTATGCATATATGATGTGTGCACATTCAATTAAAATTTTAGAGGAACAACGAAAGATTATGCACAACAAACGTTACAATTTGTTAAACATAAATAGAACTCTTTTGTATATGGATCAAAATAAGTAAAAATAGAGCAGCATATACGAATAGTAAAATAATAATATCTGATAAATATACAACTTTTACAAACATATATGTACAATAAATAACAAGTATGTAAAGAATTGTAAAACTCTTAATTATAGTCTATGGATGTATCATGTGTGCACATTAAATTCAAATTTTAGAGGAACAAGAAAAGATTATGCATAACAAACGTTACAATTGGTTAAACTTAAATAGAACTTTTTTGTATTTGGATAAAAATAATTAAAAATAGAACGCTTAGCAAGCGATAGTAAAATAATAATATCGGATAAATAGACAACTTTTAGCAACATATGTGTACAATAAATAACAAGGATGTAAAGTATTGTAAAACTTTTAACAAAGTCTATGCATGTATGATGTGTACACAATAAATTCAAAATGTAGAAGAACAGCAAAAGATCATGCACCCCAATCGCAATAATTAGTGAAACTTAAATAGAAGTCTTGTATATGTGGATAAAAATATTTAAAAATAAAATGTTTAGCATACATAGTAAAACAAAATATATGAGATAAATTGATAACTTTTAGCAACATATATGTACATTCAATAATAAGTATGTAAAAATTTGTAAACCTTTCATTTAAAGTCTATGCATGTAAAATGTGGGAACATTAAATTAAAATTATGCGGTAACAACAAAAGATGATGCATAATAAGCGTTAAAATAGTTTAAACTTAAATAGAACTCTTGTGTATATGGATAAAAATAATTAAAAATAGAACGGATAGCACACATAGTAAATCAATAATATTAGATAAATAGACAAATTTTAGCAACATATATGCACATTAAATAACAAGTATGTAAAAAATTGTAAAACTTTTAATTAAAGTCTATGCATATATGATGTGGGCACATTAAATTCAAATTTTAGAGAAACAACGAAAGATTATGCACAACAAACGTTACAATTTGTTAAACATAAATAGAACTCTTATGTATATGGATAAAAATAAGTAAAAATAGAACGCATTGCACATATAGTAAAATAATAATATCAGATAAATAGACAAGTTTTAGCTACATATATGTACAATAAAAAACAAGTATGTAAAGAATTGTAAAACATTTAATAAAGTCTATGCATGTATGATGTGTGCACATTAAATTCAAATTGTACAGGAACAACAAAAGATTATGCACCACAAACGTTATAATTAGTTAAACTTAAATAGAATTTTTTTGTATATGGATAAAAATAATTAAAAATAAAACGCTTAGCAAACAGTGTAAAATAATAATATCAGATAAATAGACAACTTTTAGCAACATATGTGTACAATAAATAACAAGTATGTAAAGAATTTTAAAACTTTTAACAAAGTCTATACATGTATGATGTGTGCACAATAAATTCAAATTGTACAGGAACAACAAAAGATCATGCACCACAAACGTTACAATTAGTTAAACTTAAATAGAACTCTTGTATATGTGGATAAAAATAATTAAAAATAAAATGCTTAGCATACATAGTAAAACAATAATATGAGATAGATTGATAACTTTTAACAACATATACGTACATTCAATAATAAGTATGTAAAAAATTATAAAACTTTCATTTAAAGTCTATGCATGTAAAATGTGTGAACATTAAATTCTAATTGTACGGTAACAACAAAAAATCATGCACAACAAACGTTACAATTTTTTTAAACTTAAATAGAAATCTTGTGTATATGGATAAAAATAATTAAAAATAAAACGCTTAGCAAACATAGTAAAACAATAATATCAAATAAATAGACAACTTTTAGCAACATATATGTACAATAAATAACAAGTATGTAAAGAATTGTAAAACTTTTTATAAAGTCTATGCATGTATGATGTGTGCACATTAAATTAAATTGTACAGGAACAATAAAAGATCATGCACCACAAACGTTACAATTAGTTAAATTTAAATAGAAATCTTGTTTATATGGATAAAAATAATTAAAAATAAAACACTTAGCAAACATTGTAAAATAATAATATCAGATAAATAGACAACTTTTAGCAACATATATGTACAATAAATAACAAGTATGTAAAGAATTGTAAAACTTTTAATTAAAGTCTATGGATGTATGATGTGTGCACATTAAATTCAAATTGTACTGCAACAACAAAAGATCATGCACAACAAACGTTACAATTGATAAAATTTAAATTGTATTCTTATGCATATGGATAAGAATAATTAAAAATAGAACGGATAGCACACATAGTAAAACAATAATATTAGATAAATAGACAACTTTTAGCATTATATATGTACATTAAATAACAAGTATGTAAAGATTTGTAAAACTTTTAATTAAAGACTATACGTGTATGATGTGTGCACATTAAATTCAAATTTTAAAGGAACAACAAAAGATTATGCACAACAAACGTTACAATTGGTTAAACATAAATAGAAATCTTGTGTATATGGACAAAAATAAGTAAAAATAGAACGAATCGCACACATAGTAAAACAATAATATGAGATAAATAGACAACTTTTAGCAACATATATATGTATATTAAATAACATGTAAATAATTGTAAAACTTTTAATTAAAGTCTATGCATGTAAAATGTGTGAACTTTAAATTCAAATTGTACGGTAACAACAAAAGATCATGCACCACAAACGTTACAATTGATAAAACTTAAATAGTATTCTTATGTATATGGATAAAAATAATTAAAAATAGAACGGATAGCACACATAGTAAAACAATAATATTAGATAAATAGACAATTTTAGCAACATATATGTACATTAAATAACAAGTATGTAAAGAATTGTAAAATTTTTAATTAAAGTCTATGCATGTATGATGTGTGCACATTAAATTCAAATTTTAGAGGAACAACAAAAGAATATGCACAACAAACGTTACAATTGCTTAAACTTAAATAGAACTCTTGTGTATATGGATAAAAATAAGTAAAAATAGAACGCATAGCACACATAGTAAAACAATAATATTAGATAAATAGACAAATTTTAACAACATATATATATATATATTAAATAAAATGTAAATAATTGTAAAACTTTTAATTAAAGTCTATGCATGTATGATGTGTGCACATTAAATTCAAATTTTAGATGAACAAGAAAAGATTATGCACAACAAACATTACAATTGGTTAAACTTAAATAGAACTCTTGTGTATATGGATAAAAATAATTAAAAATAGAACGGATAGCACACATAGTAGAACTATAATATTAGATAAATGGACAACTTTTAGCAATATATATGTACAGTTAATAACAAGTATGTAAAAATTGTAAAACTTTTAATTAAAGTCTATGCATATATGATGTGTGAACATTAAATTCAAATTTTAGAGAAACAACGAAAGATTATGCACAACAAACGTTACAATTTGTTAAACATACATAGAACTATTGTGTATATGGATAAAAATAAGTAAAAATGGAACGCATAGCACACATAGTAAAATAATAATATCAGATAAATAGACAAGTTTTAGCTACATATATGTACAATAAAAACAAGTATGTAAAGAATTGTAAAACTCTTAATTATAGTCTATGGATGTATCATGTGTGCACATTAAATTCAAATTTTAGAGGAACAAGAAAAGATTATGCATAACAAACGTTACAATTGGTTAAACTTAAATAGAACTTTTATGTATTTGGATAAAAATAATTAAAAATAGAACGCTTAACAAGCAGTAAAATAATAATATCAGATAAATAGACAACTTTTAACAACATATGTGTACAATAAATAACAAGTATGTAAAGAATTGTAAAACTTTTAACAAAGTCTATGCATGTATGATGTGTGCACATTAAATTCAAATTGTACAGGAACAACAAAAGATCATGCACCACAAACGTTAAAATTAGTTAAACTTAAATAGAACTCTTATATATTTGGATAAAAATAATTAAAAATAAAATACTTAGCATACATAGTAAAACAATAATATGAGATACATTGACAACTTTTAGCAACATATATGTACATTAAATAATAATTATGTAAAAAATTGTAAAACTTTCAATTAAAGTCTATGCATGTAAAATGTGTGAACATTAAATTCAAATTATACGGTAACAACAAAAAATCATGCATAACAAACGTTACAATTTGTTAAATTTAAATAGAACTCTTGTGTATATGGATAAAAATACTTAAAAATAGAACGCCTAGCAAACATAGTAAAACAATAATATCAAATAAACAGACAACTTTTAGCAACATATATGTACAATAAATAACAAGTATGTAAAGAATTGTAAAAAAATTTATAAAGTCTATGCATGTATGATGTGTGCACATTAAATTTAAATTGTACAGGAACAATAAAAGACCATGCACCACAAATGTTACAATTTGTTAAATTTAAATAGAACCAATGTGTATATGGATAAAAATAATTAAAAATAAAACGCTAAGCAAACATTGTAAAATAATAATATCAGATAAATAGACAACTTTTAGCAACATATATGCACAATAAATAACAAGTAAGTAAAGAATTGTAAAACTTTTTATAAAGTCTACGCATGTATGATGTGTGCACATTAAATTCAAATTGTACAGGAACAATAAAAGATCATGCACCACAAACGTTACAATTTGTTAAATTTAAATAGAACTTTTGTGTATATGGATAAAAATAATTAAAAATAAAACGCTTAGCAAACATTGTAAAATAATAATATCAGATATATAAAAAACTTTTAGCAACATATATGTACAATAAATGACATGTAAAGAATTGTAAAACTTTTAATTAAAGTCTATGGATGTATGATGTGTGCATATTAAATTCAAATTGTACTTGCAACAACAAAAGATCATGCACACCAAGCGTTACAATTGATAAAACTTAAATAGTATTCTTATGTATATGGATAAAAATAAATAAAAATAGAACGGATAGCACACATAGTAAATCAATAATATTAGATAAATAGACAACTTTTAGCAACATATATGTACATTAAATAACAAGTATGTAAAGAATTGTAAATTTTTTAATTAAAGTCTATGCATGTATGATGTGTGGATATTAAATTCAAATTTTAGAGGAACAAGAAAAGATTATGCCTGACAAAGCGTTACAATTGGTTAAACTTAAATACAACTCGTGCCTATATGGATAAAAATAAGTAAAAATAGAACGCATAGCACACATAGTAAAACAATAATATCAGATAAATAGACAACTTTTAGCAACATATATGTACAATAAATAACAAGTATGTAAAGAATTGTAAAACTTTTTATAAAGTCTATGCATGTATGATGTGTGCACATTAAATTCAAATTGTACAGGAACAATAAAAGATCATGCACCACAAACATTACAATTAGTTAAATTTAAATAGAACTCTTGTGTATATGGATAAAAATAACTAAAAATTAAACGCTTAGCAAACATTGTAAAATAATAATATCAGATAAATAGACAACTTTTAGCAACATATATGTACAATAAATAACAAGTATATAAAGAATTGTAAAACTTTTAATTAAAGTCTATGGATGTATGATGTGTGCACATTAAATTCAAATTGTACTGCAACAACAAAAGATCATGAACAACAAACGTTATAATTGATAAAACTTAAATAGCATTCTTATGTATATGGATAAAAATAATTAAAAATAGAATGGATGGCACACATAGTAAAACAATAATATTAGATAAATAGACAACTTTTAGCAACATATATGTACATTAAATAACAAGTATGTAAACATTTGTAAAACTTTTAATTAAAGACTATACGTGTATGATGTGTGCACATTAAATTCAAATTTTAGAGGAACAACAAAAGATTATGCACAACAAACGTTACAATTGGTTAAACATAAATAGAACTCTTGTGTATATGGAGAAAAATAAGTAAAAATAGAACGCATAGCACACATAGTAAAACAATAATATGAGGTAAATTGTCAACTTTTAGCAACATATATATGTATATTAAATAACATGTAAATAATTGTAAAACTTTTTATTAAAGGCTATGCATGTAAAATGTGTGAACATTAAATTCAAATTTTACGGTAACAACAAAAGATCATGCACCACAAACGTTACAATTGATAAAACTTAAATAGTATTCTTATGTATATGGATAAAAATAATTAAAAATAGAACGGATGGCACACATAGTAAAATAATAATATTAGATAAATAGACAACTTTTAGCAACACATATGTACATTAAATAACAAGTTTGTAAAGAATTGTAAAATTTTTAATTAAAGTCTATGCATGTACGATGTGTGCACATTAAATTCAAATTTTAGAGGAACAAGAAAAGATTATGCACAACAAACGTTACAATTGGTTAAACTTAAATTTAACTCTTGTGTATATGGATAAAAATAAGTAAAAATAGAACGATAGCACACATAGTAAAACAATAATATTAGATAGTAAAACAATAATATTAGATAAATAGACAAATTTTAGCAACATATATATATATATTAAATAACATGTAAATAATTGTAAAACTTTTAATTAAAGTCTATGCATTTATGATATGTGCACATTAAATTCAAGTTTTAGAGGAACAACAAAAGATTATGCACAACAAATGATATAATTTTTTTAAACTTAAATAGAACTCTTGGGTCTATGGATAAAAATAATTAAAAATAGAACGGATAGCACACATTGTAAAACAATAATATTAGATAAATAGACAAATTTTAGCAACATATATGTACATTACATAACCAGTATGTAAAAAATTGTAAAACTTTTAATTAAAGTCTATGCATATATGATGTGTGCACATTCAATTAAAATTTTAGAGGAACAACGAAAGATTATGCACAACAAACGTTACAATTTGTTAAACATAAATAGAACTCTTTTGTATATGGATAAAAATAAGTAAAAATAGAACGCATAGCACGAATAGTAAAATAATAATATCTGATAAATAGACAACTTTTACAAACATATATGTACAATAAATAACAAGTATGTAAAGAATTGTAAAACTCTTAATTATAGTCTATGGATGTATCATGTGTGCACATTAAATTCAAATTTTAGAGGAACAAGAAAAGATTATGCATAACAAACGTTACAATTGGTTAAACTTAAATAGAACTTTTTTGTATTTGGATAAAAATAATTAAAAATAGAACGCTTAGCAAACAGTGTAAAATAATAATATCAGATAAATAGACAACTTTTAGCAACATATGTGTACAATAAATAACAAGTATGTAAAGAATTGTAAAACTTTTAACAAAGTCTATGCATGTATGATGTGTGCACAATAAATTCAAATTGTACAAGAACAACAAAAGATCATGCACCACAAACGTTACAATTAGTTAAACTTAAATAGAACTCTTGTATATGTGGATAAAAATAATTAAAAATAAAATGCTTAGCATACATAGTAAAACAAAATATATGAGATAAATTGATAACTTTTAGCAACATATATGTACATTCAATAATAAGTATGTAAAAAATTGTAAAACTTTCATTTAAAGTCTATGCATGTAAAATGTGTGAACATTAAATTAAAATTGTACGGTAACAACAAAAAATCATGCATAACAAACGTTACAATTTTTTTAAACTTAAATAGAACTCTTGTGTATATGGATAAAAATAATTAAAAATAGAACGGATAGCACACATAGTAAATCAATAATATTAGATAAATAGACAAATTTTAGCAACATATATGCACATTAAATAACAAGTATGTAAAAAATTGTAAAACTTTTAATTAAAGTCTATGCATATATGATGTGGGCACATTAAATTCAAATTTTAGAGAAACAACGAAAGATTATGCACAACAAACGTTACAATTTGGTAAACATAAATAGAACTCTTATGTATATGGATAAAAATAAGTAAAAATAGAACGCATTGCACATATAGTAAAATAATAATATCAGATAAATAGACAAGTTTTAGCTACATATATGTACAATAAAAAACAAGTATGTAAAGAATTGTAAAACATTTAATAAAGTCTATGCATGTATGATGTGTGCACATTAAATTCAAATTGTACAGGAACAACAAAAGATTATGCACCACAAACGTTATAATTAGTTAAACTTAAATAGAATTTTTTTTTTATATGGATAAAAATAATTAAAAATAAAACGCTTAGCAAACAGTGTAAAATAATAATATCAGATAAATAGACAACTTTTAGCAACATATGTGTACAATAAATAACAAGTATGTAAAGAATTTTAAAACTTTTAACAAAGTCTATACATGTATGATGTGTGCACAATAAATTCAAATTGTACAGGAACAACAAAAAATCATGCACCACAAACGTTACAATTAGTTAAACTTAAATAGAACTCTTGTATATGTGGATAAAAATAATTAAAAATAAAATGCTTAGCATACATAGTAAAACAATAATATGAGATAGATTGATAACTTTTAACAACATATACGTACATTCAATAATAAGTATGTAAAAAATTGTAAAACTTTCATTTAAAGTCTATGCATGTAAAATGTGTGAACATTAAATTCAAATTGTACGGTAACAACAAAAAATCATGCATAACAAACGTCACAATTTTTTTAAACTTAAATAGAACTCTTATGTATATGGATAAAAATAATTAAAAATAGAACGGATAACACACATAGTAAAACAATAATATTAGTTAAATAGACAACTTTTAGCAACATATATGTACATTAAATAACATGTATGTAAAGATTTGCAAAACTTTTAATTAAAGACTATACGTGTATGATGTGTGCACATTAAATTCAAATTTTAGAGGAACAACAAAAGATTATGCACTACAAACGTTACAATTGGTTAAACATAAATAGAACTCATGTGTATATGGATAAAAATAAGTAAAAATAGAACGCATAGCACACATAGTAAAACAATAATATGAGATAAATAGACAACTTTTAGCAACATATATATGCATATTAAATAACATGTAAATAATTGTAAAACTTTTAATTAAAGTCTATTGATGTAAAATGTGTGAACATTAAATTCAAATTGTACGGTAACAACAAAAGATCATGCACCACAAACGTTACAATTGATAAAACTTAAATAGTATTCTTATGTATATGGATAAAAATAATTAAAAATAGAACGGATAACACACATAGTAAAACAATAATATTAGATAAATAGACAACTTTTAGCAACATATATGTACATTAAATAACATGTATATAAAGATTTGCAAAACTTTTAATTAAAGACTATACGTGTATGATGTGTGCACATTAAATTCAAATTTTAGAGGAAAAACAAAAGATTATGCACAACAAATGTTACAATTGGTTAAACATAAATAGAACTCATGTGTATATGGATAAAAATAAGTAAAAATAGAACGCATAGCACACATAGTAAAACAATAATATGATATAAATAGACAACTTTTAGCAACATATATATGCATATTAAATAAAATGTAAATAATTGTAAAACTTTTAATTAAAGTCTATACATGTAAAATGTGTGAACATTAAATTCAAATTGTACGGTAACAACGAAAGATCATGCACCACAAACGTTACAATTGATAAAACTTAAATAGTATTCTTATGTATATGGTTAAAAATAATTAAAAATAGAACGGATAGCGCACATAGTAAAACAATAATATTAGATAAATAGACAACTTTTAGCAACATATATGTACAATAAATAACAAGTATGTAAAGAATTGTAAAAATTTTAATTAAAGTCTACGCATGTATGATGTGTGCACATTAAATTCAAATTTTAGAGGAACAAAAAAATATTATGCACAACAAACGTTACAATTGGTTAAACTTAAATAGAACTCTTGTGTATATGGATAAAAATAATTAAAAATAAAATGCTTAGCATACATAGTAAAACAATAATATGAGATAAATTGATAACTTTTAGCAACATATATGTACATTAAATAATAAGTATGTAAAAAATTGTAAAACTTTCAATTAAAGTCTATGCATGTAAAATGTGTGAACATTAAATTCAAATTGTACGGTAACAACAAAAAATCATGCATAACAAACGTTACAATTTTTTTAAACTTAAATAGAACTCTTATGTATATGGATAAAAATAATTAAAAATAGAACGCATAGCACACATAGTAAAACAATAATATCAGATAAATAGACAAGTTTTAGCAACATATATGTACAATAAATAACAAGTATGTAAAGAATTGTAAAACTTTTTATAAAGTCTATGCATGTATGATGTGTGCACATTAAATTCAAATTGTACAGGAACAATAAAAGATCATGCACCACAAACGTTACAATTAGTTAAATTTAAATAGAACTCTTGTGTATATGGATAAAAATAATTAAAAATAAAACGCTTAGCAAACATTGTAAAATAATAATATCAGATAAATAGACAACTTTTAGCAACATATGTGTACAATAAATAACAAGTATGTAAAGAATTGTAAAACTTTTAATTAAAGTCTATGGATGCATGATGTGTGCACATTAAATTCAAATTGTACTGCAACAACAAAAGATCATGCACAACAAAAGATCATGCACAACAAACGTTACAATTGATAAAACTTAAATAGTATTCTTATGTATATGGATAAAAATAATTAAAAATAGAACGGATAGCACACATAGTAAAACAATAATATTAGATAAATAGACAACTTTTAGCAACATATATGTACATTAAATAACAAGTATGTAAAGATTTGTAAAACTTTTAATTAAAGACTATACGTGTATGATGTGTGCACATTAAATTCAAATTTTAGAGGAACAATAAAAGATTATGCACAACAAACGTTACAATTGGTTAAACATAAATAGTACTCTTGTGTATATGGATAAAAATAAGTAAAAATAGAACGCATAGCACACATAGTAAAACAACAATATGAGATAAATAGACAACTTTTAGCAACATATATATGTATATTAAATAACATGTAAATAATTGTAAAACTTTTAATTAAAGTCTATGCATGTAAAATGTGTGAACATTAAATTCAAATTTTACGGTAACAACAAAAGATCATGCACCACAAACGTTACAATTGATAAAACTTAAATAGTATTCTTATGTATATGGATACAAATAATTAAAAATAGAACAGATAGCACACATAGTAAAACAATAATATTAGATAAATAGACAACTTTTAGCAACACATATGTACATTAAATAACAAGTATGTAAAGAATTGTAAAATTTTTAATTAAAGTCTATGCATGTATGATGTGTGCACATTAAATTCAAATTTAGAGGAACAAGAAAAGATTATGCACAACAAACGTTACAATTGGTTAAACTTAAATTTAACTCTTGTGTATATGGATAAAAATAAGTAAAAATAGAACGCATAGCACACATAGTAAAACAATAATATTAGATAAATAGACAAATTTTAGCAACATATATATATATATATATATTAAATAACATGTAAATAATTGTAAAACTTTTAATTAAAGTGTATGCATTTATGATATGTGCACATTAAATTCAAATTTTAGAGGAACAACAAAAGATTATGCACAACAAATGTTATAATTTTTTTAAACTTAAATAGAACTCTTGGGTCTATGGATAAAAATAATTAAAAATAGAACATACAACACACATAGTAAAACTATAATATCAGATAAGTAGACAACTTTTAGCAACATATATGTACATTAACTAACAAGTATGTAAAGAATTGTAAAACTTAAAACAAAAGATCATGCAAAACAAACGTTACAATTGATAAAACTTAAATAGTGTTCTTATGTATATGGATTAAAATAATAAAAAATTGAACGGATAGCACACATAGTAAAACAATAATATTAGTTAAATAGACAACTTTTAGCAACATATATGGACATTAAATAACAAGTATGTAAAGAATTGTAAAACTTTTAATTAAAGTCTATGCATGTAAAATATGACCATTAAATTGAAATTGTACGGTAACAACAAAATATCATGCACAACAAACGTTAAATTTGGTTAAACTTAAATAGAACTGTTGTGTATATGGATAAATATAATTAAAAATAGAACGCAGAGCACACATAGTAAAACAATAATATCAGGTAAATAGACAACTTTTAGCAACATAAATGTACATTAAATAACATGTAAATAATTGTAGAACTTTTAATTAAAGTGTATGCATGTAAAAAATATGAACATTAAATTCAAATTGTATTGTAACAACAAAAGATCATGCACAACAAACGTTACAATTGGTTAAACTTAAATAGAACTCTTGTGTATATGGATAAAAATAATTAAAAATCAAACATATAGCACACATAGTGAAACAATAATATCAAATAAATAGACAACTTTTAGCAACATATATGTACATTAAATAACAAGTATGTAAAGAATAGTAAAACTTAAAACAAAATATCATGGACAACAAACGTTACAATTGGTAAAACTTAAATGGAACTCTTATATATATGGATAAAGTTAATTAAAAATAGAACACATAGCACACATATTAAAACAATAATATCAGATAAATAGACAACTTTTGGCAACATATATGTACATTAAATAACAAGTATGTAAAGAATAGTAAAACTTAAAACAAAAGATCATATTAACCCAAGATTTCATTTAAGGGCTGAAAAGAAAGCTCCCCAAGATCATTCCAAATGGCACAACAATGTGCCTAGTTTTCTTTTGCCAACTTTTCCCTAATGTCCATGCTAGGCTTGTCCTAATCCTTGCAATCCCAATTTGGGTCCCCTTGGTTATGTATGACATCTTGAGTGAGCCCATTTAAAACCTCTTTGTGTTGTGCCATCCTAGACCTTGTAATTGGTCCACTTGGAATTTGTAGGGCTCGATGATTCTCTTCAAAGGTACTAGGAACATTAGTGCAACTCACATTATCAATTAATTATTGTGAATACTTTATCCTTCACATGGCATCTTGTGTGAAAAATATGATCATGGTGCTTGTCATCTTCTTCATCATTCGGTTGTATATTTAGGACTCTTCTTGTGACAAGTAAATCTCTATGCACAGGTTCTTCCACTTCAACATTAGAACCATCCTTCACTAGTGGTATCTTTTCATCATATGAACTGGCACTTTTGATTTTTCCATTTATGTGTACAACCATGATCTTTTTGTCTCGTTTACAACTTCCTCTCTCTTCCATTATGGAATCATCTTCTTCTTCCTCAAACTCATATTTTCTATGTCTTCTTTTATGTAATTTAGAACCGAAAGAGGATTCTAAATCATCCAACCTTGCATTTAGTTTATTAAATTGGTCACTAAAAGTCTTGAAGAGGACTTTTAAGTCAACCACTTATGATTCTCTTCCTTCCTTATTCATGTTTTTAAATTGAAGAAAAAAATGACATAACTCAAACTCTCTCTCATGTGTTTGCTCTCAAATCAGATTGTTATCACTCCTTTTTTTCACTATATATTTTTTTACACTATTGTTTCTCCTTTTTTACCACTCAAAGCTCACACCAACCTCCTTTGTATTTTAACAAAATCAAAAAATCCAAATAATCTCAAGAAGTAACAGTTTTATTGGTAATAATCACAAAATTTAGAATTCTAAAAACTTAATGGAAAAATATGACAAAAACAAAGTCCAAAGAGGACTCTAAAGAAAGAATCTTGATCTAAGGGGACTCTAAAGAAAGACTCTTGACCAATGAGGACTCTAAAAAAAGACTCTTGAACAAGGAGGACTCTATAGAAAGACTCTTGACCAAGGAGGACTCTAAAGAAAGACTCTTTACCAAAGAAGACTCTAGGAATACTCTTGACCAAATAGGACTTTAAAGAAAGAGTCTTGAACAAGGAGGACTCTATAGAAAGACTCTTGGGCAGCAACAAAATAAAGGAAACCTAATTTCAACAAGAACAAGAAAACAAGAATTAGATTTTTGAAAAATCTACTCAATGTTCTTCTTTTCTTATTATTTCTTTTTTCCTTTTTTTATTTTTACTACTTCTGCTGCTGCTGTGAATAGAAAATCCACAAAAAAACTCCCAACCCTAATGTGCAAGAACCGAAAACAACACAAATATTTTGACAAATCTTTATCCCTTCGGTAAGTGGTCTAAATGTTGGAATTTGGGGTCAAAAACGGTACAAAAATCAGGTGAAAAAGAGAATAAGTTATAGGAATCAAAATTAGTTTCGATATGATATATTATAATAGTCGTTTCGTTACCCGAGTCAAAAGTTATGGCTATATAAAGTTGAAACTCTGATTTATCAAAATATTTTAAAAAAAACTTCGAACAACAAACTTCTCCTTTTCTTTCATTTTTTTTGAAGAAAAAAAATAAAGAACACAGAAAATAAAGAATCAAGAAAAAGATAAGAAAAATTCAAAGAAAACTATGAAACAAAAACAACAAAATTGAAAGAAAATACAAGACTCCAAAGGACAAATTTCTTTTTTTTTTGTAATTTGTGACTTAAGAATGTAGAAAAAATCATAGGACAATTTTTAAAAAAATCTAATATATAAAACAAAGATAATATATGAAGATAGATTACTTGTGTTCAGTAACCAAGGCTCTGATACCACAAGATGTAGACCCTTTAGAAAAAAAAATGATTGATTTGCTAAGAACATATTGAAGATGATCAGATTAGAAACCTAAGGAAACAAAGTCCTTAAAACCAAAATATTGAGATGCCACAAAAGATGATCACTCCCTTTGATAAGTTGGATTTAAGTATTCAACAAGAACACAAGAAGGAAAAGCATGAAGCTATCTCAAATTTTCTTTTCATTAATGAATATTCATCTTGCCTTTAATTTGACATTCCAAATCTATCCTTTGCGTATGATCTTGAGAATAATTGTATGATCTTGAGAATCTTTAGAATATTGGTAAACATCAACTTGGTTAGCACCTCAATCTCCATCATTTTCAAGAACACAAGAAGGCAAAGCATGAAGCTTTCTCAAATTTCTTTTCATTAATGAATATTCGTCTTGCCTTCAATTTTACATTCCAAATCTATCCTTTGTGTATGATCTTGAGAATATTTAGAATATTGGTAAACATAAACTTGGTTAGCACCTCAATCTCCATCATTTTCAACAACACAAGAAGGCAAAGCATGAAGCTTTCTCAAATTTTCTTTTCATTAATTAATATTTGGCTTGCCTTCAATTTGACATTTCAAATCTATCCTTTGCATATGATCTTGAGAATTTTTAGAATATTGGTAAACATCAACATAGTTATCACCTCAATCTCCATCATGTGTTGCGTGGTTCTTGTGTCTTTTCTAAAATTAATCTAAAAAGTGGTCATGACCAAATTATAATGAAAGTAGGTGATGAATGGAAGACTACATTTAAGACAAAATATGGTTTATATTAGTGGTTAGTCATGCCTTTTGGTTTAATTAATGCTCCTATTACTTTCATGAGATTAATGAACCATGTTTTGATCATATTTTCATTTATAAAAAAAATTTGGAAGATCGTTTGATACATTTACAATCTGTTCTTGACGTGCTTAGGATAGAGAAACTATTTGCTAACTTGTTTCAATTTTATTTATTATCCTTGATCCGGAAGTAACCTTTTCCTTTCCTTGGGCAGTACCTCTCAACAAGATTGATCCGTTTGGATTTGGGTCCATGATGGCCTTTTTATTGATTTTGACGATTGGATCTCTCTATGAATGGAAAAGGGGTGCTTCAGATCGGGAGTAATCTATAATGATAGGGAAAAAATAGGGGATAAAAAAACCAAGGAAAGAGCAATGCCTACATTAAATCAATTGATTTGTCATGGTAGAGAAGAAAAACGGCGCACGGACCGTACTCGAGCTTTGGATGTAACATCATCTTCAACCAACCTCCACCGTACGTACCTTTCGGTGCGGCCACTAAAGAATTGCTTATAGACTAAACAACTGTTTATATACACTTACTAAAAGACTGACTTTCATTCACTAGGCCAGCGTGAAACTAAGAAAGAGAGATGTGCCTAAAGCGGCATGCAAGCAATTACTACCACAAGAAAGTTGCTCCCCTACCCCTATCTCTAAAGGGGTTTATGCACTCCACTCGCTGTTTACTAAACGAGTGTTAGAGATAGCGAGCGAAGCCTTCAATTTAGTGGCTTCCCCCCTTATCCCTCACCCTATTCTTTCATTTCTGTTTTTTCTTCCCCGCCTCCGCTCGGGAGGCATCATGGACTAGTCAAAGTGGACAAAATAACTAAGATTGCTCGGGGTTGGATAATCTATCAAATGTTGATTAAGTGTGGAGGATATAGGTTGTTTAAGAAGAGAGAATCGTTGGTTCCTTATAGTCATTTCTCTTTCCTATCGTGACAACTCTTATTCCCCCACCATTTTAGCATTCTAGGGCCCTACTTACTATATATTAGAGAGAGACAGAGATATATCTGGAAGATTCTTCTTTCCTCTTCGGTAAAAGAGGGCGGGAGAAAGAATTCTAAAAGGAGAGAAGATTTCGTCCCCTCGTGAAAAAAAGACTTCACTTCTTTTTTGCTTTTGTGGAATTAATCCTTCCTCTTCAAGAAGCACCCTACTTCCTTTACGTACAACTAAGGTTTTAATTCCTAACTCATCAAATCAAGTAGACAGACTTATAGGTGACGTGGCCCTTTCCTGACATCATCACACCGGCGCTTAAAAAAAAGAAAGGAAATAGAATCAGCCTTACTCTCATCTTTTTGTCGAAATATCTATGAGCTAAATGATGTCACTCAAGTGTTGAGCTTTCAAAGGCTTACCTCGAGAGTGCCAATCCCCCTGGAAAAAATCTATCTACACGAAGCCAACCTATGGATAGAAAGAAAAAAATGCATGAAAGGCAAATTGAGCAAGGCAAGGGAGCCTTAGGATTAGTCAGTTCTATTTCTCGATGGGGGCAAGGAAAGGGATATAACTTAGCGGTAGAGTGTCACCTTAACCTGGTGGAAGTCATCAGTTCGAGCCAGATTGCCCCTCCGTCGTGATCAAATTATAATGGATAAGAGGCTCATGGGATTGACGTGAGAGGGTAGGGATGGCTAATCTAATACATCAATGCTTGCATCACCAATATTGATTGTTCAAATTATTATTATTATTATTTTATCTTTCTTTCATCGAATTCTATATACTAAAATACTTTTGTGGGAATTGGATTGTGATGGGTTTGATAGTGTGGGATACTGGTATGGTAGTGACACGTGTGACAGGTGCTTTTATGGCTCTTCACTCCAACCCTGAAGTCTTTCGTGAGCCTGATCTGTTTAACGTCGACCCTTCATTATGATAGTGAAGTAAGGAAAGAAAGCAGATGTTCCTGCACGAATCTCAGCAATTACTTGCTCTGATTCTACATATTGATCATTTTGAACATAAAGAACTGTAATGAAATTGAGACTGCTCAACCTCGGAAGCTAATTCACGTGTAGGCTGCGCTGTTTGTCGTACCGTTGACTATATCTATTCATTGAATTGACTTTCTTACATTTCCTCGGATCAAAAGGGGAGGGCCGGGAAGATGAAAAAGCACAGGGGAGGCATTGACTACCTCAGAGGGTTGGGTATTGGAGTTGGCTTACAACTTGACTAATAGGAGTAGGGGGGAAGAAGCTAGTTAGGGGTGCAGATGCTCTTAGTTAGATAGGAGAGCTTCTTTATGATTTCGTGCTGAACCTGGTAAACGAACAAATAGGGGGTCTTTCCGGAAATGTTAAACAAAAGTTTTTTTATGGGGGAAGGAGTCCGATAGGGTCCCCCTACTGACTTGGCCCGGACCTAAGTGAAAGTGAAGTGGTGGGCCTACCCATCCCAACCAGGGGTATCTGAAATGAGAGAAGGAGGGAAGGCGCACTACAACTAACATAATAGCCAGCTGAAAAACGCTAGGGAGGACCAAAAAATGCCTTTCGTTTTCCCTCCTTCGTCGGCCCTTGCCGCCTTCCTTAACAAGCCCTCGAGCCTCCTTTGTGCCACCTTCCTCATAGAAGCTGTCGGGGTCAATTGAGATTCTTTCATTTCCTTCCTTATCAGAGAGGGGCACTTAGGTAGCAGGGCTTCCCAAACAACTCACTAGAGCTCTAATGTCATGTCAAACCTGAAAGCGGATGCAAGAATTAGAAGAAGTCCCAACTAGCTGGGATGCTTACTATTCTTCAACTAAGAGGACTACTTCTCTATCGCCCCTTCCTTTAGAAAGAAGCCCTTCCTTAACCTTAAGAATACAAACAACAAAAGATTTGAGAGTCCAGGTTGAAAATACATGCATAGATAGTGGTCTAATGACAAAGGCCGACGACAGAAGCTCAGGACAGAACCGTATGATGCGGAAGTCTCATATCCTTTGTATTGCTTTCTGAACCCTTGTTTATTTTCAGAATTAGAAAACTAAATTTGGCTCAGGATTGCCCATTTTGAATTCTAGGGTTTCTCTGAATTTGAAAGTTCTCACGTGGTAGGTTTCCATACCAAGGCTCAAGCTTTTAACTCCTCCCCGTTTAGAGAGGTTTGATATTGGGGTCTTCTTGGAACCATTCTCCAAACCTGAAATGAAAGCCACGTCGGTGAATCCGGCGATCCAAAGGGGGGTGGAGAATAGATCTATCAGCTTTTAGCGGCTAAGAGAAATCAATCTCTTCTTGTGCTGGATTAAATCCTTGTTCTTTCTTTGTTCCGTAGCTTAGCTTATTTTAAGTACTTATTTTCCTTTCAACCTACATAGCTGCACTGAAAATAGAGATGTTTGGCACTTCATCTTCAAGCATGCACAGGCCACAAAGAGTCATGATGTTGGGTAAAATCTGCTAACTCGATCTGCTATAACAGGCTCAGAGTTGAGGGCCATCCAGGCTAGTGTGCTTGAGGATATAAAAATGGTTTCAAACGATGCCTACACACTTTTTCAATCTTGAATCATGTTATCTTAATAGAAAATGCCATTACTTATAGCCCGATAGCTACACATTAGTCGAGACTCACACGACAGTCGATACTCAGGATTTTGTTTCGCTAAGTGGCATGTAGACTAGAATAGTAAACCTCACCCTAATTTAACATCTGCTTGAACTCGCGATATACTTTTAAACAAAAAAACTTCTCGAGCTGGATGATTAGATTAGTATATGAATTGCCCTAACCCAAGGAAGGGCTTTTGGTGAGGAGCATTGTTTTGAGGGAGGGAAAGCGTGGTTGACAAGCCACTTCGAGGAGGCGACTGGATAGGAGTGCCTTCATCAAATGATATATGTGGGCTGGGCCATTCCCATCCCAAGGGGTGGCCCGATTCAGCCTGGCCTGGTCAGGAAGAGATTCACATAGAGACTCTTGCTTTCTGGGAATCTCTTTGGCATTACTTAACTATAAAAAAATCCATTTTTTTGAGTAATATGTATGAATAGAAAGATAGATCCATCCATATATCCTATCCGATTTCTATTTTTATATCTAAAAAAGAATCGATTTCATTCAATGTTTGATTCAAAGAACTGTGCTTAGCCCCCCCGCTCATGAAACAGCTCTGCTACAATGGATGGCAGAGGGTCCGTAGTACCCAAAGCACTGGAAAGGGGCCTAGAAGTGCCTACCGTATCTCAGAATGTTCGGATGATTCTCTGGAACTAATATATGCTTCAATACTAAAGATATCCCCAACTTCTTTATCTAATTGAAAGCTGATGGGAGTACGGCTTTATTCAAGGAAGTATCCCCTATGAGATTCTATTAGTAAAGAGTCCTTGGATTCGATTTTTTCCGTAAGCCTAGAAGCAAGGTGCAGTCAAGCCTTTTGAATCTCTTCCATTGAAGAAGACAGACGGGTAATATATATATATCTATTTTGAACCCGTTCTTTCGACCAATTTTGAAAAGCGCATAGTTTCTCCTCCAAAAATGACCTCTCCAGTCGGGGAATGTAGATAGTTACTTCAATCTAGGAAATAGCCAAAAACTCGAGAGAGTCGCCTTTGGAAGCATTCACTGATAACCAAAGTGTATCGTTCAACGGGCATCAGTGCCCCTCTCTCGAATAGAGGAGTGAGAGCAGTAGGTGTATAGATTGCTTGATAAATAGGGGCCCCACTATGCTAGTAGGCAATGATCGGGAATTCAGGTCCACTGACTTTTGATTTCTTTCTCATTTTTCAGATCTGATTGGAACAATGGAGAAGTAGGAAGACTTTGGCGATTCATAATGGGTATCTAGAATATCTATGTCCCAGGACATAAAATATGAATAATGAAACATGAGGAAGATTATTTTATCTTTCTTTCATCAAATACTATATACTAAAATACTTGTTATTGTACGACCCGAAAGGATTCGAACAAAAAAACCTTTTCTACAACCATGAAAGGGGGCTTTCTAGATTTCGCATCTAATTTCATTGTGGGAATATGAGAATCTCTTTTTGTCTTTTTTGTATAAAAACCAGCCAACTGGTAATATATATATATATATTAACCCGTTCTTCAGATTATTTTTGAAAAGTATGGGCGGGGTTAGTTAAAGCTTTAGTGCCTCCTTTAAAAGGGGGATGAAACAAATGATGATCCAGCAAATAAGTAGGGGGATTGAAATCGAGTTCCCTCGATCGGAGATCTTTTCTTCCCTAGCCCTAGATAAGGGGGTAGTTCTTCCTTGAGAAAGACTCCCAGTGGAATGCCCTCCTAAGTAAAAGAGAGAGCTTCTGCACCTCTATCCAAGAGATATGATTTGGTATCTGAATCGGCTGAAGGATAGTGAAGAGGCCGCTACTCTCCTAGCCCATGGGGAAGCCTTTTCTTTCTGGTCTACATCTCTATTTTTACATAGATTCTATATATAGAATAAGAGAATTCTAAGTATATACACTAAACTTATAGTCATTAGTGTCTTTATTAGGAACGAGAAATTGGATCGGCCGAAGAAGAATAGCTTACAGGTTAGACAGAATTCTGGTTAACCATGAGATTGTTACTCTCTTCTCCGAAGCTAGAGTTCTTACAAATATTAATGGACTCTCTGACCATGCTCCAGGCACCGGATCAGAGTAATAAACAATGTCGAATCAGGCCGCCCCTTACCTTGAAAGAATTCACACGCGACCCGTTAATTCCATTTGATTCTTTTTTCCTATTCTTAATAACCACCTGAACCATGAATTGTCTTATGACTCATCAATCAGATAGATGCCTTGTAGAATGGAAAGCCTTGGAAGGTCTTGAAAAAGCCTTTGAAAGCTCAACACTCGAGTGACATCATTCAACTCATAGATAGGAAGATCCTGCAGTAGTATATTCGGTTGTTTACAGTGGAATAGATTCAAGCGTCCGGGCCAGTAGATCCAAAGCAAATAGGCATTGACTTAGTTGCTTTTGCAGTTGATTCTAATCCCGATATTGATCCAACGTAACTTACTGGTGATAGTCACAGCACTAAGAGCTTTCAAGGGAGGCATACATGTATCTCTTTTCTCTTTCAAGCGTGGGGGATATCCCCCACTGCCCCCTTATTCCCTCCTAAAAGTCAGGCCCACCCGCCCCCTTATTTACACACTAACAACTCCGTACAATAACTGCTAGTTTGTTACAGAGAAATGTCGTAAGTGATTAGAGAAACTGCAAATGGCTAACTAGCTCTCGGCAAACAGCTCACGTTCAGCGATCAAGCCAGGGAGCTCCAGGTTGCAGACAAGAAGGCTCTGATTGCTTGCAGACATGAAGTGCCTGGTTCAATAAGCGTTGAGGCAGTGTATTCAGGGAGTAGTGACCTCGTTCCGCACTGTTACTCTACAACTATACTATACTTGACGTTGGCTCCAAATTGTGGAAGGTTTGTTGGGGAGGGAAAAGCAGGAGAATCATAACTCTAATTTCCCCCCTTAAAAGAAGTGCACCTTTTTCATTGATAAGCTTGTGTTTTTGGGTTTTGTTGTGAGTGCACAAGGAGTACAAGTTGATGAAGAAAAGATTCTAGCTATCTAGGAGTGGCCAAGCCCAACTAGTGAAAGTAATGTTCAAAGTTTTCATAGACTTGCTAGCTTTTATTGGTGATTTGTGAAAGACTTTTGCATAGTCGCACCGATAACCGAAGTCATCAAAAAGAATGTTGGGTTCAAATGGGGAGAAGAGAAAGAAAAAGCATTCCAATTGCTTAATTAAAAATTCAATCATGCTATTTTATTGTCTTTACCTAACTTTGCAAAAACATTTGAAAAAGAGAAAAAAAGGCTCAACATTGATAAGAGAATTGAAAAATATGCCAAACAAGCCAACAAAAGGCATCATAGGAAGATCTTTGAGCCTGGAGATTAGGTGTGGGTACACATGAGAAAGTGTGCTTTCCATAACAAAGAAAATCAAAGTATCTACCACAAGGAGATGGTCCATTTCAAATCATCAAAAGGATCAATTACAATGCCTGCAAGCTAGACTTGCCTGGTGAGTATAATGATAGCACTTCCTTTAATTTTTCTGATCATTCTCCTTTTGATTATGCAGGTGGCGATTTTAGGATGAATCCTCTTGAAGAAGGGGGAAATGATGATAATCATCGAGCTCTACAAATTCCAAGTAGACCAATCATAAGGTCTAAGAGGGCACAACTCGAAGAGGCTTTAAATGGGCTCATTCAAGAGGTCATGCATAACCAAAGGACCCAAAATGGGAGTGTAATGATTGGGATAAGCCTATCATATAAATTAAGGAAAAATTGGTAAAAGAGAAACTAAGCACATTGATGTGCCTTTTGGACTGATTTTGGGTAGCTTTCTTTTCAGCCCTTGGATGAAATCAAGGTTTAAGATGTGATATTTTCTAAGGATTCTTTTGTACTTAGCTACCCCATATTTACTCCATGTTTTTCTGTGTGTTTGGGCTGATTTTTGGGCAGATTTCTTTTCAGCCCTTGGATGAAATCAAGGGTTAAGATGTAATATTTTCATAAGATTCTTTTGTACTTAGCTGCCCCATTTTTCTCCATGTTTTGCTCCATGTTTTGTGCCACCTTTTGTGCTTTTTAGTTGTTTTTATTTTCAAACATTGGATGAGATCAAGGGCTGTGATTTAGTAGATTTTAGGGTTTATTTGTATCTTATAAATACTTAAGAGTAGCTCAGTTATTGGGAATTCACATTTTCTGAATGAAATTTGATTTTTCAAATCTTTGAGAGCTCATTCATCCTCTTTGTTCCTCTTTAAGCAACTTATCAAGGGATTGGGAACCTTTGTGGCATTGTTTAGCATCCAAGCATTTGTGGTGAGTAATATCCATACTTGTTAGTGTGTCATTTATGTTAGACTTATCAAGGAAATAGTAGCTCCTTGTGGCGTCTTTTCATCTCAGAAAAATGGTGAGTAATATCCATTGATTTGTGGAGAAACCCTTTGCTATATAATCTAAAATTAGCTAGGTCCTAACCCCTTGATTCATATCATTTGGTATTAGAGCTTTTGGTGCTAATTTTCAGATTCCTATCCTTTATATTTGTTCTTGTTCTTGTATTCTTGTTGCATGGTGCAACTTCCCCCATCTATGATAACACTACATACCTTGTTTCTCACATGACACCTTGTGTGAAAGATATTATATCTTTTTTGTTCAATGTCTTCCTCATTGACTTGAAAACTCAAAGACTGCCTTATTACAAGTGCTTGCCTATTAACCCCCCTAACATTCTATTGAGGTGTTTCTCGTTGTAAAGCTGCTAAGAAATTTTCTTGCCTTTCCAATCTTTCATTCATATGAACCACCAAGTTATTCATCCTCTGAAAAGATTTTTGCAGTGCCCTCATCTTGAACATCATATCCGACCTTCCTTCGGGACTACTGTTTGACATTTTTTTTTTTGCAATTCTACACAACAAGAGGTAGTAAGCAATATCCCACTTGTTAAAGCATAAAGGAAACTAACTCAAAGTGTTTAGAGTAGTAAGCACAAGGAAAAGAAATAGATCAACACGATTGGAAAACAACAATTTCCTCAAAGGTACTAAGCACACAATGGAAGATTTATAATCAAAGTGTCAAATCCTTGAAACTATGAGTTCTAATACTCACTAGAAATTAGCAAATGCAATTTGGCCTCTCTTTTTTTCTATCTTTTTTTTTTAATTAATTCTGGCCACTCTTTTTCTGTTTTCTTTTTGGAACAAATATGCTAATAACTCAAGATTAAATCAATACAATACTTTTAATAAGAGTTTCAGGAAATTTTAAGATAGGTAAAATAGCACATAAATTACGACACAAAGGGAAAATAAAATTTCTGCAAGAACTACCACATAAATACTATAAAAAAAACCAAAAACTGTAGAATATATCAGATATTGCAGAATAAGTAAGGAAAATGCAGAATAGATTCAGAAATAGCAGAATTTGCAAGGAAAATGCAGAATATGAAAGCAAAATTCAAAATACTTTCAGAAACAGTAGGATATGCAAGGTTTCTGCTAAAAACTTTTGGACAAAATAGAATTTACAAGGAAAATGAAGAAAAAAACGTGGAAACAAAGAAGAGCAATATTTTGAGGGTTTGGAGAATAAATTTTAGCAAGAACATAGCAGAATGATATTTTTTTCATTTTTTTATGTATCAGAAATACAACAAGAACACAAGAACAAGAACATATATAATGGATAGGAATCTGAAAATTAGCACCAAAAGCTCTAATACCAAATGATATAACCAAGGGGTTAGGACCAAGCTAATTTCAGATTATATAGCAAAGGGTTTCTCTACAAATCAATGGATATTACTCACCATTTTTCTGAGGTGAAAAGACACCACAAGGAGCTGCTATTTCCTTGATAAGTCAAGCATAAATGACACCCTAACAAGTATGGATATTACTCACCACAAATTCTAGGATGCTAAACAATGCCACAAAGGTTGCCAATCCCTTGATAAATTTCTTAAAAAGGAACAAAGAGCTAGAATGAGCTCTCAAATGATCTAAAAATTTAAACTTCATTAAAAAATTGTATTTTATAGTAGCTGAGCTACTCTTAATAGGATACAAACCAACCCTAAGCTCTACTACAGCATAGCTCTTGATGTTATCCAAGGGTTGAAAATAAAAACAGCCAAAAAGTACAAAGGGTAGCATAAAAAATTGACCAAAACATGGAAAAAAAATGGGGTAGCTGACCACAAAGGAATCCTATAAAATATTACATCTTAACCCTTGATTCATCCAAGGGCTGAAAAGAAAGCTGTCCAAAATCAGTCCAAATGGCACTCCACAATTGGAGCAAAATATGGAGCAGTTGAGAACAAAAAAACCTATAAAATATTACATCTTAACCCTTGTTTCCATCTAAGGGCTGAAAATGAAGCTGCCTAAAAAAGTCCAAATGGCACAACAATGTGCCTAGTTTTCTTTTCCCAATTTTTCCCTAATTTCCATCCTAGGATTGTCCCAATCCTTACACTTGCAATTTAGGTCCCCTTGGTTATGCATGATCTCTTGAATGAGCCCATTTAAAGGCTTTTCGAGTTGTTCCTTCCTAGACCTTGTGATTGGTTCACTTGGAATTTGTAGAGCTCGATGATTCTCATCACCTCTATGATGCCAGCCATCATGGAAACTATGCTCCCATTTATACACAATCTAAAAGGATTCATTGATACCCTAGTACCACTGTCTCTCTTTTTCCTTCAATGATGAGTTAAATGGGGAGCTTGGACCCCCTTTACTAGTAAGGGGAGCTTTATTCATCTAGTCCCACTGAGAATGCATCTCCTTCTAGTTTACACATGGTGCTAAAAAAGTAAAGGCATCTAAGATGGATCAGGCTGGCCAATCTACTACCTCTACATCATCTTCATCCTATCTATCCTCTCCTGAGGTACGTAGGTCTTCTCACATTAAAAATCTTACGGAAGGCTTTCTTATAACTCATTTTCTAACAAGTTATGATTGATTTACTTTAAGCCTTAGAGAAAAATAGCATTGACACATAAGGAAGGTGCCCCCGGCTTATCTAGAATAGATGTGCTTGGTTGTCTATTAGAGCCTATTAATAACTTCTAATGTAAAAGAGGAGGTGATGAGAATCACCGAGCTTTACAAATTCCAAGTGAACCAATCACAAGGTCTAGGAAGGCACAACTTGAAAAGGCTTTAAATGGGATCATTCAAGACGTAATGCATAACCAAGGGGACCTAAATTGGGAGTGCAAGGATTGGGACATTCCTAGGATGGAAATTAGGGTAAAATTGACAAAATAAAACTAGGCACATTATTGTGCCATTTGGACTGATTTTGGGCAGCTTTCTTTTCAGCCCTTGGATGAAATCAAGGGTTAAGATGTAATATTTTATAGGATTCCTTTGTGGTCAACTGCCCCATTTTTTCCATGTTTTGGTCAATGTTTTCTGCTATCTTTTGTGCTTTTTAGGTTGTGTTTATTTTCAACCCTTGGATGAGATCAAGGGCTATGATGTAGTAGAGCTTAGGGTTGATTTGTATCCTATTAAGAGCAGCTCAGCTGCCATAAAAAATACAATTTGAATGAAGTTTGAATTTTCAGATCATTTGAGAGCTCATTCTAGCTCTTTGTTCCTCTTTAAACAACTTATCAAGGGATTGGCAACCTTTGTGGCATTGTTTAGCATCCACGAATTTGTGGTGAGTAATATCCATACTTGTTAGGGTGTCATTTATGCTAGACTTATCAAGGAAATAGCAGCTCCTTGCGGCGTCTTTTCTCCTCAGAAAAATGGTGAGTAATATCCATTGATTTGTGGAGAAACCCTTTGCTATATAATCTAAAATTAGCTAGGTCCTAACCACTTAGATCATATTATTTGGTATCAGAGCTTTTGGTGCTAATTTTCAGATTCCTATCCTTTATATTTGTTCTTATTCTTGTTCTTGTGTTCTTGTTGTATTTCTGACACAAAATAAAACGAAAAAAATATCATTCTGTTGTGTTCTTGCTGAAATTTATTCTCCAGACCCTAAAAATATTGCTCTTCTTTGTTTCCATGTTTTTTCTACATTTTCCTTTCAAATTCTATTGTGTCCAAAGTTTTTCAGTAGAAACCTTGCATATCCTGCTGTTTCTGAAAGTATTCTGAATTTGTCTTTCATATTCTGCATTTTCCTTGCAAATTATGCTATTTCTGAATCTATTCTGCATTTTTCCTTGCTTATTCTACAATATCTGATATATTCTGCAGTTTTTGGTTATTTTCTAGTATTTCTGTGGTAGTTCCTGCAAAAATTTCATTTTCCCTTTATATAGTAATTTATGTGCTATTTTACCTATCTTAAAAATTCCTTAAACTCATATTAAAATTATTGTATTGATTTACTCTTGAGTTATTAGCATAATTGTTCCAAAAAGAAAAAAAACAGAAAAAGGGTGGCCAGAATTAATTAAAAAAAAAGATAGGCCAAATTGCATTTGCTAATTTCTAGTGAGTATTAGAACTCATAGTTTCAAGGATTTTACACTTTGATTATAAACCTTCCATTGTGTGCTTACTTCCTTTGGGGAAATTGTTTTTTTCCAATCGTGTTGATCTATTGCTTTTCCTTGTGCTTACTACTCTAAACACTTTGAGTTAGTTTCCTTTGTGCTTTAACAAGTGGGATATTGTGAACTTTTTTTTATGTTTGATAATTCTAGAAATTGGTTGGAATTCCTGGATTTGGTTGCTTTGATTAGGAACTAAGAGGGTTTGAGCGATCAATTCGAGCGCTAAGCACATGAGGTATTGTGTGAATTTACATTAGTTCTATTTTATTACACTAACATCTTGTTAGGTAGAATTTCAAAAAAAATGTCAAACAGTAGTCCCGAAGGAAGACCGGATATGATGTTCATGATGAGGGTGCTGCAACAATCTTTTGAGAGGATGAACAACTTGGTGGTTGATATGAATGAAAGATTGAAAGGCAAGAAAATTGCTTAGCCACTTTACAACGAGAAACACCTCCACCCAATGTTAGGAGGGTTAATAGGAAAGCTCATGTTGGGGATGATATAGAGGAAGAAGATTGGGAAGAAGAATTGGAGGAAGAAGGGGGAAGAATGCCTAGAGGAGGAAGAAATGGGAATAGAGGAGGAAGAAATGGTAGAGGAGGTATGTGGAGACCCCTACCTAGAGCTCAAGATGGAGTTAATAGAGATCTAAGTAGTATAAAAATGAAGATACCAAAATTCCAAGGAAAGAATGACCCAGAGTTGTATTTGGAGTGGGAGAAGAAAGTGGAGCATATTTTTGAATGCCACAACTACTCCACAGAGAAAAAAGTAAAACTTGTTGTAATTGAGTTTTCTGACTATGCATTGAATTGGTGGGATCAATTGGTCATTAGTAGGAGGAGAAACCGTGAAAGGCCCATAGATAATTGGGAGGACATGAAGGCCATCATGATAAAGAGGTTTGTGCCTAGCTACTACTATAGAGAGTTACACCAACACTTACAAAGATTGACTCAAGAATATAAATGTGTTGATGAGTACTACAAGGAAATGGAAGTGGCTATGACAAGAGCTAATGTTGAGGAAGATAGAGAGGAAACCATAGCTAGGTTTCTTAGTGGGTTAAATCCGGACATTGTAAACATTGTGGAACTTCATCATTATATGGAGATGGAAGACATGGTCTATATGGCAATCAAGGTGGAAAGGCAATTAAAGAAACAGAGTTTTCGATCCCAACCATTAAGGTCTAGTACCATTACTCCAAAACCAAACCTTACTAGTCCTTGGAAGTCCTATGAGAAAAAAGATGAAATAGCTACATCCAAACCAAGATTTGAGCCTTACAAAGCCAAAGAGATTGAGGCTAGCAAGGACAAAAGGTAAAATCGATACCCCAATTCATAATCGTGACTTAAGGTGTTTTCGGTGTTTTGGTAATGGTCATATAGCCTCTCAATGTCCCAACAAGAAGGCAATGATCACCTTAGCAAGTGGTGAGGTTGGAACCGATAATGAAAGTGAAGAAGATGAGATACCATCTACAGGGGAAGCTAGTGAAGAGGAGATAGGACCCGTGGATAGGGAAGCACTTGTAATAAGGCAATCTTTGAGCACCCAAGTCAAGGAGGATGAACTTGAACAACAAAGAGATAACATCTTTCACACAAGATGTCATGTGAGTAACAAAGTGTGTTGTATTATCATAGATGGGGGAAGTTGCACCAATGTGGCTAGTACTACCTTAGTTGAGAAATTAGGGTTGCCTACATTTGAACACCCTAAGCCTTACAAGTTGCAATGGTTAAATGATAGTGGGGAATTGAAGGTTAATAAGCAAGTATTAGCGAGCTTCTCCATTGGAAAGTACAAGGATGAGGTGATGTGTGATGTGGTACCCATGCAAGCTGGACACATCTTGCTAGGTAGGCCTTGGCAATATGATAGAAGGGTTACACATGACGGATATAAAAACAAGTATTCATTTGTGAAGAATGGTAGAGACATCACACTTGTACCCCTTTCACCCCAGAAACTCTTTGAAGATCAATTGAGGATGATTAGGGAAAAATAACAAAAAGAGAAGAATGAAAAAGAAAAAAAGAGTGAAAGAAAAAAAAAGAGTGAAGAAAAAGGAGAGGAGAGTGGAAAAATACTAGAGAAAAAAATGTGAATTTTTATGCAAGTGAGGTCAAGGGGGCTTTTTATTCAAAACAGCCCATACTTGTACTTTTGTACAAGGAGGCAAATATTTCTATTAACGATCTTAACCAGTCTTTTCCTAATACCATTATTTCTCTTTTGCAGGAATTTGAAGACGTGTTCCCTGAAGAGATTCCAGATGGGGTGCCCCCAATTAAGGGGATTGAGCATTAAATTGACTTTATACCAGGGGATTCTCTTCCAAACCGACTTGCCTATAGGACCAGCCCAGAAGAAACTAAGGAGATTCAAAGACAGGTTGAAGAGTACTCGATCAAAGGTCAAGTTAGGAAGAGCCTGAGTCCATGTGTTGTTGCCATGCTACTCGTTCCCAGGAAGGATGGATCAAGTAGGATGTGTGTTGATTGTCGAGACATCAACAACATTACGGTAAAATATCGACATCCTATCCCTAGACTAGATGACATGTTAGATGAGTTGCATGGTTTTTGCATTTTTTCAAAAATTGATTTGAGAAGTGGATACCATCAAATTAGGATGAGAGAGGGTGATGAATGGAAAACCACTTTTAAAACTAAACATGGATTTTATGAGTGGTTAGTCATGCCCTTTGGTCTAACAAATGCACCTAGCACTTTTATGAGGCTTATGAATCATGTTCTGCGTGCATTTATTGGAAAATTTGTTGTTTTCTATTTTGATGATATTCTCATTTACATTAAAAATCTTGAAGAGCATGTCTTACATCTTAGGTATGTGCTTGAAATTTTGAGAAAAGAACAATTGTATGCGAACTTGAAAAAGTGTGTTTTTTGCATGGACAAGCTAGTTTTTCTTGGTTTTGTTATTAGTTCTATGAGGGTAGAAGTAGATGAGGAAAAGGTTAAGGCTATTTGAGAATGGCCCACACCTAAATCTGTAACTGAGGTTAGAAGTTTTCATGACTTAGCTAGTTTTTATCGAAGGTTTGTCAAATATTTTAGTACACTAGTTGCACCTATAACCGAGGTCATTAAAAAGTCTGTTGGTTTCAAATGGGGCGAGAATCAGGAGAGAGCCTTTAAAGCATTGAAGGATAGTTTGTGTTCTACACCTGTTTTATCTTTACTTGATTTTACTAAAACCTTTGAAGTTGAGTGTGATGCATCAAGAATAGGTATAGGGGCTGTTTTGATGCAGGAACGGCGACCTATCTTTTATTTCAGTGACAAAATTCACGGAGCAGCCCTTAATTATTCAACGTATGACAAGGAGCTATATGCCTTGGTTAGGACCCTGGAGACATGGCAACATTACCTTTGGCCAAGAGAATTTGTCATCCATACCGATCATGAATCTCTAAAACATCTAAAGTGCCAAGGCAAATTGAATAGGAGGCATGCTAGATGGATGGCATTCATTGAGACTTTTCCTTATATTGTTCAATATAAGAGAGGTAAGGAGAATGTTGTAGCCGATGCTTTATCACGGAGGTATGCCTTACTCTCAACTTTAAATGCTAGATTGCTAGCATTTGAATATGTTAAGAAAATGTATGCTAATGATAATGATTTCTCTACTATTTACCATGCATGTGAAAAGACTTCTTTTGAAAAGTTTTATAAATTAGATGGGTATTTATTTAAAGAAAATCAATTATGTATACCCAAATGTTCTATGCGTGAGTTGTTAATTAAGGAGGCCCATGGGAGGGATTAATGGGGCATTTTGGAATTAAGAAGACTTTAGATGTTTTGCGTGAGCATTTTTATTGGCCAACAATAAGGAAGGATGTAGGAAGAATATGTTCTAGATGCATTACTTGTAAGCAAGCCAAATCCAAAGTCCTACCATAAGGGCTATATACTCCATTGCCCATACCAAGCACACCTTGGGTAGATATTTCCATGGATTTTGTTTTAGGGTTACCTAGGTCTAAGAAGGGTAGACACTCCATTTTTGTGGTTGTAGATAGGTTTTCTAAAATGGCACACTTTATAGCATGTCATAAACCTGATGATGCCACTAATGTAGCAGAGTTGTTCTTTAGGGAGGTTGTTAGGCTTCATGGAGTTCCGAGGAGCATTGTGTCTGATAGGGATGTTAAATTCCTTAGTTATTTTTGGAAAACTCTTTGGGCTAAAATGGGCACTAAACTCTTGTTTTCGACTACTTGTCACCCTCAAATAGATGGGCAAACTGAGGTAGTCAATAGGACTCTGTCCACGTTGCTTAGGGCGGTAATAAAAAGGAATTTGAAAAATTGGGAGGATTTTTTACCTTTTGTTGAATTTGCTTATAACCGGAGTATGCATTCAACTACTGATCATTCTCCATTCGAAATTTTTTATGGTTTCAATCCACTAACTCCTTTGGACTTATTACCTATACCTATTTCAGAGAAAACTAACTTAGATGGTGCTAGGAAGGCCAAAACGGTGAAAAAGCTCCAGGAACGCATTCATGATTAAATTGAGAAGAGAAAAAAAGATTATGCTTACAAAGCCAACAAAGGAACGGTTGTTTCCATCTAAGGGCTGAAAATGAAGCTGCCCAAAAAAGTCCAAATGGCACAACAATGTGCGTAGTTTTATTTTGCCAATTTTGCCCTAATTTCCATCCTAGGATTGTCCCAATCCTTGCACTCCAAATTTAGGTCCCCTTGATTATGCATGACCTCTTGAATGAGCACATTTAAAGCCTTTTCGATTTGTGCCTTCCTAGACCTTGTGATTGGTCCACTTGGAATTTGTAAAGCTTGATGATTCTCATTGTTCCCCCTCTCTTCAAGAGGATTCATCCTCAAATCGTCACCTGCATAATCAAAAGGAGAAAGATCAAAAACATTAAAAGAGGTACTAACCACTAGGAAAGGCTAGCTTGTAGGCATTTTCATTAATCCTTTCAATGGCTAGAAATGAACCATCTCCCCATGATAGATAATTTGATTTTCTTTGTTCTATAAAATGCTCTTTTCTCATGTGCACCCATACCCAATCTCCAAGCTCAAAGATCATCCTATGACGTCCTTTGTTGGCTTTTTTGATATATTTCTCAATCCCCCTCTCAATGTTGAGCCTTGCTTTCTCTTTTTCAAAAGTTTTTGCAAAGTTCGGTAAAGAAAATAAAAGAGCATGAGTCAATGTTGAACCTAACATTCTTTTTGATGACATCGGTTATCAATGCTGCTATGCTAAAATCTTTCACAAATCGTCGATAAAAGCAAGCAAGTCCATGAAAACTTTGAACATTACTTAAACTTGATGGGTTGGTCCACTCTTGGATAGCTCGAATCTTTTCTTCCTAAACCCGAACTCCTTTTTCACTCACAATGAAACCCATCAACACAAGCTTATAGGTGCAAAATGTGCACTTCTTTAGGTTAGGAAATAGTTTCTCTCTCCTAAGCACTTCAAGAACAGATTGTAAATGTTTCAAATGGTCTTCCAAAATTTTGCTATAAATGAGACTATGATAAAAATAGATAACTACAAATTTTCCAATAAAAGCATGCAAAACATGGTTCATTAATCTTGAGAAGAACTAGTTATGTTTTTGTAATTTATTTGCTTTTTGATTAAATAAATGGGAGTGCAAATTCCGTTTGGAGGTTTTCCAGCAACGGGAATAGCATCAAAGTACTGTAAGGATTTTATTTTCTTTACAGTTATTTTTTATGCTTTATTCTTACATGTTATATTTAATTTGTCTATGATTAAATTTAACTTTGCTGGCTTTTTATAAAAATTATATAATAATAACGTTGTTATGCTTGCGAAATATTAAATAGGTAAAAATATCTAAAATGAATTGATTTTATTTTTATTCAAGATTTTATATTAAGAATGTTAGAGAGAAATATATTATTTTTCATTACAAACTTAAATCTGAAAATTAGATTTTAAGGTTTAGTTATCTGGTCTGATTTAGAGTAATGCTCTTTTATTTTTTGGTACAATCGCCCGGTAGTTAGAGTGAAACTCTATTTCAAAAGTTTTTATAAGAATTATTATCTGAAAATGTATTGACAACATGTTTTCAGTAGTGGTTTTAAAACTTGAAAGTTAGTACTCGGATAACTAAATTCTTAGGTTTAATTTGGACACCTTGAATAAAGTTTAAACTGTCTAACCCCACCAAAGGTGGCATTTAAATGGTTTATTTTCAATCTCTTAGAAAAATGAATTAATTTAATTAACCAAATTAGTTATCAACCCTACCCATAGATGTTAATTGATTTGTTTAGTTAACAAAGAACATCTAACCCCACCAAAGGTGGTATTCATATAAAAAAAGAGAATCAATAAATATCAATTTATATCTTTAATAACCTAAATAATATGAGCAAGCATAATTAACTTAGTTATTATATCCATAAATACTCCACTATTATAAAAGATAAAATTTGCATAAATGTTTATTGAATCTGTATCTATGTTTATTTTTATGTTATTAGATTAAAAACATAAAACCCCAAAATATCGTGACAGGATGTTTAGGATTTAATTTGTTTTTAAAAGTTTGAGTAATAAATTAAAAACCACATACATCTCTTCCTTAGATCGACCTTGGGAGTATACTTATCATTTTCTACGAAATGATTTGTGCACTTGCGAGAGTTTTATAAATACATAAAACCAAATGAACGGCAGGATCGGCGATGTCAGTTCTGCCTGTCAATTTCTCACCCAAAATTATTAGTGTTGGTTTAAGGATCACTTATGGGTCTATAATGGTACCCCTACATAAAATAAACTTCCTGACTAGTACCTACAATTAGCACCATGCCTATATATACATAGACTTCACATACCTATTGGTTTAGTGTTCTCTTGGTAGTTACGAGTTGAACTTGCTTCGTCAATATTGCAAGGTGCATGGCCATCATGACCATTCTTGAAGCCTATCTCACTAACTCCAATACTTTTCACTCTAAAACTCTTTTTTTTTAATTAGTACCTAACATCTCATAGAGATTATAAGTCTTTAAGGTTGTTAGTTCTCCCATAGCTCCACTTGTCGCATTATCAAATGTGAATTGACACTATTGTGTCAATCCATCATAGAAAAATTGATTTTATAGCTACAGTGGAAGCTATGGTGTGGATATTGAGTGAGAAGTAATTTGAACCCATCCCTAGTTTCAAGGAATGGTTCTTATTCCATTTGAGAGAATGTAATAATTTTTACTTTCAAATTGGAAGTTTTTTGCTAAGAATAGTATCTTCCCATGAATTTATTGTAGACTTTGGCCCTTCCAAGTTATCAGGGAGCATGGTGGGATAGTCATTAGTCAAACATTAACCTTATCTCTAAGAATGTATGGAAAACTCCTAATTTTTAATTGGTCCTCAACAAGACAATGTAAAAGGAACATCTATGTAGTTGAGTAAAAATCTCTAATGAAGGTCAAAGGTTCTTCATTAGAACTTTCATAGATTATGGTAATATGAAAAAAATGAATATTTTTCATTTCATAGTTTCTAACTGCCTCCTCCAACTATATAGAGGAAGTAGCAGTGCCAATGATTGGAATTATATACTTCTTTGTTAGTGTCCCCCTTCATAAAAAATCTAGCATTTTAAATTACTAGTATTGGCTTAAGTGATTGCTCAAGAAAAATAAAAAAAATTAACAACTAAAACAAATAAATTACAGAAAAAGAAATTAAAATAAATAAAAGAAACAAAAATATTTGATATAAATAAAAATATCAAGATAGATTATAGATAAAAATAAAACAAACAATAAAAAATACCATAAGTAATAAATGGAAAAAAATACGATAAACAAACAAAAAAGCAAATAGTAAAAAATAAATAAATAAACAAAATTAACAACTAAAAACAAATAAATAAGAGAAACAAAGTAAAAATAAAAATGAACAATTTTTTTAAAATCATATATATTCACAAATTAAGAAAATAAAAAGAAAATCAGAAAACCAAAAAAATACAAAAAATAACAACTAAATTATTTAAAATGCCAATTCTTTGACAATGGTAGCAAAAACTTAATAGTAAAATTTTGTATTTATAAAAAGCTTATAAATGCACTAATCACTTGGTTTTAAAAAGTTAAATTATTTTATAACTTAGTTAAGAAAAAAAAATCTTAAACATTTTAACAATTTGTTGTTTGGTGAAATAGAATTATAAATTTTAAATTAAATCATATCTAAAGAAAGCAGATAAATTAAAATAGATAAATGAAAGAGATAAATTAAAGTAGAAAATTAAACTATGTCGAACTTAGGATGATGGATATATATGGAATTTTAGTAAGCATAACCATCCATGGAAAAAACAAATTAAGTGAATTAAGTATAAGCTAGATTTATTGATTTATTTTTTTAAAAATAAAATCCCTTATAATCATGGTGAGTCTTCAATAATATTTAGTTAATCAATTGTTCCTCGGCTGGGGCAAAAACTTATTAATTGTTAAACTTAAGAAATATATATAAACCAAAAATCTTCAATTAATTAATAACTTCTTTTTGTTAGGCTTGAAGAAAAAATTGACAAACCTAAGGTAGATATATTTTTAATTATAAATCAAGATTTGGTCCATCAAATTTATAATTAAATTTATTTTCAACCATCTAAATTAATACAAATCAATGAAATTAAAATAGATTCTTATTCATTATGCACAATTAAGCATAGATGACACGTAATGCTTATTTTACAATATTTGCTTTATCATAAATTAAGTCTTGGCCCATTATGATTAATGATTAAAGATCTGAAGTTTATGAATAATAAATAAATCTAAATTTTTATTTATTTAAATCACCAAATTATTCTTCCAATCATTTAATGTATAAACTAAAATCCTATATACAGATTCAGCCAATCATACTAAATTAACAAAACTCAATTTAACTATAAAAGATATCATATTACAAAAATATTAAATAATAAAACAATTAAAGATACAAGTTATCACTGACTTCTCCAAATCTTTAGATCTTTTCCACAATTACGAGGATCTTTTCTGTTTCTGTATATATAGAACGACTAACTTAATCCTACAATTAAAACTAAGGATGGATGACTGAGGAAATAAACTAAAAAAATAATATGTTCAACTATTGTGACCCAAATGTTTTATTTATAGGGAAGGCTACTGTGAAGGGCTTCAGGCCGAATAAACAAAGGCGAGCCATGATACCATAATTTCTATGCTGTGGCATACAATACATAACACTTCACTCAATTGCAGATGGAGAAGGTCATTGAAAGTTCATTTATTTAGTTATGGATCTAATTTTCTAATTAGCAAAATAACAATGAAAGTATGCAAGTTAAAAATTTGTAAGCGACTAAGCATACAATCACATGCAAATGAAGTGATACATAAAATAAAAATCAATGCATGAGATTTTTACGTGGAAAAACCTAGGGGAAAAGGCTAGGACTAAAACTACACACCAAAATAATGCCTCCAAGTAATCTATTTATAAGCTGTTGCTTTATTATAGTCTCTACAAGAATGGTGATCAAATTCGGACTGACCTTCCAACAAACTTGAGTTATACGAGTTCATTGAACCCATACCACTATCACTTGAGAAGTTAGCACATAAACATAAGTGCAAGTGTGTGTATTATAGTAGATTAAATAATTAACAACCCTAACTAGTTGATTTAAACAATATATTAGATAAATCAAAAATAATAAAAACCTTAGAACAATCAGTTTAAAAGTGAAATATCCCAATTATCATAGGCTTGTTAATCCATCAAATGTAACCATAAATATTTGATAAATTAACTTATTGAAAATGCCTACTTCAATAGTTTTAGTAAAATAAGAGAGAGAATAAAATATGAAGAGAATAAGCACAATTAAGCTCTTGTGTGGTAAGTTTCAATTGTTTGCTTATGTTTATATTCATAGAATATTTTGAAGCACTAGGTCAAAGTAAAATTACCATCTTGTTCATAAAACAAGTTAAATAAGTTTTAAGGAATAAGAATAATATAGTAGAAGGCCAATCCAATTCATATAAAAAAATAGGTTTTAAAATCAAAGCATGGTCACTTGATCAATCTAATCAATTACTCGATAGATTAAGTACATAGTTCGATTGATCAAATATCCTCTCGATCGATCTAGTATATCAATTAATTAATTCTTAAAAAATGGATCAATCTAGTCATTAATCTCGATTGATCTATTATTTCCTCAATCAATCTGATCATATAAATAATTAATTTAATAGGTAAAAATACAGTTCGATTGATTTAGCACTACTCGATCAATCAAGTAACCTATTTTCATATTATTCCTATGTGTCAATATGCAATCTAACATACATGGGAATAGAGATATACCTAATATGTGATCGTTGAGGCTTGATAGTTTCTTTAACTAGAAAATATTCTTCTAAGACACACCTAGAAACCAAAAATACAATTATATATTTTGTTCGTGAATATCGCTAACAGTCACATAAACCATAAAATCTACCCTTTTGGTATATTTGCGTGATAAAACCTCTCTCTTACTACATGATTCTCATAGGAAAATTAAATTTTTACATAGTGATACTATCTTATGATTTGGTAAAATCATCTTCACTTGAATCTCAAAAGCTCGTGTTTACACTTGGAAAAAACATAAAGAACCAAAAAACTTGTCCAAAAAGACCTATTGTTCATTAGTTTAGTATATATAGGAATAGAAAAATGAAAACTATTTATAAGAGTGAATAATAAATAGAGAGAAATTAAAAATACAACTCTCCCTATGTGTAGTATCTCAAAAATTCCCCCCTAAATTAGCTCTCCTATTTTTATAGATTTTTCAATTAAGATTCCAATTTTTCACCCCCTCTTTGTCATACAGATAACCAATATAATCATGAAATAAAGACAAATAGGTTGAGCAAACAAGAAGTGTATTTAATGACTAAAAATAGGAGTACACATTCTTAAAAACTCAAAACAAAGAGCTAAAAACAATATGTTTCCTAAAAGTGAATAAACTCCCACTAAGTTCTACGCTCCTCTAAATAAATTAGAATAAAATAAATTTATATATATATATAATTTATTTTTTGAGTTGAAGTAGTAGACTCAGCTTAATATGATTACAACAATACACAAAAATGATGAAATTAATTTTTTTCAAAGTATGATTCTCCATTGACAACATAAACATATCTAGAAAAGATACACAAACATACTAACACATATGGTGACATATCAAAAATCACCAAATGTAAATTATGTGTTAGAACTACAATAGGATATCAATTTGTTCATTTATGATTAGTTATGAAAGATTCAAAAGGAGTATCACTTATTTTAAAAAAATTGCAATTGAATTCATACTTGCACAAAATAAAATTTACTTACCAAGAGAGAATTTTAATCTATTTTTTTTATATTCCCCTCTTGTATTAATTTTTTTGTGAGATATTATTTATTTATTTTATTTATGTATAACCAATTGTGGCTCTTTATTTTTGCACATGAAAAGATTTTTTATTTTTCTTTTTTCCTTTAATTTTATTATCATGTTTTTTTTTTAAATATGCATAAGCCAGTATACCTAGTATGATGACTTTCATGCTAGTTATGAGGTAGCTCTCTCTGATCATCATGGTAGATTTCACACATCATAGTAGGTCGTCCTTTCAAAACTAGGTATCTCTTTATAACAACATTTTATACAGTAAAAGATAGAGTAACCATATTTTTCAAGTCAAGGTTATCTCATGCCCTAAAATCTCATATAATTAATTATAAACTTCTTCCATGACATATTTATGTGTCCAGTGAGTGTGTGAGTTGGTTCATGTCATCATCAATCACTAGATGTGAAAAATATGAATGGGGTATTTAATGATCATGCCAATGTTAAAGCATGTTAAAGTATGTCTACCTTCCTCCTTTTTCTTATTCTTTTAAACTAAAGAAACATTAAAAAAATAAAAACAAACAAACAAACTAAAGATGCTCATCTAGAATCAATTGAGCACTCAAACAAAAGTATTTAGGTGAAACGATAAAGAATGACGATCAAGTGACCAGAAAGAGATAGTCTTTTCTAAACCAAACTTTCTTGAATTTTAGTTTCTTTATATCTTTGGGTTGGAAATCAACTACACTAGTTGTCAATTGCATATTCTTTGACATACCTTTAGATTTTTCATTCCTTCTAAATGAAGATACAACATGCGTAGTAGGATTAGGAAAATGATAATTAGTCCTAGAATTAAATGCATTGAATTTCACTTACCTATTTAAGTCAACAACTTCATACTTTCTAGTAGGATTTTTAAACATGTTACCATAATTTCCATTCATCCTAGAATATGATGCAATATGTATAGATGGATGATGGTTATGAGTCTTCTTATGTGAAGCATTGAAATTATTATTACATTTAGGAGAATTTATCAAAAATCTATACTTATACCTAATATGACCTTTCCTACCACAATGATGAAAGACAGGCACAAACTTAATAGATTTTTCAAGCACAGATGCAATTGTTCTTTGTGTATAATGGGTAACATAAAGAGTAGGGTTAAAACGCCTTATAAATGTGGTTTTTGATGTTGAAAGAGTGGAGATCTCATCCTTATAACCAATTTCATCTATATCATGTGAGGAGGACACATTTAAAGGTTTGAAAAATTTAGTTGATTTTGATGAAGATGGTATAGTGTGCTCATCTACATATCCTAACCTTATCTTATCTCCAACTGGCTTTCCATAATCCAAAACTTTGTTCAATATTTCCACTCCATTTGTTAACCTTTTTATTACTTCCTTTGATTCTTCAAGTTCTTGTATGGGATTCTTGTTTTCCTGTTTAACATTTGTAAGACTTGAATTCAAAACATTAGCACGTTTAGATAGTTCAATTTTTTTCTTTTTCTAAAATTGATGGATTTATTTTAATGAATCTAAGTTCATCATTTAGTTTAGCTACTTCCCTTTTGTATCTTCCATAATCTATGAACACTTTATCATTACTAGAGACATTAAATTTGTTGAGTAGAAATTCAACATCACTTTTCTCATCATTTGAATCAATATCAGACTTACTAGATTATCCACCAAAAGTTGTAGTAAATGCCAAGTAGTTGGTGCCAGATTCAAATGGATTATCGTTATCACTTTTAGAGTTAGTAAGTGTAGCATTGAGAACTCTTCCATCTTGGTTCTTCTTATTTGTAGTCAACTATGAAGTGACCAAAGCCCATACATTCAAAACATTGAATGTCTAGTGGGTTTAGATTTCTTATCATCAGAACTCATAGATTTAAGTTCTCTTAGATTCTAATCTTTTTGACAACTTTATTATCCTTTGTTTTGGGGATTAGTTTTATTGAGAATTTTATACAATCTTCTGGTTAAGAGTGCCAGTTTTTTATCATCATTGTCACTTTCTTTAGTTATAGCAGTTTTAAAAGTGACACCTTTGTTCTTTGGAGGTTTTCCAAAGCTCATCTCAAAAGTTTGAAGTGAGCCAATGAGTTCCTCTATTTTGATGGTGTCCACATCCTTTCTTTCGTTAGTGGTAATGACCTTTGAATGGAAGTGATCCCGTAATAAGTAGAGATTGTTTCAAACTATCTTGAAATTATCAATTTTATCTCCAAGATTAGCATAGATATTTGTAATATCACATAATCAAATATAAAATTCAGAGAAAGTTTCATCCTATTTCATCTTAATATTCTCAAATTGAGTACTAATCATGTGAAGTTTTATTCGTTTAACTTGTGAGGTATCCCCATGGGTAACCTCTAACATATCTAAAGCATGTTTAACAGTATCAATATGAGAAATACGAAAAAACTCATCAGTAGACACAACACTAAATATATCATTAGTACTCTTTTGATTCTAATTGTTAGCAATTTGATCTTCATTAATCCATTCATTCCTACACTTAGGAGTGACTACATTATCTTTGGTAACCATAGGTGCTTCCCAAACATAAAGTATAGAGTTCCAAACAATCTCATCTAAAGATCTTAGAAATGCTCTCTTAGGAGACTTCCAATATGGGTAATTTGACCATCAAAATAAGGTGCATGGCTTATAGATGAACCCTCTCTTAAATGATCCATAACAATGTCTGAGGCACACTAAGTATATCTAGTGACTACCTTTAATACTAAATGAAAGTTCATTTATTTAATTATAGATCTAATTTTCTAATTAGCGAAATATCAGTAAAAGTTTAACAAATTAAAAATTCATTAGTGGCCAAATATACAATCACATTTAATTAAGTAATGTAGAAAATGAAGATCAACACACAAGATTTTTAGGTGAAAAAAACCTAAGCCACACCGATGACTTAAGAGAAAAACCATCGGTCCACCGAATCACCTAACTATCTAATTGCAAGGCTAGGACTCAAACTAACTACCAAGGTAATTTTCCCAAGTAATATACTTATAAGCCGCTGCTTTATCATAGTCTCTACAAGAAAAGTGATTAGATTTGGACAAACAAATGGAAGCACTGATGCTTATTTTCGCAAGTGTACGAATCGTTCAAGTAATAAAGTGTACAAAAGTACAGATATCGAACCCACAAGGAATGGCGTTACTAAGTACCGAAATTGACTAACCCTAATTTTATTTGAAAACTGAATTGTTGAAATTTTTTAAAAAGAAAATTAACATAAAACTAAACGCAAATAACAAAATTAAATGTTGTTCACTAATGATTAAAAACGCTAAGGCATTTGATTTCGCTAAATCAATTCAATCCGATTTCAAGTCATGTTATATGAGAATCAAAGCTAAAAGTGATGGTCGAAAAACCCAAACTTATCTAATACTCTTTCTCAAGTTATATTAGAATTACTTATCTATGAAAACCGACTATATTTCTATGAAGATTTAATCACAAATAAGCACATTACGATTTATGGAATTTCTGGAATAACCACATACATCATGCATTAGGTGTCAAACTCGCATTCAACATACGGTATTTATCCCAAGAAGCATTCATTACACATCTCCTCTCGGTCTCAATATAATGCAACAAATCATCTAAATCTTGATCAGAAATTTAAAAGCATTAAGCATGGAAATAAATACTCGACTTGAAAGCAATGAATTCATATAACCATAACAAAATAAATCAGATTTCCTTGATCTAACTACATCATAGCCTTAGCAAAAACGAATTAGTTCATAACGGAAATAAGAACAACCATTATTTCAATTGAATCCATTAATAATAAAACTGAATAAATTGCAAAATATAAAAACTAAGGAGAAGAGATGAAAAACTCTAGAAGATGAAGACTTGGTAGCATCAATGGTGAAGATCCTTCAAGTTTCTCCAAAATTTCTTTCTCTCCTCCAAAAATGCCTTTGAACTCTGCTTTCTGCCGTCCCCTCCTTCTCCATCATAATGTATATATAGATCTAGGGTTTTGGAGGGCAATTTTGGAACAAAATAGCATAAAAATGTGTTTTCGAATGAATCTCACCGGCGGCGAAGTTATTCTCGTCGCGGCGAGATTTCTGGAAAACTTACGATTTCGGTTCCGCTAAATCTCGCCGGTGGATTATTATTAATGGCGAGATGCACTTGGCCGGCGGCGATATGTATTTGGCCAGCGGCGAGATGTACTTGGCCGGCGGCGAGATTGATTTGGCCGGTGGCGAGATTGTTTTGCCAAAATCCGTGCTCCCTGCATGATTTTCAACATTTTTTCAGTAAGGTTTTCGCCGGCGGCGAACTTCCAAATTTTGAAATTTTGTTTTCTTTTTATTTGCACTCAATCCCGCTCATTGAAATTTGTCCCAAACTTCTCCATAATCATGATTTTACCTGCAATTGCACTTTAAACACGAAATACCCGTGAAATGACATTTGTGGATTAAATAATAAAATAAAACGCAATTTTCACACAAATATCAACCATTAAATCATAACAAAAATGCAATAATTTGACTCCTATCAACAACCCCCAACCAGCTTCTTGCTAGTCTCTAGCAAGAAAAGCGATCTATGAATAATTTCAAAGGAGACATTAAAAGAAAAATTCAAAGGAAATTTATTCTATTTACGACATTACATTAAGCGTATGCAATAAGCCTTTAAACCCCTAGGTGGCCCTAGTAGGACGAGTTGTAGTCTCGTGAGGGCTTCCAGTGATGATACCCACAAACATCTTACCTATAACTATCCTAACTTAAAACAATAAAATCACATAACAAATAACTTGCACAAATGTCTCAAAAATTGTAAATAACACCCAACATATAGAATAATTAAATGTCACCTAAGCTTTAAGAAATCTCAAATGCCAATTTCACTTTTGTTATTGACTCTTAAACATCCATCAAACCACAAACCATTAGCCATAATGCCCAGATAATATTATGCACAACATCCACAAACAAAAAGGTGAAATCTCAAACTCCATAGGCTCACTTTTCAAACCTTTCTCCACTAATGAAGAAAAATACACCACTTTGGATCAATAGGACTTTACGAGGCTTGTAATGTTAGGCTTAGGTATTTGGTTAAGAAAGAACGGGAAGTGTCAAAATACAAATAAGGGCACTTATTAGATTAAACACAACCAATTAAGTAAAAGAATAACACCATTTAACCCAAATTGTTTCTTCCGATCATAACCCATTTTTCCACAGATAAACAAAGTTCTTCCTCAATCTTTCACCTTAGTACATCCATCACTAACACTCTTTTATTTACTAGAATGTGAAGGCTTTCTTCTTCTTCTTTTTCTTCTTCTTTTTTTTTCTTTTTTTTTCTTTTTTCTTTTCTCTTTTTTTTCTTCTTTTTTTTTCTTTTTTTTTCATCATCCTTACTCTAATTGCTCTTGAAAATACATAACCCCCAACCAATTTCTTCCAATATATGTGGAAGATTTCTCCAATTCCTCTTGAAAAGTTTGTGTTCAAAATTAAGTGCTCTTAACAAATAAGGTAGGAATTATATATATATATATATTTGGCTCAATAGAAGGTAGGTTATATAAGGCAAAAAGAAAGAAAAGTAAGGCTAACAATATATTTAAATGGCTCAAAGAGGTTACTAGTGATATAAAGATAACAAGGTAGGCTAAAAATGGCACAATCGATCCAAAAATGGCCTACATCATATCCTAAACAGTGCAATTCCAAATTATTTCGCCTCAAGAGGTTTTCAAATGAGTTCTAGAGTTTGTTGAGATCACAAAAATGTCCATGCAAAATTCACACATAAGACTTCTCTAAGCATTTAGACTAATCAACCAAATCATAACACATACCAAAAGAGTCGCCAACTAGGTAAAAATCAACATTTGAAATTCTCTTTAAACCAAAGCAAAATTTAATGTCTTCTAACAGCTACTTGTTATCACAATCACATTATTATCATCAACGTGCAAATTAAAACAAGTAAAATGCAAATAAAATAATAATAATAATAATAATAATAATAATAATAATAAAATAAGACAATAAAAAAATAAAATAAAAAAAAATTAAATCAAAATGCAGAAAAATAAATGGAAAATCAAAATTAAACACAACTAAACACACAAACAAAACTACTAAAAATGAAGGGGAGAAAAGATTTACCGTTTACCGCACCCCCAACCAAAACCTTACATTGTCCTCAATGTAAGAAAGGGAAGAGAGATCTCCTTTCCACCGGCGGTGAAACTGCCCTCGCCGGTGGTGAACGTAAGAAATTTTTTTTTTTTTAGATGGGATGGCATTGGGTTTAGCTCAATCTTGTTGGCTCCATTCTTTACCACTGAGGTTGGAGTTTCATTTGTTCCCAACTCCTTAAATGTTCCATCACTGCATAAATATTCATTAGGTGCTGCCAGTAATCCAGAACATTGTCTCGTCCCCTCATCTTCCTCCTCAATTGTTGCAGATTTCACAAGGCCAGCTTCTAGTGGTAGCAATGGAGTTATCTCCTCATAAGTTTCCGAGATTAACCCGTCAAGAGTGTTAATTTGAAAACAAGAATGTACATCACTTGGAGATTTTATTTCTTCAAAAACATCAAAAGTTACTTGTTCATCTTGCACCCGTAGAATGAGCTTTCCTTCCTGAACATCAATCAATGTTCTTTCAGTTGCAAGGAACGGTCTCCCCAATATCAACGGTATCTCTCTATCTTCCTCCATGTCAAGCACCACGAAATCTACAGGAAAATTAAACTTGGCGACTTTAATTAAAACAACCTCAATTAACCCTAGAGGATATTTCACCGATCGATCCGCTAATTGTAAAGATATTGAAGTGGGCTTCACTTCTCCTGTGCCTAGTTTCACGAAAGCAGAAAGTGGCATCAAATTAATGCTTGCTCCTAAATCACATAGGACTTTATCAAAATTGCAACTTCCTATAGTACAAGGTATAGTAAAACTCCCTGGGTCTTTCAATTTACGTGGCGCTTTTCTTTGAAGAAGCGCCTTTGCATTCCTCATTTAGCATTTCAGTTTCATTATCTCCTAGCCTCCTCTTCTTTGATAGGATTTCCTTCATGAATTTTGCATATTTGGGCATTTGTTCCAACATTTCTGCAAAAGGAATGTTAATATGCAATTTCTTAAAAATATCCAGAAATTTATCAAATTGATTATCAAGCTTTTTCTTATTCAATCTTTGAGGATATGGGATAGGAGGCTCATATTTTGCATATGGGGAAGGTTGAGTATCTTGGGATCTTGATGGCTTTTCTTTAGATTCTTCCATCTTTTTCTCCGATTTCTTCTGATTCTCAAGTTCTTTTCCACTTCTCAATGTGATAGCCTTTGCATGCTCTGTGGGATTTATTGTGTCACTAGGTAGTGATCCTTGAGACCTTTCTGAAATCTGCTTTGAAAGCTGCCCCAATTGGTTTTGGATGTCCCTGTTGATTGCCTCTTGATTTCTGAAATTTGCTCTTATCTCCTCAATGAACTTTCCCAAAATTTCTTCCAAATTTGTTTGTTTTTTCTCCTATGGTTGGTAGGAAGATGATGACGGTTTGAATCCCCCTTGGTTATTTCCCCATGACAAATTTGGATGATTTCTCCAACCTGGATTGTAGGTGTTCGAGTATGGGTTATGTTGAGGTTTTTGTAAATTTGAAACATAATTTGCTTGCTCAGCATTTGGTGAAGCAAATGGATTTCCAACTTGGCACTCGATGCTAGCATGATTTCCACCACATAAATCACATTGTGCAGTTGGTTTGGATTCAAATTTGGAGGACAAAGAATCCATCTTTCTTGAAAGAACAGCAACTTGAGCCGACAAAGCATTCTCTGAATCAATTTCATCCACTACTGTTCGTCTTTTTGCAATTACCCGCTCTGAATGCCACCGATTGTTGTTTTACGCCATAACCTCTAACAACTCATGAGCATCCTCCTGTTTTTCCCATCAAAGATCCTCCACTGCAAAGATCAATCATTGCACGATAGTTTGAAACCAACCCATTATAAAATGTAGAGACTTGTAGCCAAATTGGTATACCATGATGTGGGCACTTCCTCAACATTTCTTTGAATCTTTCCCAAGCTTCATACAATGATTCTTGGTCATATTGTGTAAAGGATGTGATTTCATTCCTTAATTTTGCTGTCTTAGTAGGAGGAAAGAACTTGGATAAGAATTTCTGAACCAATTCATTCCATGTTGTAATTGATCCTGGTGGTAATGAGTTTAGCCACTCCTTGGCTTTATCACGAAGTGAAAAAGGAAAAACCCTCAATCTTACAGCATCTTCGGACACACCATTTATCTTATAAAGATCACACACCTCCAGAAAGTAAGCAATATGTGCATTTGGATCATCCTTTGACATTCCCCCAAATTGATTTGATTGAACCATTTGGATAAAGGATGGTTTTATCTCAAAGTTATTGGCTTGAATAGTTGGCCTCCTTATACCCGAAATAGTTCCAGCAACATTAGGCGCAGCATAATCCGTCAAAGCTCTACGATTTCCACCTCCCTCAACAAATGGTGGATCCATGGTTGATTGTCTATTAGGAGCTGAGGTTGAACGCCTTCTCTCTCGGTTTAGACGCCTATATGTTCTATCAATCTCCAGATAAAATGGAAGAAGGTTAAGGCTTCTTGTACGTCTCATACAAAAATCCCGCAACCGAGAAAATCAACTAACACAAAAAAACACAAAGTTACTTTTTTTTTATATTTATAAAATAAAACAGCAAAATAAACAAAATTAAAAATGAAAGAAAGATAAAGGAAATTAACTTCAAATTAAAACTAAGATTAGGTAGTATCGATATTAATAAAAACAAACCATTCCCCGGCAACGGCGCCAAAAACTTGATGCTTATTTTCGCAAGTGTATGAATCGTTCAAGTAATAAAGTGTACAAAAGTACAGATATCGAACCCACAAGGAATGGCGTTACTAAGTACCGAAATTGACTAACCCTAATTTTATTTGAAAACTGAATTGTTGAAATTTTATAAAAAGAAAATTAACATAAAACTAAACGCAAATAACAAAATTAAATGTTGTTCACTAATGATTAAAAACGCTAAGGCATTTGATTTCGCTAAATCAATTCAATCCGATTTCAAGTCATGTTATATGAGAATCAAAGCTAAAAGTGATGGTCGAAAAACCCAAACTTATCTAATACTCTTTCTCAAGTTATATTAGAATTACTTATCTATGAAAACCGACTATATTTCTATGAAGATTTAATCACAAATAAGCACATTACGATTTATGGAATTTCTGGAATAACCACATACATCATGCATTAGGTGTCAAACTCGCATTCAACATACGGTATTTATCCCAAGAAGCATTCATTACACATCTCCTCTCGGTCTCAATATAATGCAACAAATCATCTAAATCTTGATCAGAAATTTAAAAGCATTAAGCATGGAAATAAATACTCGACTTGAAAGCAATGAATTCATATAACCATAACAAAAGAAATCAGATTTCCTTGATCTAACTACATCATAGCCTTAGCAAAAACGAATTAGTTCATAACAGAAATAAGAACAACCATTATTTCAATTGAATCCATTAATAATAAAACTGAATAAATTGCAGAATATAAAAACTAAGGAGAAGAGATGAAAAACTCTAGAAGATGAAGACTTGGTAGCATCAATGGTGAAGATCCTTCAAGTTTCTCCAAAATTTCTTTCTCTCCTCCAAAAATGCCTTTGCACTTTGCTTTCTGCCGTCCCCTCCTTCTCCATCATAATGTATATATAGATCTAGGGTTTTGGAGGGCAATTTTGGAACAAAACAGCATAAAAATGTGTTTTCGAACGAATCTCGCCGGCGGCGAAGTTATTCTCGCCGCGGCGAGATTTACAGAAAACTTACGATTCGGTTCCGCTAAATCTCGCCGGGCGGCGAGATTATTAATGGCAATGGCGAGATGCACTTGGCCGTGGCGATATGTATTTGGCCGGCACGAGATGTACTTGGCCGTGGCGAGATTGATTTGGCCGGTGGCGAGATTGTTTTGCCAAAATCCGTGCTCCCTGCATGATTTTCAACATTTTCTCAGTAAGGTTTTCGCCGGCGGCGGGAATATTCTCGCCGGCGGCGAACTTCCAAATTTTGAAATTTTGTTTTCTTTTTATTTGCACTGAATCCCGGTCATTGAAATTTGTCCCAAACTTCTCCATAATTATGATTTTACCTACAATTGCACTTTAAACACGAAATACCCGTGAAATGACATTTGTGGATTAAATAATAAAATAAAACGCAATTTTCACACAAATATCAACCTTTAAATCATAACAAAAATGCAATAATTTGACTCCTATCAAGCACTTTAGGTCAAAGTAAAATTACCATCTTGTCCATGAAATAAGTTAAATGAGTTTTAAAGAATAAGGACAATATAGTAAAATGCCAATCCATTTCATATTAAAAATATGGTCTTAAAATCAAGGAATGGCTACTCGATCAATCTAATCAAGTGCTAGATCAGTCCAACACATAATTTGATCAATCGAATGTCCTCTCGATCGATCCAGTGTATCAAATAATTAATTCTAAAAAAATGGATTGATCTAGTCATTAATCTTGATTGATTTAGTACTCAATCGATCGAGTATTAATTCCTCGATTGATCTAGTCATATAAATAAATAATTTAATAGGTAATATAGCTCGATCAATATAGTCACTATTTGGTCGATTGATAGATTGAGTAGCCTATTTTCATATTGTTCTTATGTGTCTAATATGCAATCTAACTTACATGGGAACAAAGATATACCTGAGATGTGATCATTAAGGCTCGATAGTTTCTTCAGCTTGAAAATATTCTTATAAGATACACCTAAAAACTAAAATTATAATTATATGTTTTATTTATAAATATTGCCAACAATCACATAAATCTTATAGTCACATCATGGCACAAATTAGTTCTCACCATGACATATGTTATTCTACATGCTCAGTAAATCTATACTAAATAGTGTGTGCTACGGCACATATATTTCTTCCACACGACATACCATTTTCTCTTGAAAATTACCTTATTTACCTTACAAACTGGTTGATTCTTCATGTAATGATTACATCCTTATTCCTAAAAAGGCTTATAGGGTGCAAATTAAGTGCTTCAAAGTTGTTCTTCATGTGTTGACAAATTTATACATTTTGAAGCGAAAAATACCTAATATACAACAAATTATACCTGTAATTTCAAACATATAGATTTGCATAAATTATTACATGAACATGCTATAATAAAACTTATTTATTACATTTAAGATCAATAAAATCATAGAATATTAGTGTTTTTCAAGCACTTATCAGTCATGCTCTAACACTATCTATAACGCCTCATTCCAATATATGGAATGATATTGTCCACTTTTAGCCTAGGCCCATATGGTTTTTGCTCTTGGGATTTCATCCAAAATACCTTATACTAGTTAGAGTAGAATCCATACTTATAAACCATTACAATCCTCCTTACCCAAGAAACTTTCCCAAGCTCAAAGAATTTCAACTCAAAGTATTGATGACTGTCATAATCACCCCTATACAAGACTCGATGTCCTCATTGCATTTTTGGTTGGTCCATGCTCTGATACCATCTACAACACATGGTATGATATTATCCACTTTGGGCCTAGGCTCACATGGTTTTTCTCATGAGCTTTCACCCAAAAGGCCTTATACCATTTAGAATGAAACCCATACTTTTGAACCATTACAATCCTTATTTCTCAAGCAATGTAAAACTGCATAACTTACCCTATCTTGCACAAGCTCAAGGGATTGATTATGGGAAAATTTCAATGATACCCCTGAGGTTTTATTTTCTTATTTATTGCCCTCAACTTTTTAAAAATAGTCTCTAATACCCTCAATGTTTATTGCATCTTCACAAATACTTCTCTTCAATAACGAATGTTACAATAAGCATTAGAGGCATAGTTTTTTAAGGAAAAATATCAAAAACACCCCCAAAGAAATTTATGAAACAATTTATAGAATAATTACATCAAGTGTATTAAATATTACATGCTTGTATACATAAATATTAAACATAAAATAATTAAAAGAAATAAAAGAAAAGAAAAAAATTTAAATTCAAATTAAAAAAATTGCTTTGAAATATTTTTAAAGATATTTTTAAAGATATTTTTATTTTTTTAATCTAACTTTGAAAGGAGTCATAAAGTTTTAGATTTCTTTTGTTTAAGAACTTTTTTTTTTAAATTTTAAATTTTAAAATATCTAAAGTTAATTAATAAGCTAGAAATTTTAAGATTTTAAATAAAAATCATAATATTTAGAACACAAAATATTTTTTAATATCTTGATAATAAAAATTTAATAACATTATTCATCTCTAGCAACAACGCCAAAAACTTGATGCATAAGAACTTCATACAAAAAAATTGTATATTTTTAAATAGCTCGTAAGTGCACGAATCACTTGGTAAGAAGTGATAAGTATACTTCTAAAGTTTGTCTAAAGAGGTACTTTATAGTTTTTGAATAATTCAACAAGTTCTTAAAAATGAAAATCAAATATAAACATTCTGTCACAAAGTTTGAATTTTGAAATATCTAAATTAATGATATAAAATATAATATAAATTCAAAAAATATCAGACAAATAACGTTTCAAACTCAATGGAGAATTTATGGGATGAATTAATTAGTTAATTATGCTTGTTTAATATTAATTAGGTCATTAAAGATAAAGATAAAAACTAAGATTATTGACTCTTTTTTTGTAAGAAAATATCCTAGGAAATGGATCAAATTCTTTATTAATTAGAATTTAACTTTCCACAGGCCAAAATTTATAATTTAATTAAATTATGCATCTTTCTAAAGAATTAACAAACCATTTAATTGTTGCTTTTGATCGGGTAGATAGTTCAAACTCTCATCAAGGTGTCAAAGTTAGATTAATGATTTAAGGATGTGAAAAATAACTTTGAAACTTTAAATCTATTACAAAGAATATGTTGTCAATATTTTTTTAATAATATATCTTATAAAAGGTTTTGAAATATAAAACTCTAAAGATCCAAATAATTAAATCTAAAATTAAAGAGTTGACTCTAAATCAGATCTAGATAATTAAATCCTAAATCTAACTCTCATGTTTATTATAAAAAATATTTTATCAATATATATTTTTTAACAAGCTTCGTATAAATCTTAATAAAGAAATAAAACTTAATTTATTTTATAAATTTTTTACATGTTTTAATATTTCACAAGCATAATAACATTACTAATATCTCATAGTATTTTCAGCCAGACATGTTTAATTTAATAAATGATCAATAAACTAAGCATATCATTCATAACAACACAAAAAATTAATCTAAAAATAGAAGAATACATTTAAAGTACACCTCAAGTGTATCCTTCCAAGTACATGATTTTAGTATTGTTTTTTATCTGAAAAACCATCAAACTGATTTGTCAATATTATTTATTGAATTGAAAGAACTACTACTATATAAACTAAACTTGTTGAGTTCTCAAAATTGATAGAAGAACTTTAAAAAATTATAAAACTAAGAAACTAGAAAAGAGAAAAGAGAAAAACTAAGAAGCTAAGGGATGATGATTACATTGGGGTTTAGGGGTTTATATAGGGTTAGAAATGCATCAAAATAGAGAAAAATATGGATTCTATAGTCAGGTGATGCAGGATGCATTTCTTCTATGCCACGACATGAGCTAGCATGTAACACGTTTGAGGATTGATCCACAAGTCCCACATTCAGGCATACAAAAACCTTCGTAGTAGCTCGTGTGTTTTTTCACTTCTAGAAACCTTTTTGTTTTATGCTTCATAGTTGCAATAAATTGCTTCCAGGTATGATACTTAAAGTGTTTATCAGTAGAATCATTTTTAAGTTATAAATATATGAAAAATAACAAAACATACCCATGATTCCGAAAAGATAGATTTACAAAAAATGAGAAAATTATGCAATTATAAATCTATTTTAACATTTAAAGTACATAAAATCATGTTATATTTAGTGTTTTTCAAACAGTCATCATTGTCTCGACAAGAGTACCCTTAGAGAGCCTAAAATTTCCTATAAATACACCCTCTTTTCTTGTTTCTTTAATAAAAAAAATGCAATAGATGTCTATCAAATTGACATCTTATTTTTATAATTTTAGATCACTATTACCTTAAATGTGTGTTCGGTATTAATGATTCGTGACTGTGTGCTCAAGGTAGTGTTTGCTATTGGGTTTTTCTTGAGGTGAATATCAATTTTTGATTCACAAATCAGCTTGAGTGTATTTCATTGTTTATGTTGTGTTCTTGTGAGAGTAAAATAGCGTTCTTAAGTAGTGAGTTTTTAAGACTATTTTATTAGTGAGGTGTGACCAATAGTATACTTTTGGGATTGTTGTGAGCTCTTTAGATAGTGATTTTTGGTGGTCATGGTTGAGGTGTTTCCTATATTTTTCATTCACTTTGTTGATCATTGGTTTCCAATCACACTACTAATTGTGGTGCTAGCTATGGAGGAGAGTCGGATCAAATAGTTGTAGAGAAAGCAAGAAAGGGCAGTAATAGAAAGTTAGGGTAGTATGGTTTTGATTGATCAAGGTATTTGCATTTATATTTCTGTCAAGTTGTATCTGTTTATTGTTTAGTGAAGTATTTGATATCTAGTGGTTTCCATAAGCAACACAAGGTTATTACAACATAGGTAGGATTCTATATGGGTTTACCTCATTATATCTTATGTTTTGCATGATTTGCTATTGTGCTAGTATAATCTAAGTTTCTAATGTGCTAGTATAATCTAAGTTTCTAATGTGTATGTATCAATATACGAGTGGTAGACTCTAATTTGAAAGCTTATTTGATTCATGTTGTTGTATGCTTTCTTTTCTTTCCTTGTAGTATACCTTTAGCTTTCTATTTATTTCTCTTGCTTGCCAGATTCATGTGAGTCTCTAAGGAGCCAATATCTTCTTATTTTGATAGTATACTAGGTGTCAGACTCTTCCTTTTTATATGTTACTTTATGTATAATTACATACTATGAGAGTACAATCATCATTTACCGAATATGATATCAGATACGAGGTCTATAAGTGATTAAAAATCCTTTATAGCTTTTCGATATGTATGCTTGATTCACTTGTTGTTTGATGTATGCTTGATTCACTTCCTGTGTGATATTTTCCATGTTTATGCATATTGCTAGCTTGGATCGGAGCCCATGAGGCACACCATCACTAGTATATTTTCCATATATTTATCTTTCGTAACTGATGGTTACTTTTGTTGTTTGTTAGATTAAGTATGTTTTTTAGTTCTTCCACTGTGTCATCTTCTTTATTCATGTTACAAGGCTTGCTTGACCAAGTTGGAATAAAGCTCGTAGAAAGATTTTATGAGTTGACATATCTATCTCTCATATAGGTTTCAGATGCCTATTTGGGTTGGTAGACTTTGTGCAATTGTTCTTACATATGGATATCTCATAGTTAATTGATTAATTAATCTTCTAATTAATAAATGTTGGCAATAATAGAGAAAAAATTATATAATATATAAAAATAGTAAATATTTAAAAAAAATTGACATAGATAATAAATGATATAATTTATTAATTTAGGAAAGAAATCAATAATATATCATTATTTATATATTTTTTTAATTTAAATAAAATTTTAATTTATATGTATTTATTTACTTATCATAGACTTTTTTTTATTTTTAATTATAATAAACATAATAAATACATAAATAAATATATTTTATTTTATAATTTTTGAAGAGTATTTTAATAATTTAGAAAAAATTGAAAAAATGTGAAACAAGAAAAGTTAACGTCGTTACTTGCTAGGATTATCTTTGATAATACTTCTAAACTCAATGTCATTAGAGATTTGTTTTAAAATGTTAGAAGCACTCGCAAAGAAAAGGCAAACCTGAGGGGAATTCTTCATATTTTCACTTAAAAAACTATGTCACTAATGCTTACTGTAACATCCATTACTAACAAAAAATATTTATAAGGATTCAGTAAACATTAAAAGTATTAGAGCCTATTTTTAAAAAGTTGAGGGCATTAACGAATAAAATATAAACCTTAAGGGTATCATTGAAATTTTATGGATTGACGACTATCACAATGACTCTCCATTGAGGGCCGACGTCCTCATCAACCACATTTTTGGTTGAGCCATGCTCTGATACCATTTAGAACATCCCATTATAACATATCATATGATATTGTCTACTTTGAGCCTAGGCTTGTATGGCTTTTGCTCTTGATATTTAACCCAAAATGTCTCACACCATTTAGATTGGAACCAATACTTATAAGCCATTACAATCCTCCTTTCCCAAGAAATGTGGTATTGCATAGCTTATCCTTTCTTGTCTTACCCTATATTTCCTAAGCTCAAGGGATTTCTACTCAAGGGATTAATGATTGTCACTTTGGGCTTAGATTCACATGGTTTTTCTCTTAGTCTTTCACCTAAAAGGCCTCGTATCATTTAAAGTGTAACTCATATTTATGAACCATTACAATCCTCTTTTTCCAAGTAATATGGGACTGTACAACTTACCTTATCTTGCCTTATTCTATCTTGCCCAAGCTCAAAGGATTTCAACTCAAGGGATTAATGATTCTCACTATCACCCCTGTAGAGGGGCCAACGTCCTTATTTGTCACATTTTTGGTTGGGCAATGCTCTAATACCATCTACGGCAGCATAATGTCACCTTTGACATATTTACATGGGAAATGTTTTGAGACTCTTTGTATGAATATTTTCTAAGGAGGGTTTATCGATTGAAGGACTACAAATTTTTACAACTACAATAGGGGAACATGGCTGTAGCTAAATACCAAGCAAAGTTTGCTCAACTTTTAAAGTTTGCATCTACTTTTGTGAAAATCATTAATTCCTTAAGCATGGGCACGATAGAATAAGACAAGATTGGATAAGTTGTACGGTCACACATTGCTTGCAAAAGAAGAATGGTAATGGTTGTAAGTTTACCCTAATTAATATGTTAATAAAATTAAATTTTCATCATATAAATGATATTAGTTTTCAAATTTGTATCATTATTGTACATTTTATTAAATGAAAAGATTTACATCATACTAATTTGAAAATATTATCACAAAAGGATACACTTTTTGAATATGGTTAATATTAAGTATAGAAAGAATGCAAAATACTAATATTTCTTCAGTGGAGAGAGAGAGAAGTATTTAAGAAGCTCCTATTAATCATGTAACGTAAACCAATGTCATGCAATTTAGAGTATTTATGGTTTTTATTCACACTTCATTAATTAACATTGAAAAGTATAGGGAAAAATTATATTTATATCACTATTATAAACTTATAACTACACCAATAGCATTATTTTTATGTTATTTTATATATTTTTAATTTAAAAAAAATTATTCTAAACATTTCATATTGAACGATTTTCAATTAGATACCATTTAAATTAAATTATGATCATTTAAACCCATTTAATATTGAAATCCATTTAATTTAATCTGGTTTAATATTATTAGGATATTATTTTTATTGTTATAAGTTTTTTGCTTGTTATTTTATATAATTCTGCAAAACCGAATGCAATCTAAGTTTTTACCCGTCCACTTCGTAAAACTAGTGCCTGTCCAACACAAGAAACAAATGTTCTTTAGAGATACTTTACAAATTATAACTAGGATTTACCAATAATCTTTACAAGAGCAATTTCCATCTTCAAACCTGTGAAATCTGTAGTTATCTCTAATAACAATTTCTCTGTTATATGCTTGGGATATTACTTTCATGGCTGAGTGACAATCTTCACACATTCTCAAATTATTAACAATTCGAATTCGAGTTTTTGCAGAGCTGCTTATTAAGCCATAAGCAGCAGCTAAACGTTCACTGTGATGAACTGATTCTTGTAGCTCCGGTCTTTGTAATCTCGCCTTCATCTCGTGTAATAAAGCATAAATATTTGCAGATAGAGGGTTTGAGAAATCTCCGGCTGTAAATTCATGTATAATGCCATTTTGTTCTATTATGCTGCACCCTAGCTGCTTCTCAACTCCTAGTTCATTCAACTTCTTTCTTGTTTCACTTACATCATTCCATCTACCAACTTTGGCATATATATTAGAGAGTAAAACATAAGCTGCAACATTTAAACTGTCTAAGTTTATAAGTTGCTGAAATGCATACTCTGCTAGTTCAACATTGTGATGGCTTCCACATGCTCTCATCAAGGAACTCCATATAGAGATATCGGGTTTAATTGGCATAAGTTCGATGAGCTTTACTGCCTTGTTTAAGTGCCCGGCTCTTCCCAGGAGATCGACCATACATCCATAATGTTGAATCTTCGGAATAATATTGTAGAAGTTACTCATCTTGTTGAAATACATGAACCCTTCAGTGACTAAACCTCCATGATTACAAGCAGATAACAGAGCTATGAAAGTGACATCATCAGGCTTTATTCCTTTTGTTTCCATTTCCATGTAAAGATCAATAGCTTTCCTTGTTTGGCCTTCCATGGCATGTGCTGCTATCATAGCTGTCCATACAAAAATATTCTTTTCAGTCATCTCTGAAAATAACTCATTAGCTTTTTCAATGCTTCCACACTTTCCATACATGTCAATTAGTGCAGTTCCTAATATGTTATCTAACTCAATGAGATTCTTCTTTATGTAGGTATGAACCCAAATGCCATTATTCAAAGCTCCAACACTAGCACAGGATGATAACACACTTATCAGTGTGATTTTGTCTGGTTTTATATCTGAACTCTGCATCTCGCGGAATAGTTTAAACAATTCAGCGAATCTACGAGATCGAGCATAATAGTTTATTAACGTGTTCCAAGAAACTAAATCTTTATCAGGAATCATATTGAAGAAGGACTTTGCCTTATCCATAGCTCCACTTCTGCAGAACCCATTTAACATTGAATTCCATGAGGCAATGTTCTTATTAGGTAACTTCCCAAATATCAATTCAGCCTCATCCAGTCTTCTAGATTTTGCATACAAGTCTAATAGAGTATTTCCTAGAAACCCATGAATGATCATTCCATATTTCACAACCAAACAGTGGATTGATCTACCTAATTTTCTGTCTTCCATGTGAGCACAAGCTGAAAGTGCTGTAACCATAAGAACTTCATCTGGCTTCAGATTTTCTTCAACTCTCATTTGAATAAATAATTTTAGACATTTGGAATGATATCCTCTCTGAGAATAACCCGAAATCATTGTCATCCATGAGATCAAGTTCCTCCCTTTCATATGATCAAACACAAACCTGGCTTCAGCCATCTTCTTAAATTTCACATACCCACCAACCAGTGCAGTCCACAGAACAACATCATTGTTACACTTTCTTCCAAACACAAGCTCATGTGCCTTATCCATTCTTCCACACTGAATATACATATACACAAGACAGTTTAACAAATTTCCACTAATCTCGAAATCATTCTTCTCAATATAGAGGTGCAGTTTCTCACCCATTTCGATAACTTTCAGTTTCGAACAGGCAGAAACTAAGCTGACCATGGTTATTTCATCAGGTGTAACTCCACCAACCTGCATTTCCTCGAACAGATTCAAAGCCTCTTCAGGCATTCCTATCTGAACATAGCACGATATCATGGTATTCCAACTAATGATATCTCTCTTGGTCATTTTCTCAAACAGTTGGCACACTTGATCAAGTTTTCCACATTTTGAATACAAACTCATGAAATTATTATTCAAAGACTTGTTCTTTCCTAACCCAGATTTCCAAACTCGCCCATGGACTTCGCATCCTCGTTTAAGTTTCAAATTTCTAGAACAAGCATGAATTAAGAAGTGAAAAGTAGATATATCTAATGGTACACTTTGATTGACCATATGATAATAAGTCAAAAAGACATCTTCCAAAAACCCATCTTTGAGATGGTTCTCTATGAGGGTGTTCCAAATTATGAATTCTGACTCTTGGGTTTGATTGAAAACACGATGAACGTAACGAATATTCCCTGTAGATATCAAGAACAAAAGAACATGGCTGGCTGATACAGGGTCAGAAATGAAATTTGTAGTGATTAAATGGGCATGAATTGGTTCAAATTCTCCAATAGTTGAACAAGATTTCAATAAGGGAATGATATAATTTGGTTTTGGGAACATAATTGAGGTGTGATTGTAGGATGGTTTATCCGTAAGGAGAGTGGGAGAACAGAGAAGTGTTGGAAAAGCTGTGGCCATCTTTGAATAGTAGCCGTTGGTTTCCTCCTGTATGACATTTTGTTATCCATAATTTCCTGGATAAAATGACAATGGTGTTATGAATTGGGCAAAAGACCACTTCCGTATTGTTTATTAAATAAGTATATTGTTCTCATTTATTCATTACTTTGTAATTTTTTAAAATAAGCATTTCTAATTTGTAAAAAATTGAAAGTGAATACTTATAATACCTAATTTTTATAAATAAAAAGATTATAAATAATTAATTTTTTTTAAAAATTATGTTGATACTCAATATAATAATTATAAAAATAAATCACTTAAATTAAATAATTATAAGACCTTTAATATCTAACATCCTTTATGAATTATGATAGGCCTTATTGCTCGTGTTTCTTGTAAATAGAATAAATAACTTTTATGATCAAATATTGTATTTATTTTTTTAAAAATACTAATTCTCTTGTGATAATAATATTTTCTACGAGTTATATACGTCAAAACAATTACACATGTGAATTATACTTTCGATTCAATAGGCATCCAGGACCTTAAAAGGGTGGTTATGTCAACCATAAAATATTTTCGCGAGCTCTATCCCAACTACGCTAAGTAAGGCTCACAATGTGAAATAAGCACATAACACAGCAATAATACAATAAATATAACATGTTTAAATCGACATATCATAAAAACAACCAATAGATAAAAAAGAATAATTTGTGATAGACATATTAGTGATGGTGTGCATCACATGCTTCTGTCTAGACTAGTAACATGCACTAACAAGTCAAACAACATGCAACATGTGAATCAGGAAAACATACTAAAGAAGTTATAAAGGATTTCTAATTACTTTGAGATCTCCTATGTGTGAACGTATTCCCTAAATGATAATTATTATATTCCCATAACATGCGATCATACATAACATAACATAACATATAATGAGATAAAATCATATAGAATCTAGCTTTCTATGTGGTAAGAAACCATTCGATAGCAAGCAATTTACTAATAAGTAAATTAATAGTATACAACTCGATAAAATTATAAACGCAAATATCTCTAGCAGTCAAGACACTTTCCTATCTACGCCTAAGTTTCCTTAGTTAATTGTCTCCACAACACCTGATCCAAGTAGATCCAAGCTCATTTTCGAAGCTTCATCACCATATGATATGATCGACTACAAATGGCTCAACCTTTTGACATATATATACATTACGACCCCATAACACCCAGTTAATAAATAGTACACAAACACATAGGCTCCTCACCTACATTTCTACCTTGCACCATCCAGTTAACACATATCACACTACCTTATAGGCTCTTAAACTATAGAAACTATTGCATCCTTACAACTTCCAACTAACACACGACATACCACCATAAATGTTTCTCACCTATTGGAATTTTTTGCACTCCTGCAACTAGTTGCTAACATAATACAACTCAACTTTAAGAGATACTACTAGAAATATTGTGCCTCTTCACTAACCAACAAGCATTTTAGCTCACAACAAAACCTCATTCAATCTCACATATTTCCATTTAACTCAATGTTTGAGAAATAAGAGAGAGATTCTTCTTTGATGTCTTATAGCTATGAACACATTTTCACAAACTCAACACCCAGAAGAAAAATGGATCATGAACGAAATAGGAAAGTTTGGTACCAAATAGACAGAGTTCTTCTCCCCAATTCTAGCAAAAAAAAGGGGATGAGAGGAGAATTTATACAAAAATCTAGCTTCTATACCCACGCCAATCACCTTGTCAACCATGTTGGAAAGCTTCACCAATAATGTTGGCAAGCCTACTATAATAATGTTGGCTCCCTCGTTGAAAACCTGGCTCGCTCGCCAAAAACTTAACTCGTTTGTCTAAAACCACATAAATCGAAAAGCATTTTAGACATCAAGAAATATCAAGTCCCTAACAGGATAGCACAACTAACAAGCAAATTCTCGAACAGAAAACCACAATAATAAACACACAATAATAAAAACTATATGCAATCTAAGAGAGTGAATGTGTGTAAAAGGAAAACAGAAAAGTGCCCTAAATAATAGTAAAAAACCAATAATCAACTTTATAAAGGACATAAAGAAACATAAAATAAAATACAAATATCATGTTTTACACACGAAAATTTCAATACCAAAAAGACAGGACTTACATTTTCACTATATTAGAAGAATATATATTGCTTCTCTCAAACAATATAATTATAATATATTTTTATCAAAAGTATTTCTTAATTGTTTTAAAAAACTTATATTGTTAGATGTGCAGGGTATTTTGGAAAAATAATAATTAATTATTCTTTTTTTTAATATTTCATAACAATTACGTAAGATGGAATATGAATTATAATTTATACTCTTAATTTCATATTTATAATAATTATTATTTGTAACCAATTAAATTTTTTAATATCATGAACTAATATATCCTCGATACATAACTCAAAATTTTGATTGCATACTTATTTTAATCATCTAATCCCAAATTCATTGCCACTTAGCTAATTCACACAATGGAACAATCATACAAAGCATAATTTTTTTTATAGAACAAAAAACAAAAATTGGTAATAATGGTCCCATAATTAAGTAAAAATAAGTACTATAGTTAAATTATTCTCCACTAAGATATTTATTGTCCCATATTGAGAATAAGGCACTATAATCTTATAAATATAAATAGGTGTACCTAAATTCTTATTAGTCCCACGTAGAATGTAAGATTAAAGGTTCTTTTATGGGATCCAAATATGTAAGGTAATAATAAAATGATTCAAAATTTTCATTTTCAATAATTGTTGCATTTAATTTAATTATGTTTAATGTAAAATAATAAATTAAATTTTTTAATAATAAAAATATATGGACAGAACGTAATAAATGTTATTTTTATAATTATAAGTTTAGAAAAAAATTCTGATTATTTTTTCAAAATATTTTTATTTTTTAGTTAATGTTTCTTGTAAGAATGAAAAAGAGAAATGGTAAAAGCACTCCCATAATAATATAAAAATGAGGCTATAATTATATTATTTTCAACTAAGGCATTTATAGTCTCATATTTATTGAAAATGAGGTATTTTATTATTGTAAACATAAAAAGATGGTACCTAAATTCTCATTAGTTCTATGCAGAGAGTAAAACTAAAATATTCATTTTTAAAATTATGAGATATAAATACATAAGGTAATAATAACATTATTAAAGCATTTATTTTTAATAAATACGAGACATTCAACTAGATAAAAATTAATGTAAAATAATAGACCAAATTTTAATTTAATAGTAAAAATATGAGTCAGACATAATTAATGTAATTTTTATAATTATAAATTTTAAAAATGTTATTTTTTGTTATTTTCTCAAGATTTTTTTATTTGCTATTGTTTTATATTTTAAATAAAAAATTTCATTAATGGCATCAAGAAAATTTAAATATATAGAAATTTTGGGGTTTGAATCCAACTTTAAATTTGTGAATAATATAGTAATTTAAAAGAATAGTTATCTTTTATTTTCTGTATATAATTTTAATTATATAAGATAAGTTATAAATTATAATAACTTGAATGGACCACGTGTGTCATAATTTAGGGTAACTTATTTGGGGTGAGGGTTACTGCAGGCTTGTTTTATTCTTATCTAATTTTTATGGTAGGTATTATTAATTTTAGGAAGTAAATATATTTAGTTTTATAATTATTTAAAATCTTATAATATTTCAAAATAGCGTACTTTTTAGTCTACTTAGTGGAGACTAATTTTTAGAATAAAGTATATAATTTTAATAATAATAGAATTAATAACATCTTATTTAAAAGTTATAAAATTAAAGTATATTTTTTAAACAATATAAATATTTCTAGAATCTTTATATATTATTTTTTTTTAACACAATTTAAATATTTCTTGAATCTTTATATATTACTTTTTTAAACACAATTTTTATTATTAAATAACGTGAAACTTAAAAATATTTATGAAATATATAGTTTAGCTTTATACCAATGTTACATTACTCCACCACTCGACCAAGAAACCATCATTTCATATTAATTTCATATTTTTATCATTTTTTTCAAAACATAAAAGGAATTTGTGTTTAAGAAAAAAAACGTATAAGATCGTATGTATTAGTACGAATTTAAAGTGGTACTAAACATAACTTTTTTTTATTTTTAAATGAGATATTATGGGTTTCAAATGAATAGTACCAAAATAAATGGGGTTTAACATTTTAATAATGCTCATATTTTATAAAAAACTATACATGTGTATTCATATTTTTATAATAGTATATTGTTGATCCCTATATTTAATTTTAGGTATATTAGTGGTTTAAAATTAAGATTTAATTAAAGATTTTAATATATACTACATATATGGGAAAAAATGAAGGGTAAACTTGTCTTAAAAACTTTTTTCTGGAAATGAATAATCTCTCAGTCTTCAACTAGCTATTTCTAGAAGCATTGAAGCTATTATAAAATTTATTTAGTACTGTGAATAAAAGCACTAAGTTTACTTACAAAGTCATCCATTTTCCTTTAGTTATTCTTGTAAAGTCATCATCTTCAATAGAATTCAATTGTTTTAGGATTTTTTCGATGCTTTCTCAGCTTTTCGTGATTTAGTTTCTCTTTCGAGTTAAAATAGAAAAACAAATTTGGATTAATAATGGTTAAATGATTTTTTTATACTTTAATTATTTTGAAGATGAGCTTGTCTTTTATATGTTTACCAATGTGTGTGGTATATGCTGAAATATTCAATTAAATCTTAATTTTGGACCATTGATATACCTAAAATTAAATATAAAGACTACTAGTATATTGTTATAAAAATTGAGTCTATATACTTACATTTTATTGAATATAGATATTATTAAAATACTCAACCTAAATTATACCATACATTATTCAAAGGATCCTTTCTTGGTCTAATAAACCAGTATTTTTCGCCTTCAATCATAAATGAGACAATTTACAAAGTTACAATGAAGTGTGTGTGTGACAAATGGGTAAGTGGAGTCTCATAAACATTTTACATTGACTAAGGATAAGCACCAATATTTAAATCAGTAGTAACTTGCATTGATGTGTAAGAATATAACTAGTCATTTCTTTGATAGATACCTAAGGGAATCTGACAGAACAACCAAGATCATTAACCTGTTCTCGAAGTCTAGGTGACTCATCATCTTTCTCAGAAAAAGTATGATCCAAATACTCTTTGTCACTTTCTAGAACTATCACCTTCTTTCCAAGAAGCATGATCTAATTAACTTGATCTTTAGATGAATTAAGGCTAACAATCCAATGATTTTCTTGGCTCAATTCAAGTTTCTTTGGATTTCCTCTAGATGCTTCATTCTAGATAGATTATTGTTGCTTTAAACTAGTATATCATTATATCAATTTTGCATGATCTCACATTTAATAGAGAGATCATCTTGCTCTAGATTTATTGAGGATTTATTTTCCTCAAGAGAGACTTTCAACTTGCTCAACTCTATCTTTTGATTTTAGGCTCTCAAAAGCCTTCTTTCGAGCATTTTCCAACTGGATATGCTCCCTTAGGAACTCATGATAAGTTTCTAGAAGCTCTTCTTGATCATTTTCATTATTGTTATCAAACCTTACAGATCTTGAGGTTGTAGTAGGAGGGTCCTTGGTTGACTTAGGTGTCATAAATGCAATAAAGTTATTCTATTTTGTATCTATTTTGCAACTATTATCCGAAACAATAACCTTTATTTTCATTTCTCTCTTACTAGAGTGGTTTTATTTGGAAAAGCATTGGGCAACAATGTAACCATGCTTTCTACATTTCAAGAAATTTCTTGATTGTCATGCGCCTTACTCTGATGTTTGTCACTTTCATCATTCGAGCCTTCAATCTTCTTCCCTATCTCTAGTTTCTCCTTATCAAACTTTCTCTTTTTGTCCCACCAGAAAAGTTATTCTTGCTTCAGAAGAACTTTGTGAACTTTTTGGCTAACAAAGCCATTTATTCTTCATTTAGGTTGTAGTTTCCATCACCAACAATAAAGGTAAACTTCTCTTTACTACTTCTCCTCTTAGTAAACTTGAGAGCCATGCTTTTCCCTTTGTTAGTAGCTACTTTTCCTTTCTTTAGTAGAGGATGGTGAATCTCAAACGCTTGAAGATCATCAATCAACTCATGAATCTTTAGGTCCTTGGGTTTATGGAATGTTTCAATAACTGTGACTTTCTTCCTAAATTGAGATGGGAAACTCCCGAGGACTTTCTCAACCTGCTACTCTTCATCTATCAGATGACCCAGGTTGTATGAGGTGTTAACAAGGTTATAAATTTTACATATCCCAAAAGATCATGCCAAAAGTTAAACCTTACTTTTATTAAAAATGTGTTACTAGTAGTATAGGTGAAGTAAGGTTTGAACCCACGTACAATTGGTAACAATTCTACTAGTTTATTAAAATGTTAATTTAAGTCATCAATATGGGTTTTTGGTTGATTGTGAAAAGATACAAGTAACATAAAAGTAAATAAAATAGTGAAAGCATAATTTTTAGGAGTAAATAATGCGACATATATGATCATGAGATTATCCTTACTATTAGCATACAATTTAATTAAACATGTAATGAGAAAAAATTAGTTTCTTAAGTTCTAAATAAATTTCATAATTTAAAATCCTTCTTGAATTATTAAGTTTAACTTTAAAAATATAGTTAGACTTTAGATTTCTTATCTATTCTTTCATTGTAATTTATTAACAATTCAATTATTAACCAACCAAAATCATGGACAACCTAAAATTATGACTTTTAGATTAATTTATTTATTGCATTATGATCTTAAAATGTAATAATTAAACTAGTCAAAATTAAATATGTTCATAATCTCTAACCTAAGTATCCAATCCTAATTATAATTAATAAGCTACTTTAATTTTAAAAATTAGCTATTACATACTAATATCATAATTTAACATTAAACATATACATACGATAAACTATTTGACCACAATAATTTATAACATACAAGATTTTAACATTCAAACATAGAATTGAACACATCAAAAATTTAAGAATTAAAAATAAAATAATTTATGACATTAAATGAATTAATCATAGTTTAGGGGTTGAAAATTTCTCACAATCACAATAAATATTTAACTAGACATTGAATTTATCAAATTCAATAAACAAACTAAATATTCCATCATAAATAAAGAAAGATTAGATAAAATAATTTTATTTTGATGAATTATTGGGGATAAGGGAGCCAAAAATGTAAATCTTCAATTTCTTCTTCAATCTTCCTTTAAGAATGGCACAAAGATTGATTTTTTTCTCAAATTTTCTCTCAATTTTCATGTGTTTTGGTTGCTAATTGTTTGATTAATTGGGTGTTATTTGGGTATTTATATGAGAAAAATGAGATTTTTGGGCTTAGATTAAATAGGAATCATTGGATGGGAGAAATGGATATAGATCCATTGTGCCAAGTGTCATAGAGGGAGAAAAGTGTATTGACAAGGTCAAAACAAGTTCAGAAAGTAAAATCAGGGTACATGGGTGGTGGTTGGTCACACACCTAACTTTGCACGATTTGAAGGGGTAATGCAATACACGGACGGTTGAGTTGAGTCTCAATAATGGAAGGAACTTAGGTTTCCATGTTGTAGCACGATTTCGAACAACACGTCACACATGAATGTTGACTAGGCTAGACTTTTCTAAGTTCACTCACTCATTTTTCTAAAGTAATTCATCTGATAAATGTTTTAAAAAAAACCTAGAAATCTCAAAACTCTAGAAAATTTATATTTTCCTAATAAACACCAAAAAAATAATTTTAGTAAATGAAAACAATATGATATATGTAAATTATAGAAATTGACACCTAAAACTATGTATAATATTGCACTTATCAAGAATCTTTCATAAAAAATATCAAATGTCTTACCTTCTTCCATCTGAAGGAACTCATAATCTCTGTTAAGGCATATCATCCTTGACCTTTTAACTATAGAGGTACTCTCATGCATCACTTCCAAAATATCCCAAACTTCTTAGGGAAATTGTAGGCTTGGAGTTTTAGATAATCATCAACATTAATTGTCCTAGTAATGGCTTACAGCTTTTTATTGTTCCAATTAAACTCCTTGCTTTCTTCATTTATTTATTCGATCGTCGACTTTAAGATCACCATGTCATAAAAAGAGTTTTAGTGGGATACATCTATATGTTCTTGAATTGAAATCAGATCCATTATCCTTGCAACTACAAGAAGGCATACATCTGAGACTTCCAATAAGAATTGTTCATCCTATTAAAAGGTAGAGGTCTACCTACATTCTCTCCTTCAATAGAGATCATCCTAGTGAATGTCTCTGTATGTGTAAAATGAAAGAAGGAAATAATCAATACTGGAGCGGTTAAGCCTAAAAGGGTGTACCTATTTTGATATTTAGGGAAAAACCAAGTCTAGGTGGTATAAACACCTTAGAACTCACCTAGTCTCGTAAGTAGTGGAAACATGTAAGATAATTAGATTATAAAGCATATTAATAGAAATTAGATTATCAAGCATATTAATAGAAAGAAATAACATCTAGTTATTTTACAGTAGTAGATAGATAGATATTAATAAGCAAGCACATATTATAGCATCTATAAAAATCATGGTATCAAAGGCGTGTAATTAGAAAGAAAGCTAAAAGGAAATAAGTAAGAGAAGAGAGATTTTATAATCACAATTAGAATATCCTATGTAGGAACATATTTGAATAAAATCTTAACTTACTAATTCAACATGCAATCACCAAATACAACAATATAACATGGTAAACTCATATCAAGTTCATACCTATGTGGAACCATCCACGAGTTTCTTAAGGAAATTATTGGACAACAAGTAATTCATTAATTAAAGTAAATCAAAAGTTCACAACCTAAGAAAATATGTGCTAATACCTCTACCAATTGGAATAGCACACTCAGTTGCATATAAGTTATCTCCTTTGTTGTCTCTCCTGTAATTGTGATCTTATATGCAAATTTAGCTCTCCTTTGGAGCTGTACCACTATGTGACATGGTATAACCACCAATGGCTTGATGTGATACAACTTAAGGCAATGAAAATTGTACCTATATGTACATAATTGCAACTACGTCTTGGTGTTATCAATTTTTAAGTAACCCACTCAAAAACATGTTTTGCAAATCACTATATGTATCATTAATACTAAATACACTTAAAGCATTGATGATATATAATTTAGAAAACATGTTTTCACTTAAATCTTAAGTTATCAAAGTGTCACTACTATAAAATCAGGCATTAAAGTCTGTTAAAAACTGATTTTAAATCAATTTAAAGTCGATTCACTAAACCGATTGTAAGACTTAAAATTTAAAGGCGGTTCAACACGTGAACCGACATTACATTTAATTTCAAAATTTTATATTATGGGTAAATATAGAAAACCCTTAAGCTGTTTGAGTCATTATCGACCATCTTAACGAAGGTATTATCTATCATGGTGAGGATAAAGGTTGAAATTTCTCATTGGCCTCCTCGGTTACTATCTTGCTAACCACTCAATGAGCATCATGGTAAGCTCGACATATTTTTTGTTTTTTTTAAAATATTTTCGAGTAGTTTTCCAAAAATACCCATGAACAACAAAAACATCATAATGCACATACAAAACTTAAACATGTCAACTAAATGCTCCCAACCTTCTGATGGTGTGTGCATCATACAAACATATGAAGTGTAATAGCTATATGAGTATGTTCAAAACTAAACCATCACTAAATGACCTTACATAGAGGATGACATTAAACAACATAAAGCAATAGAGACTTTATATTTTGCATATGAGAATGTCAACACTAAAACAACAAGACTTACAAGACTTATAGTATGTGATACAACCTAGGGTAAGGGAAATCCCATGCTCATAAACCTAGATACAACTATCTTGGTGTTAATTAGATTTTAATTAACCTACCCAAAAACAAGTTTAATAAATCATTCTATATATCTGTACATTTTGTAGTTCCTTTTGTCTTTGTTGGCTTCTCGTGTGCAAAATATAGAATCTATTTATTTTACTTAGTATTTTTGTCTTCCTTTGTGTAAGGTTGGTTACTGATAACCAGTTATGCACATATACACACAATTAGGTACATTCTATAGGTGAGCATGTTTACATACACCATGTGGTTGGTTTTCGTAGTGTGCATGCTAGCTTGAGCGTTGTGGCTTTTTCTTTTTCGTTACATGTGCCAATATTTATGAAAAATTACTTGGCAAGTTTTGAAATAAAAATTTGAATTTCTTGGGACCTTGATGAGGTCCTTGATAGACCTCTTGCCAAACGCCTTACGAGGTGGTTAGAGAGGACCCTAGGCGAGGTCTCAATGAGGGTGGACATGAGCTTGGGTTTTTCTATAGATACCCTCTTCTCTTTGTGTTTTTTCATCAAAAAAATTGTTGCAAAGATTTTTCGAATTGATATCTCATTTCTATTTCTAGATCAGTATCACCTTAAGTGTTATTCGGTATTAATGATTTGTGATTGAATGAACAAAATCATTTTCTTGAGTCATGATTAATTGAGGTATTTGCAAGTGGTTTTTAGGTGTGGGGAATATCTTATTTCATTTCACAAACCACCTTGAGTGTATTTCGATGTTTATATTATATTCTTAAGAGTGTAAAATAGTGTTCTTAGAGTGTAAGTGGCTAAGACTATTTTACTAGTTTGGAACGAGCAATACCATGCTTTTGGGATTGTTGAGTGTTCCAAGATAATGATTGTAGATTTTTGTGTAATCTAATTTTCTATCGTGTATCTACCAATATACTAGATTTAGACTCTAATTAGAAAGCTTCTTTGATTTGTGTAGTTGCTTGCTTCCTTTCCTTTACTTGTATTATGCCTATAGCTTTCTAATTACTATTTCTATTGATTTAATTTAATATGCATGTATGTGAGTTTGGTATGAGTTTTTAAGAAGTTAGTATCTCCTTGATGAGCCCTTATCGACCACCTTGATGAGCCCTTATCGATCACCTCAATAAGAATAATAGCCATCATGGCAAGGATAATGACTACAATTTCTTTCCAAGCATCTCGCTAACTATCTTGCCAACCCATTGAAGATGTTACACCCTGAAAAAAATAGGTACGTGAGATAGAAATGATAAATATTTTTAAATCATATTTCTAATAAAAATTAAATTACTTTTTAATAAGATTTCTATAAAATTTGGGATATCTTTATTTAAACACAAATTTATCAAAATCTAATTAAATTATAGAAGCAACAATATATAACAAGGGAAGGGAGGTATGGAAAGATTAATTAGTTTTACATAAAGTCTTGACAATGTCTCCAATATGACAGGATACAAAATGAATGAAGTAAAATAAAAGTATGCCTAAAATCTTTTTCTTCTTCAATGATGAGCACCAAGTTGCATAACCAAAAATCAAATCTAAAGGATATTTAAGGAAAATGGGGTGCACTACAAATAGCTCAGTAAGAGTCCACTCCAAAATAACATTATAACAAATATTTAGGATACATACAACATGTAATAAAATCCATGAATAGAAATGATGATCATCCTTCATGAATTTGGCATAAGAGAACATTTGTTCAAGTGCCTCTACAAATGGTATGTTTATGTGCAACTTCTTAAAGACTTCGAGAAATTTTGAAAACTGCATATTTAACTTTTACTTTTGCAGTCTTTGAGGGAATAGAATAGTGGGTTTATAATGGTTGTTTTTCTTTGGTTGAATTATATCCTTTTTCAGTGCTCTCATTATCCACTAGTTCCTCTTTATCCTTGTTAGTTTCCTATTCCTCCTTATCTTTTTATGTGTCATGTTCCTCCTCTAGAGTTTTACCACTCCTCAAATCTATGGCGTTGCAATGGTCCTTACCTTCATGGTTTTCTAAATTCTGAATTGAAGCTTATTGAGTGCACACTTTTGTATTTATTGATTGGATGAAGTCTTTCATCATCCCCATTAAGGCATTTGTATTGTTCTCGGTAGGTGACTTCTTTTCTTGGGCTTGTGATTGTTGTGGTTGTTGGAAACTAGGTGGTGGAAATGATTGACGGTTGAATTGATGACTACCTTTATTGTTGTTATTCCAAGAGAAATTTAATGTTGTCTCCATCCTGAGTTATATGGGTTTGAGTATGAATTATTATTTCTATTCACATTACCCACATAGAATGTTGATTCAGGATTATATGGACAATTATCAAACAAATGGGCTTCATTTGTACTCGCTAGTTTATACTCGCTAGCCATTTTCTCAACTATGCTTTTAATAGCATGAAAGGATGTGTCTAAATTAAAAATAAATGAATATTAAAAAATAAACAACTAAATAAATAAATATAATAAATTAACTAAAATAAATAAATAAGTGACTAAAAGAAAATACGTAAATTAAAATTAAAATTAATGTAAAGACAAATAAATTAAAAAAATAATGAAAATAAAAAATAAAAAAATATTAGTTTCTAACATTTATAGTCCCCGACAACGACGCTAAAAACTTGATCGCCACACATGAAGTGTGTGCAATGAATACACAAGTATACGTATCGCAACAAGTAATATAATTATAAAAAGATATCGTTCCCACATAAATTATTTTATTATAAACTAATTTTGAAAACTAAAAAAAATAAAAATCAATTTTTTTGTGTTTTTATATTTTAAGGATGCAAAATTAAAATAACTAAAAGTAAATAACAATAATTAATCAAATCAGATTTGGCAATTAAGAAGATATATGAGAAAATATATAGGAACACTTAATCCCTTAATTTTCTAAACACATGAATCACTAAAATCCCCACAATATAATTATTAATTAATTACATGATCAGTTGAATCAACTTAGCATGTATTCCTCTCTCAAGTAAACTACACACCATATAGTAATTAATTTAATAACACTCTCATGTCAATTAAATTGCATACTACTCACTAAGTTCATCAATTATGGATCACATACATATCTACCTAGAACTATGTACATTATTTAATTAAGACAAACCGTTAAATAATTCTCTCAAATCTATTTAATTGCCTCTATATTTTAATTGTTGGTCATACAATTAATAACATAAAAATCAGATTAAATAATATAATTAAATTGAAATTATAATTGGGGTATAATATTAGACCATCACATTGTGAAAATTGGCTTCATAAGATCCGTAGATTAATAAATTAACTAGACATAATTTTGTCCATAGCTCATATTTTTCATAAAAAAAGACATAAAATTTGATAAAGAAAAGAGTAGAAGAAGAATTACAATCAATCTCTTGAATTAGAATGCTAATCTTCTCTTGAATCTCCACCAAAATTATATCTCATTTTGAATTTTCTTGTGATTTTCTCTCTTCTTAGCACCAAAAATTGATCAAAATTATGCTAATGACTGCTCGTTAGGGTTTATGGGGTGTTTAGAGGCTTAAATATATCTTAGGTGGAATATGGACTGTAAGGTAAGCTTTAGATAAAGGCTTGAGATAAAAAAAGTAAAATTAACTATGCCAACCAATCAAAGCGTGATGCATGGCAGAGGAGATCGGTCCAAGTCAATGCTTGATGAGTTAGCTCCAATTGGTGCAATGTGATTCGCTGAAACAAGTGGCGTGGCATACGATGTGTCACTCCTTACATGCAGCCATCTATGATTCATCATCTCTACTGGCGTGGCATCCACGTGGCTTGGCTAGTCAGCTCCTCCGCTTACATGGCACCATATGGCTGATCTTAATTGGTCCTACGTTAAAAATTCATAAAACCCCAAAAAATTTCATAAATTATATTTTAATCGCTTTTCACTAAAAAGTTATATTTTAATATTTTTAACCCCAAAAATACTATTTATTGAATAAAATAAGTACATATTAAGTAAAAAAAGTTTATTAATGACTCTACTTTCATAGAGCATCAGTTTATGATTTAAGTATTTGAAACCAAACTTTTAAATTTTAAATCTATTACAAAAAATATGTCGTTAATATATTTTCTAATAATAAATTTTATAAAATCCTTGAACTAAAGCAGGACTCTAAATAATATTTAGGTAATTACATCTAATATCTAACAGTATTACACTAAATTAGATTCAAATAATTAAATTCTAAATCTAACAGATTCAAACTAAAACTCCTACAAAAATACTTTGTTCATATAATTGTTTTAACAAACTTTTGTATAAGTCTTTATGAAGAAATTAAACTTAATTCATTTTATAACAATATTTACTTACTTTAATATTTCATAAGTATAACAACATTACTAATATCCAATAGTATTTTCAGCTAGACATGCTTAATTTAATAAATAATTAGCAAATTAAATATAGTATTCAAAACAACACATAAAATTAATCTGAAATAAATACATTTAATTATACCTCAAGTGTATCCTTATAGAACTTTAATATCATTTTTGTTTCTGGAAAACATCCAAATAGAATTGCTAACACTATTTATTGAATTAAATAAAAACTACTATATAAACTATGTTCAACTATCAAATTGAGAGAAGAACTTTAAAACTATGAAAAGAACAGATAAACTAAAAAATGAGCTAAATAATGGGTTGGGGGATGATGATTGATTTTAAATGGGAATTCGTGCCTATTTTATAGGTTAGAAAAAGAAGAAAAAATGGATCATATAGTTGGGCATTGCGGCACACATCTATTCCATGTCATAGTATGAGATAGTCTGTATGCACTTGGAATGCTTGATCCACTACTCCTATGCCATAACATAGTAAATTTCCACACCATAACTAGCCATCCTCTGAACTTCAGGAAGTCCTATTGATGAGTGCTTAAAAACACTAACATTATCATGATTTAATGTACTTTAATTGATTAAATAGATTTATATTTTTATGATTTTATCATATTTTTATATAAATTTTTCTTTTCAAAATCATGGGTATTTTTATTATTTTTTAGATATTTTTGTTCAAAAATAACTTAAAGACACAAAGAAAAATATTTGAGGCAATACATCACAAATATATTTTGAAAAGAAATGAGGAAAAGTAAAAAGGATGGAAAACATTGGGCAAAATGTGTCAAACACAATCAAAAATGTCAAAATGGCCGAAATTGCACACACAACCACAAATCGCGTCCATTTCCGAGGGCATCAGTCCATCTACACAGAGTTTCACGCGCACCAGTGCATGCACCAATCCATCTATGCTGAGTACCACGCGCAACATCTTGCCTACGCCGTGTCACGCTCGTGCCAGCACACTCCTTGCTCAGTCCCACGGGCACCAACCGTCGACTATCACGCCAGCCACCCGTCTGGCGAGATTTTTGTGCCCCATACGTGTGCCAACCTATCCTAATGTGTCCAAATTCAAATTTTAAAATATTTTTTCCCCTTTTTTGGCCTTTTCTTCACCTATAAAAGGACCATTTTTCCCCATTGTAAAACATAATTTTTTGAGCTCTTTCTCTCTATAGAAAGTTTTTTTTCTTTCTTTTTTTTTTAGTTTTTATTTTTAAAGTTTTCTTTTTTGAGAGGAATTAATTATGTTTTTATAAATTTTTAGTTTTTGATTCAATAAGCAGATATGCAAATCCGTCAAATCCATTTGGAGCTTTTCTAGTAACAGAATTAACATCAAACTATTGTAAAGATTCTTTTAAGGTATTATTTTAATGGATTCTTTACAATTATCATTTTATGTTTTATTCTTATATATTATATTTAATTTTTCTATGATTAAATTTAACATGACTGGCTGTTTTTAAATATGATATAATTATAACGTTGTTATGCAAAATATTAAATAGGTAAAATGCTTCTACAAAATAAATTGATTTTGTTTTTATTCAAACTTAAATATGAAAATTAGATTTTAAGGTTTAATCATCCGATTTGATTTAAAATAGTACTCTTTTATTTGTTGGTACAATCGCTTGGTAGTTAGAGCATTTAGAGTGAAACTTTATTTCAAAAGTTTTCTTTTAAGAATTATTATTCGAAAATATATTGACGACATATTTTCAGTAATGGTTTTAAAACTTAAAAGTTAATACTCAGATAGTTAAATTATTAGGTTTAATTTGGACACCTTGAATAAAGTCTAATTATTTGACTTCACATAAAACTATAATTAGATGGTTTGCTATTTTCTTAGAAATAAAACTGATATTTAATATTTAATTAATTAATATACCCCGTCTAAGGATGTTAGTTAATTAATATTAAACAAAATAATTTGGGCCCCACTTAAGGAAACTTTCATACCAAAAAGAGAAAATCAATAAATATCAATTTATATATTTAATAACCTAAATAATATGAGCAAACATAATTAACTTAATTATTATATTCTTAAATACTCCACTATTATGAATGATAAAATTTGCATTATTGTTTATCGAATCTATATCTATGTTTATGTTTATTTTTATGTTATTAGATTAGGAAACAAACAAACCAAAAAATTGTGACAAGATGTTTAGGATTTAATTTTGTTTTTAAGATTTTGAATAATAAATTAAAAAACATATATATTCCTTCCTTAGATCAACCTTGAGAGTATACTTATTATTTTTTATAAAATTATTCATGCACTTGCGAGAGTTTTACAAATAATAAAACCAAAAAGGGTATTTGCATTGTCGGTTTATGACTCATTCATTCATCAAGTTTTTGACACCGTTGTCGGGGAAAGAATATTGCTTTAAAATTATTTATCAAATTTTTGATAACTTTGTGTCGTAAATAATTGTGATTTTTTCATTTTGACTTAAAAAAAATTTAAATATCAAATTTAAAATAAAAAACCTTTTATTGTTCGTGAATAATACAAAATTTATAATATAAAATTTAAATTTAAAGATTTAAAATTAAAAATTAAAAAAAACACTATTTTCTTGGACATTGAAACAAAAAAATATAAATTTTAAATTTAAATTTCCAAAAAAAAAATTAATTTGTCAAAAAACAAAATTAAATAGAAGAGTAATTAAAACATTTTAAAATTTAAGATATAAAATTTAAATTTCAAATTCAAAAAAATAAATAAAAATAAATATTGAACACTAAACAAAAGAAAAAAAATAAATTTAAAATTAAAAAAAACTCTTCGGGAATGAATAGTCTAATATTTTTTAAAAAAACATTTGAAATATAAATTAAAAACAAAATTAAAATGTTCTTGAACAATAAAACAAAAAAAATTAAATTTAAGATTTAAAATTTAAATTCAAAATTCAAAAAAATAAATGAAAATAAATAATTTTTTTTTCTTACCTAGTAAAAATACAATTTTTAATTTCCGTTTTAAAATTTATAATTCAAAAAAATATTTATTAAATTTTTTTTCTTGAAATGAAAACAAAAAAAACATTTAAAATTTAAAGTTAAAAGTTAAAATTTAAAATTTAAAATTCAAAAATATAAAAATAAAAACATTACAAAATATTAAAAAAATAAATTAAATTTAAAATTTACAAATTATAAAATTATAAAAAATAATTAAATTTCAAATTTCAAATTAAAGAAATTTGTTTTTATAAAAAATTATTAAAAAAAATTTTAAATTAAAATTTCAAAAAAACAATTTTTACTTTTGGTGAAAGTAAACGAAAAACAATTTAATTCAAATTTAAAATTTAAGATATAATATATAAAATACAAAAAAAGCTTGTTCGTCTTTGTAAACAGTACAATGTTTTTAAAAAAAATAAAAAAAATTAATTTTAGGAGACTAATTTTTAGAAGTCTTTGTGCCACTAATCTTTCTTGGAAACGTTGCTCTGTTTAGGAGGATGATTTTTAAGGAACCTTTGCCCTATCATTCTTTCTTGGGAGCACTCTTGGTTAATACTGATTATGTTATTTAATATAAAAATTAAAATAAAATAAAATAAAATTAAAATAAAAAAATATTGCTGAAGCTATCTCCAAATTTTAAATATCTTTAAATTATAATCTGTGATAAAAGAAGATAGTTGATTTGTTAGAACGAGATACAAATGTGTTTTGATGCCTTATTTATTTGATTTACACCTAGAAGTGAGTTATCTAAAACATAATCATGTCTCTAGTTTTTAGTAAAGAAATATTTTGTAAATCTATAAGGGCATGATTGAAAAAGTATAGGTAGACAACCTTGTCCTACCTATAGATTTGATTGACTCAATGATGTGGGGACATTGAGTTTACTTAAAATGAAATCCCCCAAGTTGCATCTTGCTAAGACGTTAAACTAAGCGTTGGATGGGAAGCAACCCATCATTTCTGGTAATTTCTTTTATTTATTTATTTTAGTTCAATTGTATGGGAATAATTTTAGAATTGTTAAAACTAATAATATTTGTTGAGATGTTAGAAGTTCATAGCGATATGTTTGTGTGAACATTGGTGATAAACATGATGGATACGCATTTTTCCATCACTACTTGCATATTCTCAGAAAATAGGTAACTTTTCTTCTCTTTTCACTTAACCTTTAATTTATAATTATTACATTGAAGACAATGTAAGCTCTAGGTTGGGGGTGGTGAAAAGTTACTATGCTTAATTTTAACATTTTATGTTCACATTTTCATTTTTATTGTGTTTGATTTTATTTTCTTTGTGTGATTTAGTAATTTTTAGAATTTTAGGATTAGTTTTAAAAATTTTCTTACAAAAATTTATCATTTTTTAAAATTAAATTTAAGTAAATAGTTAAATCTTTTGCAATGTTAGATTAAATTTTGAAAACATATCATGGAGTATATGATAATTAGTTAGTTTTTGTCATGACTAGTATTTCTTGGTAAGGTGTGGAAATTATATTAAACCCAAAATTGGTGTTTAGGAATCAAATAGTAGAGACTACCCTTGTGAGATATAATTTGAGCCTAATTTTCTTTATTTCGAGTTAAAATATATTTTTTATACTCCAAACACATTTCTTATTTCTTCAAATTATTAGATGATCTATATAGGACTTAACATTGAATGCCTGGATTTTTACATCTTAATGAAGTCTTATATATTTATTTTTCATTTTCTTAGATTAAATGATTTAAGTAGAAATTAATAGTGCATGTCTTTCTTCATTCATACATGACTTCTATTAAAAAAAGAGATATATCTAGGGTTACCTATAGGTCTACTCTAAAAAAATATATTATCTTATAAAAAAGAAGAAGAAGAATATAAGAGAAAGAAAAAAATAATAGAAAGAAAGAGAGAAAGGAAAAATGAATAATATAATCTATATACTATGATAAAAAAAGCCTAAACAGTTGTGAGAAATGGTTTAATGCAAAAGAAAATATAGGGAGTAATTCTCTAAGAAGTCATTGCATATTCCTACATTTTCTAAAAGGCATATTACTTGATATTTTTATTTGATGAATTTGATTGATACATGAAAGTAATGTATAATATTTTATAAATCCTTACATTTGATTCCTTTCATGAGATCAACGTTAAAATAACACTTTGAGCCTTTTTTTCTTTATACATATGTGAACATATTAGTTCATTTTTATACATCAACTCTTTCACGTATAAACTAGTATGATTGTTTGAACCCATAGGATTCAGTGTTTTTGAGAGCATTGACTTGTGAGGAATAGAGTTTAAGCAAATTCAAATTTCTAACACTAAAATTGGGTAAAATTGAATTGATACATTTTTTATATGAAATATGAAAATGATTTTCAACTAATTATTATAATAAATCATGAATGTTTAGGAAGTTAAAATAATCTATGTTTAAGATTTTAATTATGAAGTTTAAAAGAGATTATAAGCATGATATATTTTTGTATTTCACTTCTTTATTTTATATTAGTCTTTTAATTTTATTTTAAATTTTAGTTAGCGTCTTATTTTATTTTTTCATTTTTTTTGTTAATGTTTATGGTATCATTACTTAAAACCCTGATGAGGGAAACCTAGGGGTTTAAAGGTTTGTTGCATACGTTAAATGCAATTGTGTTAATCTACGAAAGTGATTTGAGATAGTTTAATTTTTAGTTTTTATTTTAGTTTTTATCGCTTCTCTTGCTAAGGGACTAGCAAGAAGCTGATTGGGGGTTGTGATGAGTGCTTAAAAAGTAATATAATTACCATAATTTAATGTACGTTAATTGATTAAATAGATTTATATTTGTATGATTTTATCATATTTTTATATAAATTTTTCTTTTCGAAATCACAAGTATTTTTATTATTTTTTTGGTATTTTCGTTCAAAAATAACTTAAAAACACAAAGAAAAATACTTAGGCAATAGATCACAAATATATTGAGAAAAGAAATGAGGAAAATTCAAAAAGATGGAAAAAATTGGACAAAATGTGTCAAAATAGTCACAAATGTCAAAATGGATGAAATCGCGTGCACAACCGCACATCTCGCCGATTTCCTTACTCACGAGTCCATCTATGCCGAGCCCCACACACAACATCCTACTTGTGCCATGCTGCACGTGCGCCAACACACTCCTCGCCCAGTCCGACACTCGCCAACCACCGACTATCGTGCCAGCTGCCCGTTTGCCGAGATTTTTGCGCCCCATACATGTGTTAACATGTCCAAAGGCGTCCAAATTCAAATTTTAAAATATTTTCCCTCTTTTTTGACCTTTTCTTCACCTATAAAAGAACCCATTTTCCCCATTGTAAAACACAATTTTCTGACCTCTTTCTCTCTCTAGAAAGTTTTATTTTTTTTAGTTTTTATTTTTAAAGTTCTTTTCTTTTTGAGAGGAACTAGTTATGTTTTAATAAATTTTTAGTTTTTGATTCAATAAGAAGATATGCAAATCCGTTTGGAGGTTTTCCAGTAACAGAATTAATATAAAACTGTTGTAAGGATTCTTTTAAAGTATTATTTTAATAGATTCTTTAGAGTTATCATTTTATATTTTATTCTTATATGTTATATTTAATTTGTCTATGATTAAATTTAACATGGTTGACTATTTGTAAATATGATATAGTTATAACATTGTTATGCTTGCAAAATATTAAATAGGTAAAACACTTCTATAAAATAGATTGATTTTGTTTTTATTCAAGATTTTATATTAAGGATGTTAAAGAGAAATACATTATTTTTCATTAAAAAATTAAATATGAAAATTAGATTTTAAGGTTTAATCATCCGGTCTGATTTAGAGTAATGCTTTTTTATTTGTTGGTACAATCATCCGATAGTTAGAGTGAAACTCTATTTCAAAAGTTTTTTTTAAGAATTATTATTCGAAAAACTATTGACGACATATTTTCAGTAATGGTTTTAAAACTTGAAAGTTAGTGCTTGGATAGTTAAATTCTTAGGTTTAATTTAGATATATCATTTGGCTCAAACAAGACTAGTACATCCTGTACTTTAACTACATTATCAACAACGTTGGGTACATAAGTATATAATTCATGAATAAGTGATTCTATAGAAACATCTAGTATGTAAACAAACTTTGTCCTTCTTAATGGTTCTATAATATCATAAATTCCCTCAAATAGAGAATTAGGCCCCATATCAAAGTCCATCATCTTTTAAGTATAAAACAATTATTTACTTTTGTAGCTTTTTCAAAATATAACTTAGCCTCACAACTTGAAAATTTGGCCCTATCATAATCCCATAATCTTAAGAAGTTGATACATATTTCCCTTTACTATTCCTATCTCGTTTAGGTGTCATTTCAAAATATTCAAGAATATCTAAATTCTAGAGGTTCTCAGATGCCATATAAAAAATTCAAAATAAATTATACCAAAATATTTCCCTTACCCCTTTTAGTCCAAATTAGGGTTTGAAACTCTTAATAATTCACAAATAATCAAAAAAATTTAGAGAATTTAATTTTAAAAATTTATGATTACTTGTGTTGTTGAAGATGAAGAACATGATGAACACTCCTTTTGAAGATGATGAAGATTTTTTGATTTTGTTGATGGTTTTCCAAAATTTCTTTATAGAATGGGTAGGAAATAGTTAGAAAAGTGATTTTCGTGAAAGGATTTGAAAGATCATGGAAGAAAAGTATGATTTTTGAGGCATTTATGGTGTTTGGTAGGAGAAAAAATATAGAATTTGTGAAGAAAATGAGAGAAAAATGAGTTTGAGTCGCGCGTGTGAGAGAAAGTGTATACGAGACATCGTGTAGAAAAAATGTATGCCATCGTCCAAGCCTTTGGTATTCTCTACAAGTTGATATGAAACTCCAATGCCACAATGTAGTTAAAAGTCTGTCACATCATGTATCACTTTGTTCTTCACACTAAGTTTAACGTTGCCCCTTTCTTATACCTAAAATGAAAATAGTAAAATAACAAATATAAATAATTATCTATGAAATGAAAATAAATTAAATTAAAACAATAACAAAAGAAAATAATGAGTTGTCTCCCATCATGGATTATTTATCGTCTTTAGTTAGACATTGCTTGGGGAATTTTCATCATTTTTGCAACTCAATGTCCCACATCATTGAGTTCAATTGTTTTTATAACATGGCAACTATTCTTTACCTTGCATCTACAAGTGCTTAGTTAGCTACTCTACTTGTACTTCCACCTTCTTGATAAGAATCCTTGAAAGAGTCCAACCTTTGAATTGTTCTTTATTAGTTGTCCCTATATACTTGAATGAACACGTTCAAGTTATGCTTAAGATTGTGATTGTTTGGAGGATTCCATGGAAATTATTGGTGGAATTGTTGGCTCTACTGGTTTAAGCTCTCAAAATATCGTGACACGATGTTTAGGATTTAATTTCATTTTTAAAAGTTTGAATAATAAATTAAAAACCACATATATTCCTTCCTTAGATCGACCTTGGGAGTATACTTATCATTTTTTACAAAATAATTCGTGCACTTGCGAGAGTTTTATAAATATAAAACCAAAGTATTGGTAGGATCGGTGATGCCGGTTTTTCCTATAAGTATGCAATTTAATTGACATGAGAGTTTTTTTAAATTAATTACTATATAGTGTGTAGTTTCTTGAGAGAAGAATACATGCTAAGTTAGATTCAATTGATCATGTAATTAATTGATAATTATATTGGGGAGATTTTAGTGATTCACATGTTTAGAAAATTGGGGGATTAAGTATTCCTAGATATTTTCTCATATATCTTCTTAGTTACTAAATTTGATTTAATTAATTATTGTTATTTAATTTTATTTATTTTAATTTTTCTTCCTTATAATCTAAAAACACAAAAAAAATTGATTTTTTTTGTTTTAAAAAATAGTTTCTAATAAAACAATCTACATGGGAACGATCTTTTCTTATCATTATCTTACTTGTTACGATAAGTATACTTGCATATTCATCGTACACACTTCGTGTGTGGTGATCAAAGGTCAATTATTCTTCTAACCCAAATAGGTAACAGAGACCTAGATAAGAGGTGGAAAGGCCAACCCCAAGAATCTTTTTGCAAGCTCTATTCTAACTCAATTAAGTAGGCCTTATAATGTGAATGAAATAAATAACACAATCGAAGAAAACAACATGCTTAATTCAACCCATAACTAAAAAACCAATAGATATGAAAAACATAATCTATTGTAAATATACTAGTGACAGTATACCTCATAGGCTCTTATCTAGACTAGCAATAGGTAAGTATGGCCAACATTAAATAGCATATGAAGCAAGAATACATACTAGAAATACAATAAAGGATTTTCAATCACTTCAAGACCTCATATGTGGGGTCATATTCGGTAAATAATTATTATACTCTCACATTATACAATTATACAGAACAAGGCAAACCAATTAAACAAGTCTAACATGCACCCAATACATAACTAGGGCTGAGAGATGTAAACTCCTTAGGGACTCACACAAACTCCATATAGAAAAAAATCATAAGCAATATAAATTAATTAGAAAGTGGAAAGATTAATTTAATACAACAAAAGCAATAATCAAAAAGTAATGGGCATGCTACAAAGAAAAGAAAGAAAGCTTGCAACAACATATAATAAATAAGCTTTCTAATCATAGCCTAAATCTTGTATGTTGGTATATACATGATATAAACTCATATTGTGCTAACACATAAGCTAGTCATGCATTCTAATAGATTTAAGGAGTTAACACGCATAGAACTCTTGCCTCTATGATAACATCCTTGAGTTGCTTATGGAAACAACTCAGTAGCAATCAACCACTAATACTAATAAATACATACGACTCGATAAAAATATAAGTACAAATATCTCTATCAACTAGGACTTTTTCCATAACTTCCTATTGATGTCCTCGCCTATTACCTCCACAACAACTTGATCTAAAATATACATCCAACTCTCCTTCAAATCTAACATCCCACACAACAGTACAATTAGCTATTAACTATTAGGAATGTGAACCAAAATGTATAAAAATAATATGAGAAACCACTCAAACATGAACACCCATAACCAATATCTTGGGAACACTTAACATCCCAAAAGCCTAGTATTGCCCAAATCTCACAAGTAAAATAGTCTTAGCTAATCATACTCTAATAATGCTATTCCATTCTCATTGAAATGTACAATCACCCAAATAAACTTAAGGTGAATAGTGTAATAGAAGATACTCACCTCACCCAAAAATCACTAGAAAATACCACCTCGAGTGCTTACCACTCAAGAGCATGATTTTACTTACACAGTCATGGATCACTAATATCGAAAAAAGCACTTAAGGTAATTGTGATCTGGAATCATAAAAAATGAGATGTCAATTTGATACACTACCATATTTTTCTCATTGAAGAGGGGGGGGGGGTACTTATAGAACTCATCCAAGCTTATGTGGTACCTAGCTAAGGGGGTCGCCGACCCTCGATAAGGGGTCTGATGAGGTGGTCTAATAAGGGATTCAATGAGGCCTTCATCGAGGCATACCAAAAGTCCATTGTTTTATTCAAAACATTGTCAAGTAATTTCCATAAATACCCACACAATGATCAATACCCCATGGTGTGTGTAAATATGCTCACACACAAAGTATACCTCACTATATGCATGTGTGTATTACCATTCATCAGTAACTAACCTTACACAAAGGAAGACAAATACACTAAGTAAAATAAACAGACTTTGTTTTTGCATAACAGAAGCCAACAAAACACAAAGGACTACAAAGCTTACATTTGGTAAACTAAAATTGGCAATCAAGTGTTTGATACATATAATAATACTCACCATGTTTTTATTACTTCTTAGCGAGAAGTTGATTCTATTAGGGCTTCCATTGCATCTACTATAATAGGTCCTTCATAATATATTAAGCTAACTCTGGCTCCTAAGCACCTAACTTCTACTAGACAGTTAGGTATTATCTCTTATATGACATCTAGTTCAACTTGTTCTATAGATTCTAGTGTTGCTAAAAATATGATTGGTGATTGTTCCATACTTTTTACACTTGATTCACACATAAAAATTCATTTGTTACTATAGTTGATAGCTCCAAATCTTGTATTATGAGAGAATGAACAATTAGTCTAAATAGTAGTTGCACACTTCCTTCCACCATTTATATATTGGTCTCATTTTATATATATATATTTGTGCATCAATTCTGAAATATTTCCAATGAATTATTGTTCCCTATTTTAAGTATTCATTTTGTGTTATAGGGGTGTTAAGGGATAAAATGAGAAAAAAGTGACAAAAATATGTATTTAGAGCAAAAACAAGGCACTCAATCGATCAATGCACAAGTAAATTGATCGAGAGTTGGCTTATCATTGCTTGATCAATATAAAAGGGATTGAATCGATCAAGAGCTCTAGGGTCCAAACTTGAAGGTTATATTGATCAAGCAAGGGTATCAATGGATTGAGAAAACTATGGTATTCTTTAGCACCATTTTTTAATACTATTCATTTCATCAAGTAAAGTCTAATTTAAATCAAATTAGGTTTGAGAAATACACTATAAAAACAACCTTATGGGTTATTAAAACATGATTGTTGATATAAGAAACAAGGGATATCAAAAAGCACACCAATGATAACTTTTAGAGGAGATTTTGAAAAGAATATTTGTAAGATTTATGTGAGTGTTGGGGATACTCTTGAACAAAACATATAATTGTAATTATAATTTTAGTTTCTAGGTGTGTCCTAGAAGAATATTTTCAAGCAGAAGAAACTATCGAGCCTTAAAAATCACATCTTGGGTATATCTCTATTCTTGTGAATGTTAGATTTCATATTAGACATAATAGGAACAATGTGAAATAGGCTACTTGATCAATCGAGTAATGAATGGATCGATTGAGCAATATTACCTAAATAAATTTATTTTAATACATTACCATATCAATAGAGTTAAATCACTAAATCAATCCACTTCTTGAATAATTAATTAAATGTTGGCCAAATCGATCGAAACTACATTTGATCGATCAACTACAAGACTTGATCGATCAAGCGCTTGGTTAGATCAATCAAGCTATCAGTTATATGATTTTAAAACATATTTATATTACATTATGGATTAGGTTTTTATAGTATTTTCTTTATTTCTTAAAAGTGTTTTAACTAATTTTATGGAAAATTTGGTAACTCCACTTTAAATGAATGTGCTACAAAAAATTCTATAAATACAAACCTAAGCATATATTTGAAACTAACTACATAAGAGCTATTGTGCTTTAATCTCTTGATCTTTTATTCTCTCTTGTTTTGCAAATAGAAGAACATAATTCTTTAGGCTTCTTTATTTGGTTAATCTATTAAACATTGATGGCTGTGTTTAATTGATTAATAAGAATAATTTATTTTATGACATTTTGATCATATGTTCGTGTAGATTCTTCTTTATTCTTTTTCTTGAATTGTTTGATCAAATAATATTGTGTGTCATGTCATAATTATTTGGTTTGATAACTAATCTTTAAAAAAGCTATCTTTATTGAGCTTGTGTTTTTACCTAATTGTTCTAAGGTTGCTAGTCTTTTTTGATTTATCTATTATATTATTTAAATCAACTAGTTAAGATTGTTCATTATTGAATCTACTCTAGGACACACACTTGCACATATGCTTATATGCTAACTTTTTAGGTGATAGTGGTGCAGCTTTGATTAACTTATGGGATTTAAGTTTGTCGAAATATTGGCCCATATCCAAATGCCTATCTTGTATAGACTATGATGAAAATAGCAGTTTCTAACTAGGTTAATTATGGGCATTACTTAGGTAGGTAGTTTGAGTCCTAGCCTTGAATTGGTTACTTATTTTCATAGTGCACAGGTTGGTGGTTCGATGAACTGATGGTTTTCTTCTTATCATTGGTGTGGCTTAAGTTATTTTCACTTAAAAATTTCTTGTGTTGATATTTTAATTTTTCCAATACTTTATGTACACGTGATTGGTTGTTTGGTCACTTTCGAAATTTTAATTTGTCATACTCTTACTGGTTTTATATTCACCCACCTTCAAGATAATTAGATACATAACTAAATAAACAAATTTTCAATATTGAAGATGAAAATTTGGGTTACATTGGCTTCATTTTCTACATTTCAAAAGATTTTCTTAATCCCCTTCTTTATAATTTTCCATGAAAATAATTTTGATTCTTGTAGAATCTATCTAGCTAATTTTGTAATGTGATCCTGCGAAATTCTAAGCCCTAAACTATGGTTTAATTAATTTAATTATTTTCAAATGTCAAAACTATGCATATATGAATTAGAATAATCATCTAGTTTATTGAATGAATATACTTATTGCTAGTTTAAGGTATTAGTATGTAATTGTAATATTCCAATTCAAATCATCATCTTGTGGCTTCTTTTACAAATAGGATTGAATGCTTAGATTAAAGGTTCTCAATGATTTTAATCTTACCTAGTTTAATTATTACCTTTTTAGATAATAATGCAATGAATGAGTTTAATCTAGTAAGTGTACATTTATGGTATTTAGGATTTACGTTGATTGATAATTGTATTATTGATCAACATTGCAATAATAAAAGGTAGGAAATCTTAATTGGACTTAGATTTCTAGAGCTAAAGTTAACAATTTAAGAAGGTTTCTAAATTATGAAGGTGATTTAGAACTAAAGAAAATTATTTCGATTTATAACATGATAATTGAATTATAGGCTCGTGATAAGGATAATCCTATGATCACGTATCTCCTATCATTGTTTTATGTTATTTTCATTTTCTTCCTAATTAATCAAAATTCCTTTTTGCTAAATTTAATTAATTTATTAACAAACTAGTATATTTACATCAACACAATTTTAAGAAAAGTAAGGTATTAAATTTTGACGTGCCCTTTGGGGTAGTCAAATATTTTGTTTGTCAGTTAGGTTACTAAACACTTTAATTGTAATGTGATATTTGTTTTTCATCTTATTGTGTATTTTAGTATCTAGTGTCTCGAAGATGATTGGTAGAAATCGTGAGGTAAATAGCATCTATATCTTGTTAAAACCTTATGCTCCAACTCAACCTACATCATCTTATATTCTTAGTCATACTCAAAAGCACAATTTCCATAGACATGCATCTTTATCTCTACTCCATTATTTTGGTGTCTTATCTAGCTTTTCTACCTTAGGTGGCGTTTGGTTCGTGGAATGGAATCGGAATCGAAATCGGAATCGGAATGGAATGGAATGAAAAGGAAACAATTTTGTTTGGTTTGATCACTGGAATCAAGCTCAGAATCAGGATTATAGTGTTTGGTTTGACACTGGAATGGAATGAAAAAAGCTGTAAATGACCTTAATACCCCTACATGCTGTAAAGTTCAAATAATGTCATTTAATTACTATTTTTTCGTCAGACAAAATACATTATTGAAATCATTATTTTTCTAAATAAGTATTACTTAATTAAAAAGAAATATATTATTAAAATTATTATTTTTCTAAATAGGGTTTAGGGTTTTGAGGTTTGGGATGTGTGATTTAGGGTTTAGGGATTTAGGATTTGGGGTTATATTTGTAGGTTAAGGTTTAGGGTTAAAATTATTATTTTTCTAAAAATAGTTTAGGGTTTTAGAATTTTGGATTTAGGGTTTAGGGTTTTAGGGTTTTAAGGTTTTAAGGTTTAAGGTTTAGGGTTTATGGTTTTAGGATTTGGAATTTGGGGTTTAGGGTTTTGGGATTTATGTTTTAGGGTTTTGGGTTTTGGGATTTATGTTTTAAGGTTTAGGGTTTAAGGTTTAGAGATTTGGGGATTAGGGTTTTAGGGTTTAAGGTTTAGGGTTTAGGGATTTGCTGTTTAGGGTTTTAGGATTTGGAATTTGGGGTTTAGAGTTTAGGGTTGTGGGATTTATGTTTTATACTTTTGTGTTTTGGGATTTATGTTTTAAGGTTTAGGGTTTAGGGATTTGGGATTTAGGGTTTATGGTTTAGGGATTTGGGGTTTAGGATTTAGGGTTTTAGGATTTTGAATTTGGGATTTAGGGTTTAGGGTTTAGGGATTTGTGATTTATGTTTTAGGGTTTCAGGATTTATGTTTTAAGGTTTAGGGTTTTAGGATTTAGGGTTTAGGGATTTGAGGTTTAGGGTTTAAGGTTTTAGGATTTTAGGATTTGGATTTAGGGTTTAGGGTTTTTAAATTTTGGGTTTAGGGTTTTGGAATTTTAGGATTGAGAATTTAAGATTTGAATTTAAGGTTATATTTTAGGTGAGGGTAAAATTGGAAAAAAAAAGTTTAGATGGGAATGGAATAATGATTACCAAAGGTGGGAGAAGGAATTGTGATTCCTTCTCTTTTAGTAATCAGATTCCATTCCGCCCTCCATTCCGTCCAACCAAACACACAAAATGGAAGGAATCAATTCTGATTCCATTCCATTCCCTCCAACCAAACGTGAGGTTAGAGTGTGAATCATGTCGGTCAAATAAACACTATAGAATCTCTTTTCCTAGTCGAGTCGATAATGTAAGTCTTGGTCCTTTTGATTTAGTTCATTCAAACATTTAGGATTCTATGCAAATACCAACTATCCTTGGATTAAATTATTTTTTAGTTTTTTGCATGATCATTCAAGAACTACATGAATTTATTTGTTAAAATATAAATATGAATTTCCTACTATACTTGACACATTTTATCAAGAAATAAAAATCAGTTTGCCATTGCTATTAAAGTTTTACAGTTTGATAATGAATTAGATTATCGCTCATCATGATCTCTAATTTTTGTTAATTACATTGAATTTTACATCAAACTTCATACATTGATATTCCTCAACAAAATGAAGTAGCTAAGAGAAAGAATATACATTAATTAGATATTACTCGAACTATCATGTTTCATAGGAATGTTCCTCTTAGATTTTGAGTTGATGTTGTCCTTACTGCATGTCTCATATTAATAGGCTTCCTTCATCTAGAAATTTAAGATTCCATACTTTGTGTTAAAACCTGAGTATAACGCTTTTCTTTTAGCAGATCGTATGTTTGGTTGTGTATGTTCCATACATATGCATCATCCTTAAAATAAGTTATCCCCTCGGGCTCTTAAATATATTTTTCATGGTCACTCTTGAACCATAAAAGTTTGTAAATGTTTTCATCCTCCAATGTAAAACTTCTTGGTTAGCATGATATCAAAATATTTCAATCAACTGCATATTACTCCACTCAAGTTGAATCTCTTGATGAATATATTATTTGTCCACCTCTGTTTATGCCTATTCCATTTGTGTCTGAGTCATCTGATGTAGGACAAACCAACTCATAAGTAGTGGATACAACTACTAATCTAGCTCAAATTGATACACATAATGACGTAGTGCCATTAACTGATCAAAATAATAGCCCATCATCTACTTGAGCACCTGGTCTTTTGCCATTGGATCTCCATGATCCTACAACATTCTAAAAAAATCTACAGGTATCATCTATTCAACATGTAACTATTGATGGACTTTCTCCATCTAAATTTGCTTTTTGATACGTGTTCTTTTATATAAAATTTTATATATCAACTCATTTACATACACATATTTTATTATTATAATGAACTAAAATTATTATTTTTTGTGCATTTACTTAAAAAATATAAATTTTCTAAATTTTTGGTGATTTTCGTTTAATTTTTATGGATTTTTTTATATTATATGAAGTGGATTGACTTAGAAATCAGATTGATAAACTTAGAAAGAAAATCCAAGTTAGCATCCACGTAGGTTTGCATGCCACAAGTCATCTAGATAGTGCACCACATTGTTCGCTAGCTCTAGTCAATTGCATACCATGGTGTGGACTCACCCAAAGATCGCATGTAGCATGCACTATAAAAAGCGTCAAACACGTCGGGTGAATCCACGTCAACTCCTCTTACGCACGTGGATTTTGTCTCTATAGTATTTGTAATAGATTTTGATCATTTAATTTGCTTTTGTTCTCTCCATGACGTATGGTATGTGGATCTAGGTGCAATTTATGTCACCATAGGGTCCATACTTAATATGAGCCAAAAAAACTCATTTTTCCCATATATTTTCTTTACCCTTTCTTTCTTTATGATGACATATTTAGTTATTGTTATGGATTGAATAAATTCTATATCTAGCTTAATATTCATTATGATTGTACGCAATTTCTAAGCCCTAAACTATGATTTAATTAATTTAATGTCATGAATATCAATTCTTAATTCTTAATGGGTTTAATTCTATGTTAAAATATAAAAACTATTCATGTATGAATTAGGATGTACAACTAGTTTATTACATTAATATGTTTATTTCTAGTCTAAGATGCTAGTATGTTATCATTAATATCCTTATTTAAAGTTGTAAATTATGGTTGTTGTCAAAAGTAGGATTGAGTACCTACGTTAAAGATTATTAATGTTTTTAATCTTACCTAGTATAGTTATCATCTTTTTAAACCTTAATGCAATGAATTAATTAAATCTAGTAAGTGAACCTCTAGGTTGTTCAGAATTTAGGATGGTTTATAAATATATTATGAATCAATACACAGTAATTAAAGGTGGAAAGTCTTTAGTGAATAGAGACTTTTAAAGCTAAAATTAAGAATTTAAGAAGGGTTTTAAATTATTAATTTCTTTTAGAACTTAAGAAATATATTTTGATTTATGATATGATTAATTGAATTGTAGGCTAGTGGTAAAAATAAATCCATGATTAGATATCTATCATTATGTTCTCCCAAAAAAATCACATTTACATTATTTATTTATTATTATTATTTAGTTTTTTGAAAAATCAAACCAAAAATCCATATTTTTTTAATTTTATTTAATTTACTAATGAATTAGAAATTAGGAGTAAATCTTGTTATCAATGCTCATAGGTACAACAATCCTTACTTTTAAATTATTTATCACTTGTATATAATCATGTATACTTACATATGACAACATATAATTGCATGTACTCAAAAGTTTTTGGCAATGTTACCGTATAATTCTTCTAATAACTATTAGTTTTTATTTATTTTATTTTCTTCTTCAAACTTCTTTCTTTATTTTTATTTTCGCTTATTTTCTTTAGTCTATTATAGTTATTTTTTTTAGTTTAAATTTTTTCTCTTTTCTCTTTTTCTCTTTTTTTTTTAATTTTTAGTTTTTCATCTTTTGTTTATTATTTTTATTTTTAAATTTTTTTTATTCTTTTCACATTTACTTTCAATTAATTATCTTTATTTGTTAAATGTTAATAGAGCATAAACATATATGACTTCAGCATACCATACATACAATGACTTTCATGCACCAGACTTTGAGCAAGAACAAGGCAATTGAGAGCATGTTAATGCTACGTATGAGTTTGAAAGGAAGATGTTTAGGTATGATCTATCTTCTAACATATACAATGCAGGATGGTGTGATCATCAATATAGAAATCCAACAAATGATTTCAACATCACACCTATCTTTCTATTCCCAATACTACAACTGCTCAAGGTAAGTCTCTTGAGATTTAGTGAATAATTTAGTTGTTAACACTCTAAGATTTGAGCAAGAACTATAGATTTAAAGGATGAATCCAACAAAAGAGTTCAACATCATACCTAACTTGACATTTGTATTGCCACAAACCGCCTTACCCAATCAAGTTAAGTCTATTAAGGATTTAGAAAATACCTTCACTGCTAACACATTGAAATTTGAGCAAGAACAAAAAATTTCAAGGAGGAGTCTTGAGATGTAGGTTAGCAAAGTAGCCATATATGTAGAAAGAATGGAAGCATGGGTAGTTCTTGAGCTCCCTTCTCAAACAGTTGCTAAGCCTATGAAGACTGCTAATGGCATTACTTTAGAGAGTGGTAAGTAACCAAAAGATCCTCAAAGTGTTCCTAAGAATGGTATACCTTACAAAGGGACTAATGAGAAAGAAAAGATTAACACCCCCAAAAATTCAATGGGCATAAAAGGTAATACATGAATCTCTCTTTTATACTAATGAGTATTCTTTCACTTTTCCAATAGGTCCATGATTCAACAAAGTAGAATTATGAAAAGAAAATTTTGAATACCTTCCCTAAGGTAAACATACCTCTTATAGCAGATATTGAGTAGATGCCTTGGTATGGAAAGTACATCAAGGAACTTTTATTACTAAGCAGAACCTTAAGAATAGCAATGAGATAGGTGTAGGAGAGTATGTGTCTAGTTTGTTTCAAAGGAGACTACCACCAAGGTGTAAGGAAGTGTTGAATTAATTTCCAATTCGATAGGATGATAAGACTAGTAGCGTCAGGTTGACAGTGTTCAACCAAGCATTTTGTGGGAGGTAACCCACTAGATTTTTTCCTACTTCCTTTTCCTTATTTTTACATTATATATATGCATGTACTTAGATTGAGGACAATGCAAGAATTAGGTATAAGAGAGTATTAACATATCATATCTTTACTATATTTTTCTTTATTAGTTTAGCATGTTTTACGATATATGTTTTAAGATTACTGTGCTCTACATAGTATAAAAGTTTTGTTTTTAGTATTTATTTAATGCATTCCTTAGTATAATTATGATTAATATATAGGCTTGGAAACAAACATATGTTCTCTCTTTGTTTTCTTTTATATGTAATGAAATTAGCTAAAGATTGTTAGGTTTAAAAGGATAAAGGATGTTGACAGAGTCTTAACACTTTCTTAGTGAAGGAAAATTTATGATAATTTTGCTCAAAACTTTCATGCACGATAGCTAAGTTGTGATAGAAAAGTTATATGCTTGAACTTGTAAATAATGTTATGAAATTTTTGGAACTTTGCTATGTTTTTAATGAATATGATTAGGATGCCATAACTTATTTTTTAAGTTTATCAAGACAAATGGTAAAGGTAATTCTTGAAATATGATTAAGGTAATAAAATTAACCTCTTTGGCTAAATTATCCTACCCTTCATATTGTTGTCCTCTAAAAGACAACCCTTTTAGGAAACTAATTTGAGCCTACATATTCCAATTATTTTTAACTACTCTTTACCCTTTGACCCAAACACATTGGCCATGCCCTTTAGTTCAAGAACAAGTGAAGTTGCACAAAAGGATAATGGATTCTATGAAAATACTATAATAAGATTTAAGAGTGTCAATAGCGCTATATATAATTGATTAAATGTCCAACATATATAAAACAATCCTTGCTACAATATGTACCCCATATATATTTTATTTTAAAAAATGTTAAAAAAAAGGAAAATATAAAAAAAATAATAAGGGACAAGCTAAAAATAAATATAAAAGAGATTGTGTATTACAAAAGATTGGCAAAACAATAAGTCAATAATGATGTTTGGGTCCAAAACGATAAAATTTAATCATATGTTATTGACATGATGGATCTTAGGATAGTTTTATTGATAGGTTACTTTCTCTTACTTCATGGACTCTTGAACTTTTGCTTTTTATTTGATTGAACCAACAAGCCTAGTCACATTTCAACCAAATGAAAAACCTTTGGATTTTTGGAAATACTTTTAGTGAATGGAGATACAATTTTAAGGAAAATCCTATAGTATCTAATTCAACTCTAAAAAGAGTAGGGATATTTTTTAAGGATGAATAATGCTATATATTGTTTAAGTTATATGATTTGACTATTGCAAATAGATGCTACATTACATACACTTTAAGCATGGTTATTGTATCATATTTAAAACAAAAAGATAACTAGAGGTAATATCTAAAAGTTATTATAATTTGAGACCATAATATTGTTAAGCCCTTAAGATAAAATGTCAGAAAATATATTCTCTCAACTATAGGTGTTGACTTTGCTCAAGGACTATCAAAGAGTAAGTGTGGGGAAGTTTGATAAGTTTTATTTTGTACACATTTTTAGATATCAAGTCCTTTACTTTTACACATTTTATTATTATAATAAGCTAAAATTATTTATTTTGTAATTATTGGTAAAATTTAAATTTTCTAAATTGAAAGAGTTTGGCACCTGATACGAAACCAAGCTTAAGAACTTATCCCAAACTCAGGCAATGAAAAGTAAACATATAACAGAGAGATAATATAAGTATTAATAATTAAACACAAAGCATACAGATTAATTTAAACAACAAAGATAGTAATCATAAAGTAGTAGGTATGATATAAGAGAAAGAAAAGAAAGGATGCAACAAACATCAAAAGCTCCCTAATTAGAGTTTAAATCTTAGTATGTTGGTACATACACAATATAAGACTCGATGAATCAAGGTAATCCCATATAGAACCCCTATTTATGTGGTAAAATCCTTAAGTTACTTATGGTAATCACTCGGAAACAAATAATTCACTAAACAATAAACATATTCAACTTGACAGAAATATAAATGCAAATACCCTAGCTTGTTGCCTCCATAATTGCTTGATTTGACACATGAATCTGACTCTCCTCTAGAACCAACATTGTACACAATAGTGATAACAGTAACTAGTGATCAATAACATGGACAAGAATGTGGTAAACACCTCAACTACAACAATGAATAAACACTATCTTGGGAATCTGAAAATAATACTAAGCCTAACCTAAACTCATAGCTTTGCTCACAAGAGAATTGTAAAATAATTTTAAGATCTCACTACTTAACAATGCTACTTTACTCTTACAAAATCATGTCACAAACACTAAAATACACTCAAAGTGAATTGTGAAATGTAATCAAAAATCAAAAATCAAAAAGAATTTTGGAAAACTTTAATAGCTTTTTTCTTAATTAAAAAGAGAAAAGAGATGGATATTTATAAAAAAAATCAACCAACCCGACCACCCTTACCAACCACCTCACTAGGGGCTCAATGACAGGTTATCGAAGGGCTAGTCGAGGAGCTCATTGAGGTACCAAAAAATGTGATTACTATGAAAACCAACCCCATGGTGTGTGTAAACATGCTTGCATACAAAGTGTACCTAATTATATGTTTGTATGCATTACTAACCAACATTAACCAACCACATACAAAGGGAGACAAATACACTAAGTAAAATAAATAGACTTTATATTTTTAACATGGGAACTCTAACAAAGAATCAAAGGACCACATGACTTACATTCTCCCTCTTTGGCTTTCTACAGTAAAACACTGCATAACTAAGTACAAGTGTGCATCAATCATGAGATGATGACGAAGATAACATAAAGATGTTTGTTCCTATGAAAAAAACATTGATGTATAACCACCATCCAAAAACACACCTATTCAAAGTTTATCCATCTTATACATTACATCCATCTAGGATTAACTCATCAATACTCTACCTGACTGAAACGCAAAGATCTCATTTCATTTTCTCTCAACAGGGTAAAACTTGATGGTCTTAATCTATATTTGTAACCTACATATATGAAACAAATCATATAGAAAAAAATATATAGTATATCCAGATACTATCCTATTATCCCTACACAGATACATACAGACAGGCTAAATACCATCATATATACAATGAAACACATGGAACATACACAATTCCTCTAATTTCAGGCAACACTCTCCCTAAGTGAATGAAATTCAGGCAATAAAATGCAGTCCAATTCTACACTCACATCCTATGCAACACACATTATGTCAACAAACATCGAGTTGTGCATAGAAAATTCTCCCCTTTTGACACTGAAAGTCAAAGGAACATCTTTACCAAAAGGAAAGAAGTATAATCATGCAATAATCCTAAGACTTATGCAACACAATAGAGATGATTAAAGAAAACACTACATAAAGCAACATATGTTATAACATAGAATAGAAAGTGAAGATAAAAAGAACTCATCCTCATTAAATAAACACTACACAAATCATCGTGGACACCATTGTGTGAGAACTATTTGGGATCAGTAGGGTCAGTAGGTGGTGTAGGTGGCTAAGGTTGAAAGTAGGAATAAATAATATGGATAAAAGTAGGGCCAGGTTCATCTCTACTTAAATTTCTAAAAAGGGAGGCAAGAGAACCAATGGAGAAGGCATCAAAGCGAGAAGAAGGGCATCTAGAAACAATAGGTGGTTGTCTAATTGAGGCTAACGAGAGAGGAGAACCATGAGTAGGGACATTAATTTGCTCTTAGAAAGAGGACTCTGTGGGAAAAATCCAATTTTGAAACTGATGGGGAATGACTCCATGAGGAGTGAGGTGAAGCTAAAGATCATACACCTTGCCCTATTCATCCTTTGATCCCCATTTTTTTATATTTTGATTAAAAATATTATATATTTGTATAAGTTTATAATTAAATTTAATAATTTTATTGAAAAATATTATTTCTATCAAAAAAATAGTACTTTAATTGTAAAAACATTTAATTTGAGTATAACTATTATTTTGTATTGAAAATTTAAAGTTTATTATATTTAATTGCTTAATAAATAAATAAATATATATATATATAATTGAAATTTTATATTAATTTTGGCTATTTAATATAAGACTCATATTAAGTTTTTTTGTTGGTAGGTAATCTAATCCTCTTAAAAAATCCAAAGCTTCGATGGAGAATCCCAATCCTACCCTCGTAATTATATAAACAAGTGATGGTGACAGCCTCCCTACCCCTAACCCACTACATTGACATCACTAACCATGTGTAGGTGGTGGAGGAGTAAGGTGGTAAAAAGTAGGATGAGTTTTGCCCTATGGATATCCATGTAATTCTAATTAAAGGTATATGACTCCTTAGAGATAGTATTGATGGCAACGAGAACATCATCCATGAGACGAATAGAAGGAGAATGAAATAATGGGAGTAGAAGTACAACAGGTGGGCTGAATAGCATTCTAAGATGAAGAAGAGGAAGGGCTAGGAGAAGAACGCTATAAGCCTCTAATATAAGGAAATAGCGCAAGTGAAAAAGGAACTCAACTATGATAAGAAAAGGAAATACCATGAAGTAAGTTAGCATCCCACCTAAATATTAATGAAGGATAGTGGAGAGAACAAAGATATAAGGCAACCAAAAAAAAGACAACGATCCCATAAATCATACCTAAAAGATCTATAGTCTTCCCTCTAAGGATAGTGCAAAGGAAGTGTCTTCTAGACAAAGTGATAGTAAGATGATGGAGACAATCATGAATGACTATACTAATGACATCATTAAGGCAATGACCATATGCATATTTATTAATTGTAAGGGCCCTCATAGGTATGGCCAAGCCTTAGTAACTAGCTTGCCATCTTAGTGAGATCACGATAAATCACTAGAGTACTCATAATGAAGATAAAGACAGGAAAGGTTCCCATACTCGATGGTCAAGATGGGGAAAGAAGGTTCCATAACTTCAAAAAGAGAATAAAGTAACAACATCATCTCTAGAAAAAGTGAAGCTTTTCTCTCTGGGATGAGCTTGGTAGAAATTTCAGAAGTAACTAAAAAGGATAGAGAAGCATAAAACTCCCTAACAAAATCCTCATCATATGAATAAGAAAATCTATAAAGAGAAATCCATGAGAAAAAGGAAAAACCTTTCTTCAATAGCCAAAAAATCAAGGATGATAATAGGTCAATCATAAAGGATGGATGTCTAACTATAGAGGCTAGTAGGCTCAGACAACTTAAATTTTCTTGCATTTTGAGAGAATTTAGAGGCCATTTTTTTTGCTAAGAAAGAGAGACTATAGAGTATAGATATAGTAAGAAGAGAAGACTAACAAGTTTGTGGTGTGAATAAATGAATGTAGGGGGTCAAATATATAGACTCATACATAGCTCACCGACCACCTGGCAGACCATCTTGACGGGCTACTCGATGAGACCCTCGATAAGTGTGTAAACAAAACCTCATAGAGCACCTTGGTAAGAGGTGGTGAGGCTTAGTGAAAAATGCACAATGTATCCTGGGAAGAGAAAGAAAGATTGAAAGATAGCGTTAAGCCATCAAACATAGATTATTTTTTATTTTTCAAGCATTAAAGTAAAAAAAAAGTAACACAATAATTATTAGACAAACAAAGTAAAGAACATAAACCATATACATAAAAACTATAAGATAATAGGGAGAAAAGAAAAGAACCATTCAACCCAACATAAATCACCCAAAATAGTGATCAAACTACATCCTTCATTTTAAAGAATTTATACAGGGTAAAAAAGTGAAGGTGTGGTCTATGGGTCATATGAGCCTATGGTGTATATGGAACTTGAGGTATTGAAATCCTCAAAATCTTGATTGAGTAATCCTTATACATATGGCCAGGAAATATGGGTTTTTAACTCTATGGAGTAACACATGGAAAATGAGGAGAAGAAGAAGAAGAAGAACCACTCACATTAACTCTCATATGAGGATAAGAAGTTAATTTCCCATATTTGGGTCTCAAATGCCCACATTCACCACAATAGTGATGAGTAGGAGTATAAATAAGTAAGGGTAAGAGACCTCCACTGAAGCGATGTGAAAAACTAGCCTTAGATGAAATGTTCACCTTACTAGATGAGGGATGCTGGGATATAGCAACTAACATACCTTAGGTATTGGTTGTAATAGACTTTAATCTGGGTGCTTATGTTGTAGACTCGACAAACTAATGCAACACCCATTGAAGTAGGAACTTCTTCTTCAAAACCAATTCCTCTTTTATCACTAAAATAATTAGTGCTACTAATGATCTCATTAAGCTTTTAAGATCTATTCATCAACTTACTAACCACAAAAAAATGATTGAGTGAGCTCCTTCTCACCCATAGAGAGCTTATCCTTTAAACCTCTAATCAAATCTTCATTTTCTTTAAGGAAAGATTCCATATACATAGCATCATTGTTAAGAATATTGACTCTAGCATGTAACTTATCAACTTATGCTTCCTTCTCGGTAAGACTATACACTAGTTACTACTTATCAGTTTTGAGCACAATAATCTGCTTTATCAAGTTTGAAATTATAGAATTTTGATTAGACAAGTCATTAGGGTTAACAAACTGAGGAGCGACTCTACTAGTAGTAGAAATTTTTACATACTCTTCAAGACCTTTTATCTTATTAGGATTTGTATTAACTTTTTCCTACAAATTATAGTATCTTTTTTGAATGACCCCATACTAGTTAGTGAAGTCACTTTGTTCATAGTTGTTTGAGGACTTCCTATACTCAAAATCAGCCTTTAGAGTTCTTTTAAAGGCTTTCCAAAGCCTTTCTCTTCACTTTTGAAAACTTTATTTACTCTAACAAGAGCTCTTTATAGGTGTCAAGCAAATCATCTTCCTTAACATCATCATCCTTTACAACCACTTCTTGAATCTCTTAAGTAGCAGTTAGAGGATCTTCGATAGTTCTTGAAGTCATAATGGCTAAAAACTTAGTGTCATCCTCATCATCACTACTAGTACTACTCAAAATAGTAATCTAAGACTTCATTTCACACTTATTCATACATTTCTACTTTGAAAATAGTTTGCTACTATATGTCCTAGCTTCCCATACTCAAAGAATTTTATTTTGCTAACATAGCTTCTTTTCTTGTTTCTCTGACACATTCTCAAAGTCCTAGTAATTGTTCAAATAGTTTGAGCCTTTTTTATTCAAACTTTATCTTTTAAATCCACCAGAAGAACTCTTCTTATTAGGAAGAATCTAGTAAAATTCTTGGCAAGTAGTTCCATTTCCTCTGTATCAAAATTAGAATATTTATCATTGGTAACAGTAGTGCTTGTGTCCTTACTGGTTCCACCGCCCTTTGTAGTAAGTACTATGTGCAAAGTGTGTATGAAATGTGTATAGGTGCAAAGCAAGTCTAGTTGAATCAATACCAAAGTAGACAATCCCAATAGGGTGAACCTGCTCTGATATGAATTAAATGAGTAAAGCACCCAATACATAACTAGGGTAAGGAGAAATTGACTCCTTAAGGACTCCCCCCAGACTTGCTAGTAGAAAAAGGTAAACATGTAATATATATACAAAAAACTAGGGAAAATTAATCATAGAGTATGTAGATTAATTTAAATAAAGACTTCTAATTAGAGTTTAAATCTTATTTTGTTGGCATATATACAATATATACTCATATTATACTAGAAAGGTAATAGATCATACATAACACTAGATGTAAAGAGGAAAACCCACATAAAACCCCTGTCTATAAGATAAAATGCTCGGGTTGCATATGGTAATAATTTGATAGCAAATAATCCACTAAATAAAAAGTAGATATAACTTGATAGAAATATAAATACAAATATCTCTATAAGTTATGGCCACACTACCCTAATTGCCTAATGCTACCCTCTCACCACCTCTACAACTACTTAATCTAATACACAAATCTGACTCAACCACAACAACGAACAAACACTACCTTGGGAATCTTAAAATAACACTAAGTCCAACCTAAACTCATAATTTTGCTCACAAAAGAGTTGTAAAATAATCTTAAGCTCTCACCACTTAATAACACTATTTTACTTACACAAAAATGTATCACAAACATTTAAATACACTCAAAGTCAATTGTTAAATGGAATCAGAAATTAGAGAGAATTTTGGCTTAATTTCATTAGCTTTTTTCTTAATTAAAGAAGAGAAAAAGGGAGAGTATTTATAGAAAAAATCAACTAACTCGACCACCCTCATTGACCCTTACCGTCCACCTCGTAGAGGGCTCATCGAGGTACCAAAGAATATAATTTTTCATTTTAAAAATTATCAAGTAATTTTCTACAAATACCCGTAAATGCAACAAAACAAAAACTACAATACTCAACCTAGCATGCGTATTATGAAAACTTACCACATGGTATGTCTAAACATGTTTGCATACAAAGTATACCTAACTATGTACTTATGTGTATTGATGATCAACAGTAGCCATACTTACATAGAGGAAGACAAACACACTAATTACAATAAGAGACTATGTTTTATGCATGGGAATACCAACAAAGATTCAAAGGACAACATGACTTAACTAAATTTTTGGGAATTTTCTAGAATTTTTAGAGATTTGCTCAAAAATTTTGTGCAAGGTGGATTTACTTAGAAAAGCAAATGCATGGACTTAGAAAGAAAAGCCTAATCAGCATCCACATTGGCTTGTTTGCCACTTGTGGCCCAAAAAATGCGCCATATAACACCCTATCATTTTCCAATTACATCCAAGTGCATATTGTAGTCCAAACTTGAGTAAAAAGCATATGTAGTGCATTACGTGAAGAACCTCATACACGTCAAGAGCATGCATTTCAACTCTCTCTGCATGCTAATTACTCTATGAAAGTAGAGTTATCAGCATACTTTTCTACTTAATATTTGTTTGTTTTATTCAATAAGTTGTACTTTTAGGGTTAAAATATTAAAATATGAACTCTTTAGTGTAAATGGGTGAAAATATAATTTTTGGGAACATTTTGGATTTTTTTTGGATTTTTTAATCCAGGATGAAACAAAAGATGCCACTTGGATGCCATGCAACTAAATGAACTAACTAGTCATTTCCACTTGGATTACAAATAAGCAAAGAAGACCAATCAAACCATGTCATGTGTACTAGGTGATGCAGGCCTTGCCATATGTTGGCACGATGTTCATTTTGATTTTCACCACCCGATCAATGACCCTACCACACATCGTCATATGATTCATCTATTCATTCCACTAAGGTAGCACGTAATTCGTATCCACGAATAACAATGCACCACGTGGTGCTGACTCAGTATACATTAGCCATGAATAATCCATCCCTACCATGCATCATGTGCTGATTTGTCCAATGATTTTGCCATGCCACATGTTGCATTCCTATTGACTAGTGCTATTAACTTTCCTTTTTTCATCTCATCCCTTTTTTCTAAAGCTAATCCAATGGTACAAATTCCATATGAGCCTAATTCAACCCTCTAATTGCCTAAAAACCCTACTGAGCTAAAATTATTGTGTTTTATCAGTTTTGGAGCCAAGAATAGAGAAAAATACAGAAAATTCAAAAGTAAAACCCTAATGGTGCTATAATTCAAGAGATTGATTGTATTTCTTCTTCTCACCCTTTGTTTATCAATTATTATGTCTTTCTTTATGAAAAATTTGAGCTTTATGTACAAAATTATGTCTAGTAAATTATCAATCTATGGGTCTTATGAATCTAATTTTTTACATGTGATGATATAATATTTTACCTCAATTATGGTTTCAAATTAATTATTTTATTTAATATAATTTTTATGCTATAAATGTTTTGGCCAATAATTGTTCTATAGAGGAAATTAAATAGATTTGAGAGAATTATTTAATTATTTGTCTTGATTAAATAACATGTATAGTTTTCTAGGCAGAGATGTATGATTCATATATATGTGATCCAAAATTGATGAACTTAATGAGTAGTATGCAATTTAATTCAAATGAGAGTATGATTAGGTTAATTACTATATGGTATGTAGTTTACTTGAGAGAGAAATACATACTAGGTTAGATTCAATTGATCATGTAATTGATTGGTAATTATATTGGGAGGATTTTGAGGATTCACATGTTTAGAAAATTGGGAGATAAGTATTCCTAGATATTTTCTCATATATCTTGTCGGCTACCAATTTTGAGTTAATTAATTATTGCTATTTATTTTTAATTCTTTAATTTTGCTTTCTTAAAACATAAAAACACAAAAAAAATGATTTTTTTACTTTTTTAGATTTAAAAATTGGTTTCTAATAACATAATCTCCATGGGAACAATATTTTCTTATCATTATATTAGTTATTGTGATACTTATACTTGTGTATTCATTGCACAAAATATGTATCGATCTCATGCATGGATTGCACAATGTTTTAAATATTTTGATCATTTGACCTACTTTTCTCTCTCTAGGACATGTGCCATAATAAATCTACTTCCATTTTTCATCATCCAACGATATAGATTTAATCTGAGCCCAAAACCTAATTCTTCCATATAAATACCAAAACAACACCCCATTAAACATAGATAGTATCAAAATTGCATGAAATTTGAGAGAAAAATTAGGGGAAAATCCATATTTGTGAACTTCTTGAAGATCCTTGAAGGAAAATTGAAGAACATGATGAATATTGATTTTTTTGGTTCCTTTGGTTCCAAAGATTCATCCAAATCAAACCCTATTTTTTACCATTTCTTTATTTATGGTGGAACTATTTAGTTATTATTATGGATTTAATAAATTCTATGTCTAGAAAAATATTCATTGTGATTATGGACTTTTTTAAGCTCTAGATTATGGTTTAATTAATCTAATGTTATGATCGTTTTAGCTTCAATTCTTTATTTTTTTGATTTTTTAATTCTATATTTGAATGCCAAAGGCTATGCATGTGTTAATTGGAGTGATTGACTAGTTTTTTGCATGAATATGTTTATTACTAGTCTAAGATGTTATTACATAATTGCTAATATTTTTATTCCAAGTGATACCTTATGGTTGTTATCATAAGTAGGATTGAGTGCCTACATTAAATGTTATTAATGGTTTTAATCTTACCTAATTCAATTGTCATCCTTTTAAATGATAATTCTATGAATGAACTAAATCTAGTAAGTGGATATTTTGGTTGTTAAGGATTTAGGTTGATTTATAATTATATTATGGATCAATACACTGTCAGAAAAGATAGAAAGTCTTAAGTAGACCTAGGCTTCTAAAGATAAGGTTAAGAAATCAAGAAGGATTTTAAATTATTAATTTGATATAGGATTTAAGAAATTAATTTTGATTTATGACATGATTAATTGAATTGAAGGCTAGTAGTAAAGATAATCCCATGATAACAAATCTTTCATTATTTTCTTACACAAAACCGTGTTTACATTATTTTATTTATTTATTTCCTTTTTTCAAAAATCAAACAAAAAAATCATTTACTAATTTTAATTAATTTATTAGCTAACTAATAATTAGGAGTAGACATTATTATCAATCTTCATGAATACGACAATCCTTGTTCTTAAATTATTTATCACTTGTGCGTGACCACATGCACTTACGTGTGCTCGAGTGTGTCACTTTCTCTAATTCCCTTTCTGTTGTCACCATACCTAAGTCTATTGAGGAAGCTTGGGCCTATCCTAGCTAGTATGCTATCATAGAGGAAGATATGAGGGTACTTACATAAAGAGTGCAAGATCTATGTGAGTGTTGGTGATATTCGTAAATAAAACATACAAATGTAATTTTAATACTTTAAGAATATTTTTAGAAACTATCGAGCTTCACCAATCACAATTAAGATATATCTATGTTCTTATGCATGTTTGATTACATATTTGACACATAAGAACATTTTGAGATTAGGCTACTTGATTGATCAAGAGATGTCTAGATCGATCAAGCTGTGTAGATATATCAAGAATCAATCTAGACAGTTTAAAAGGTCCTAAATTGATTATTCAATTGACAAGATTGATCAATCTATTAGTTATATTTATCAACCCTGGTTCAGAATTAATTATTTATTACACAGGATCAATCGATAATTGGCTGGATCGATTGAACATATTTTGCTATATTGGATTGATTGATAAGGGCATTCGATCTATTAAACTACATATTCAATCAATCGAGAATATGTTCGATCAATCAAGTGCTCAGGGCTTTGATTTTAAAACATATTTTTAACTTGAATTTAATTGGATTTTTACTATATATAATATATTTTTTCTTTATAACTCTTTTAACTGATTTTATGGACAATATAGTAATTTTACTTTGACCTAGTACTTCAAAGTATTCTATATGAACAAACCTAATTAAGCACACAACTTTAATCAACCACACAACAGAATTCTTCTCTTTATCTTAATCTCTCTCGTATTATTTTGCAAAAACTATTCTAGTAGGCTTTTTCATTGAGTTAATTTATCAAACATTTGTAGTTATGATTGATGGATTACCAAGGCTATAATATTTGTGATATTGTGTTTTAAACTAATTTTTCCAAAGTTTCTAGTTGATTTTGATTTATCTAATATATTTATTAAATCATCTAATAAGGGTTATTCGTTATTGAATCTTCTTTGCACTAGTGTTATAGTGCTAGCTTTTCAGGTACTGATAGAACAAGTTTGATTTGTGTGACTTAAGTTGTTAGAACATTGGCCTGGATCAAATCAATTTTCTTGTAGAAGCTATGATGAATGTAATGACTTGTAAGTGGATTACTTAGGGACTTTATCTTAGTGGCTAGTATATGACCTGGCCTTATAATTTGACCTTATTTATTCATAGTGGATAATTAGGTTGTCTGATTGACCTATAATTTTTCTCTTAGGTCATTGGCATGCCCTGGGTTGTTCTCACTTAAAAATATTCTTTATTATCTTTATATTTTTTCATTATTTTATTTTCATATGATAGCATGCATGGCCATCTATGAAAATTTTAACTTGTCATTAATTTGTTAAGTATCTATTCACCTTCTTTAGCTAATTAGATTAGTAATGAAAAAGAAAATTTTAATTGGTATCAGAGTTGGTCATTAGATAAACTTAGTATGCCTAGGACCCTATTATAAGTCATTTGAGAGAGAGTTTGTCTATAACATGTGCTCCATACTTTGATGGGTCTAATTACCCATATTGGAAAGCTTGTATGAAAGTCTTTCTACGATCCATAGATGAGAGTGTCTAAATCTCTGTGGTTTATGGTTGGGAACCACCTATGGTTACCAAAGATGATCTAGTCAGTCCAAAACCTAGAAAAGATTGGACCATTGAAGATAAAACTGGTAGTAACTAAAATCAAAAAAGTATTAATGTTATCTTTAGTGCTATGTTTGTTAATGTATTTCATCATATTTCTCATATTGATGCTACTAAGCATGCTTAGGATATTTTAGAGGTTGCCTATTAAGGGACTACACAAGTTAAAAGAGCTAAACTTCATATACTTGGTAGTCAATTTGAAAATCCTAGATGAAAGAGGATGAGACATTTTTGAATTCTATGCTAAATTATATGATATCACTAACACCTTTACCAATCATGGGGAGAAAATTGATGATTTCATAATATTTTAGAAGATTCTTTACTCATTACTAGATCACTGTCATTGATGAAAGCAAGGATGTGGATACCATGAAAATAGAGAAACTCGTTTGCTCATTTCAAACCTTTGAGATGAGCTTTCAAAAACCTCCAAAGAATAAAGTGATCAATTTCAAAACTACCATGACTAATGATAGTGATAGTGATAATGATAATGATAATGATGAAGAATTCAAACTCTTAGTCAAAAGTCTTAAGAAACACTTCAACCATAATGATTCACAAAGTAACTAGCAATCAAACCATTCAAGGGATTAGGACCCAAGAGAACTTAAACATATGAGCTCTAAATGTAAGAAATTTAAACCCACTGGACCTCATTGATTTGAATGTATTTGTTATGATCACATTATAGCTGATTGTGCAAATAAGAAGAATAAAAGTATAAGAGCTTTCAACGTACACTTACTAACTCTGAAAGTGATAACAACAATCTAGTTGAACTAGAAAACAGTGACACCAACTATATGGCATTTACTGCAATTGCTAGTGGACATTCTAGTAAGTCCAACATTGATTTAGATGATGAGGAAAGTAATGTTGAGTTTCTATTCAATAAATTTAATGAAAATAATCTTGATGAATTGCTTTTTGATTTTATTGGCAGTAAGAGATAGAAGGATAGGTTACTAGTAGAAATAACCAAATTAAATGATAAAACTAAATCCTATGAAATAAATTCCTCATTACTAAAAAAAGAAAAACTTGATTTGTTTGAGCCTATTAATGATTTGAATTCAAGGCTTGCAAAATGAAACAGGAAAATAAACTAGCATAAGAACTTAAACAATCCAAAGAAGCTATAAAAGGCTAATTATTAGAGCTAAAAGGCTAAACAAAATTTTATATTATAGAAAACCTATTAGAGATAAGATAGGACTAGGCTATGTAGATGAGGATTCTATGCCATCATCTTCAAAAACAACTGAGTTTGTAAAACCCTCTAACCCTTCTTCTTCACAGGCTACAAATATAGCTTCAACATCAAAAACCACATTTGTAAGGCTTTTTAACTCTACTTCTGGTGTTACTCATCATAAACAAAGAATATTTGCATCATTGATTGAAAAATCTGTTAAGTTTATGCATGTCTATCATTATTGTGGTTGGAAAAGTCATATTAGGCCTAATGAGTGCTCAAAAAGCACTAAAATTACCATGATTTTATGCACATTAATTGATTAAAAATATATATATTTATATGATTTTATCATATATTTATATAAATTTGTCTTTTTAGAATCACGGGTATTTTTATTATTTTTCAGGTATTTTCGCTTAAAAATGTAACTTAAAGACTCAAAAAGGAATGCTGGAGACAATACATCACAAATATATTCATAAAATAAATGAGAAAAAGTCAACAAATATGGAAAAATTGGACAAAATGGGTCAAAAAGGAGGAAATCGCGCCACCCAGCCGCGCCCAGTAATGCGCGCACTAGCTCTCCCTTCAGCAAGCACTGCTCCCATCCACAGGCGTGCACAATTGCTCCCATCTCCGTGCGCGCCAAGGCCCGTCTACCGCACCCATCTACGCTACATGTAGCACCCCACATTTGCATGACGTCATCAGTATGATGTCATCATTCACTACTCCACATTTTCCCAATTTTTAATCATTTTTTCACTCACTTTTTCTCTCCATCCTCACCTATAAATACCCCCATTCTCTTCATAACTAAACACACCTAAAAATACATCTTCTCTTCTTTTTCTTTCTCTCATTTCTTAGTTTTTAAGCTTTTCTTAGTTTCTTTCTTAGTTTTTAGTTTTTCTTAGTTAGTTTCTCTTAGTTTTAGAGTTCTTCTCTTTTTGAGAAGAACTAGTTATGTTTTTGTAATTTATTTGCTTTTTGATTCAATAAATGGGAGTGCAAATTCCGTTTGGAGGTTTTCCAGCAACGGGAATAGCATCGAAGTTCTGTAAGGATTTTATTTTCTTTACAGTTATTTTTTATGATTTATTCTTACATGTTATATTTAATTTGTCTGTGATTAAATTTAACTTTGCTGGTTGTTTGTAAACATGTTATAATAATAACGTTGTTATGCTTGCGAAATATTAAATAGGTAAAAATCTATAAAATAAATTGATTTTGTTTTTTATTCAAGATTTTATATTAAGAATGTTAGAGAGAAATATATTAGTTTTCATTACAAAATCTGAAATTTAGATTTTAAGGTTTAGTTATCCGGTCTGATTTAGAGTAATGCTCTTTTATTTGTTGGTACAATCGCCCCGTAGTTAGAGTGAAACTCTATTTCAAAAGTTTTTATAAGAATTATTATCTAAAAATGTATTGACAACATGTTTTCAGTAGTGGTTTTAAAATTTGAAAGTTAGTACTCGGATAATTAAACTCTTAGGTTTAATTTGGACACCTTGAATAATGTTTAAACTGTCTAACCCCACCAAAGGTGGCATTTAAATGGTTCATTTTCAATCTCTTAGAAAAAGGAATTAATTTAATTAATCAAATTAGTTATCAACCCCACCCATAGGTGTTAATTGATTTTTTTAGTTAACAAAGAATATCTAACTCCACCAAAGGTGGTATTCATATAAAAAAAAAGAATCAATAAATATCAATTCATATCTTTAATAACCTAAATAATATGAGCAAGCATAATTAACTTAGTTATTATATCCATAAATACTCCACTATTATAAATGATAAAATTTGCATAAATATTTATTGAATCTGTATCTATGTTTAATTTTATGTCAATAGATTAAAAACACAAAACCCAACATATCGTGACAGGATGTTTAGGATTTAATTTCGTTTTTAAAAGTTTGAATAATAAATTAAAAATCACATATATTCCTTCCTTAGATCGACCTTGGGAGTATACTTATCAGTTTCTACAAAATGATTCGTGCACTTGCAAGAGTTTTATAAATACATAAAACCAAAATATAGGCAGGATCGACATTGTCCGTTCTGCCCTATCAAGGCCCATGTGTATATTTTTGATGAATGCTCCTAAACTTAATAATATTTTCCATGCTTCATATAGTAGGACTTATAACCCTTATCTATCTATGCATGTTGCATCATATTCTAGGATGAATGGAAATTATAATAACATGTTCAAAAGTTCTACTAGAAGGCATGAAATTGTTAGCTCAAAAAGTCATGTGAAATTCAACACTTGTAATTCTAGGACTAATTACCATTATCCTATCATACATATTGCATCTTCATTTAGGATAAATGGAAAATCTAAAGGTAAGTCTAAGAATATACCGATGACAACTAAGGTAGTTGATTTCCAACCCAAAGATATTAAGAAAAAATTCTAGGAAGTTTGGTCACCTGACCGTCATTTATTACTCACCTAGATATTTTTGTTTAAGTACTTAACTGACCCAAAGATATAGTATCTTTAGTTTGTTTTTTATTGATATTTATTTAGTTTTAGAAAAAAGATAAAAATAAAATAAAAAGTAAGGAAGTAGACATGCTTTAACATTATCATGACCTCCATTCATATTTATTTTGACTAGCTATACATAATTCAAATGGATATTTTCATTTGTATATTTACATACTTTTCACATTTGGTAATCGATGTTGACATGAACCTACTCACACACTATCTGAACGCATATGAATGTTATGCTTGAAGTTTATAATTGGTTTTTTTAGATCCTAGAAAATGAGCTAATCTTGACTATAAAGTTTTTTTTAGATATATCATTCGCTTTCTAAAATGCTAATATAGAGAGATACTTAGTTTTGAGAGGGCTACCTACTATGATGTGTGAAGCTATCGCAATGAGCGGAGAGGGCTACCTCATAACTAGTGTAAAAGTCATCATACTAGGCTTTTGGCTCATGCATATTTCATTAATAATAACAATAATAACAATAATAATAATAAAGGAAAAAGAAAGATACAAAAGTTTTTATTGCAAAAGAAGAAAGAGCCACAAATGGTTATACAAAAAGAACACACAAAAAACAAAAAAACCTTAATACAATAGTGGAATACCTAAAAAAAATATAGTTTAAAGTTCTCTCTTGGTAGGTAAATTTTATTTTATTTTAAGTATGAATTCAATAGCAATTTTTGATGATAGATGATACTCTTTCCTTTAAATCCTTCATAACTAATCATAAATGAAATAATTGACATACTATTGTAGTTTCGATATTTATCTCACTTTTGGTGACTATCAATATGTCACTATATATATTAGTATATTTGTTTGACCTGTCTACCTATATTTATGATTTCAATGGAATGTCACACTTTGACCAAAATTAATTTCATCATTTGTGTATACTATTATAGTCATGTTAAGCTAAGTCAAATATATATATATCCGTTCTTATAAATTTTTGTTTTATTCTAATTTATTTATAGGAGTCATAAAACTTAAGGGGAGTACATTCAGAGCATACATCTTCTTCTTCCTCATATTAGATTTAAGCTTCAATGTTATATTATTTATTCGTATGACAAAGTGGGGAGAAAAATTATATTACTAAATTTAGGGGGAATCAATTTTGAATATTTTTTTGAAATATTACACATAGGGGGAGTAATGTGTTTTGATTTATATTTTATAATTGATCACTCTTATGAATATTATTTTCTTTTTATATTATTATATACATTGAACTAATAAACAATGAGTCTTTCAGGATAAGTTGTTTGGGTATTTATGCTTTTGACTTTCATTATAAACATGAGCTTTCAAGATTCAAGCAAAAATGGTTTCATTGGATCATAGGATAGTATCACTATGTAAAAATATATTTTTCCTATGAGCGTTATACAGTAAAAGAGAGGTTTTATCACACGAATATGACAAAAAGAGAGATTATAAGGTCTATGTGAGTGTTAGCGATATTCATGAACAAAACATATAGAGATAATTTACAAATGTAATTCTAGTTTCTAGGTATGTCCTTCAAGAATATTTTCAAGCTGAAGAAACTATCGAGCTCCAACAATCACAACTCAGGTATATCTATATTCTTATGCATGTTAGATTTCATATTAGACATATAGGAACATTTTGAGATACTTAATTGATCGAGAATGTCTAAATCGATTGAGCTATGTAGGTTGATCGAGAATTGATTTACTCAGATTAAAAAGTTCTGAATTAATAATTTAATTGATTAGATCGATTGAGTAATTAATAGCCAATTGATCGAGCACTAGATCGATCAATTTATTAGTTAGATTGATTTAGTGTAGTTCAAAATTAATTATTTATTACACTTGTTTGATCGATAATTGGCTAGATTGATCAAACATGTTTTGATTGCTATATTGAATTAATCGATAAAGAAATTTGATCGGTTAAACTATTTACTCAATCAATCTAGAATATGTTAAATTGATTGAGTAGCTAGGGCTTTGATTTTAAAATGTTTTTCTAATTGGAATTGAATTGGCCGTTTACTTTACTATCATTTCCCTTTAAAACTCTTTTAAATGATTTTATAGATAACATAGTAATTTTACTTTGACTTAATGCTTCAAAATATTATATATATATATATATATATATACAAACCTATGCATACAACTTTAATCAACCACAAAAGAGCATTCTTCCCTTCATCTTAATCTCTCTCATATTGTTTTGTAAGAACTATTCACATAGGCTTTTTTATTGAGTCAATTTATCAAATATTTATGGTTGTATTTGATGAGTTAACAAGTCTACAATATTTATGATATTATGCTTTAAACTGATTATTCTAGGGTTGCTAGTTGATTTTAAATTATCTTATATATATTAAATCATCTAGTTAGGGTAGGACACATATTTGCACATATGTTATTATGCTAACATTTCAAGTACAAGTAGAATGGGTTTGATTGCTTGTGTGACTTAAGTTGTTGGAAAGTTAGGCTGGATCCAAACACTATTCTTGTAGAGGCTATGATGAAAGCAGCGACTTATAAGTAGATTACTTGGGGGCTTTATCTTGGTGGGTAGTATAAGAACTAGCATTGCAATTAGACCTTATTTATTCATAGCTGATAGTTAGATGGTTTGATGAATCGATGGTTTTTCTCGTAGGTCATTGGTGTGTCTTAGGTTGTTTCCACCTAAAAATATCGTGTATCATCTTTATATTTTTACATTATTTTTATTTACATGTGATTGCATGCTTGGCCATTTATAAAAATTTTAATTTATCACAGTTATGTTGATTAGCTATTCACCTTTTTTAGCTAATTAGATCTGTAACTAAAAAAACTTTCAAAGAGGTACTTAGGAGTTGAAACATTTACCACCAAAGGAAGAAGTACTTGAATGTCGATGGGTATTTGCTATCAAGTTTTCTTAGATGGTAATATAGAAAGGCTATAGGCTAGATTGAAAGGTAAAGGGTTCATGCAAACTTATGGTGTTGATTTTTAGAAAACTTTTCTCATGTTTCTCATTTAAATTATGTACACACTTTAATCCCATTAGTGGTAAATTTTAAGTGGTCCTTATTCCAACTTTATGTCAAAAATGTTTTCTCATATGGTGACGTAAAAGAGGAAGCTTTTTTGGAGAAACTACTATATGTTACTGATAACTGTATTTTATATAGTTATTTTCACCTATTTTATTAATTATAATTGCTATGTTCTTGATGTTTTTAGTTAATTTTCGATTAATAAATTAGTATTTACTGTTTTTTATATATTTTAATAAAAGTAAATAATTTGTATCGAAAATGTACTTAATGTCAAATTTATGTCCACAAATATAATTTCAAATAATATAGTTCTTAATTACAATTTATAAAAATCGAAAATATAATTTAAATTAAATTTGGGCTTCATTTTAATTATTAAAAGTTTAAAAATTTAATTTAAAATTAGCAAAGGGCTTAACTGTAATTAAAGAAAGTTGAAAATGTAATTTGAAATATATTTGTGGGTCAAAATGGAATTAATAAAGTTTAATTTTTTGCGCAGGTGAGAAGAATCTACGCGCCAATCTACACGCGCGAAACGTGGACCGTCCGATCAAAAAGGCAACGGCCAGATTTGCGCGTCATTAGCACACCCGACCAAAGAGAGTGGGTGCAGGTCTCTATTTTTCACGCGGCTCGGTGCCCGAGTGGGGCCCACCTGCTGCGCAGGCCGGCGTGCAGGGTGGGACCCACGTGTCGGTTACACGTCTGCCAAAGGGCGTTGTTCTGTGCGGCTGAACCACGTGAAATCGTTCCTCCAGCCAATTAAAGTCTTCCACGTGTCCCAATTTCCCCTTGAACGAATCATCAGCGGACGCGTGGCACATATCGGTGAATGCAAAAGCGTAGAATCTCGCACGCATTCTAGCTGTTGCCCAACGTTGCGCGCGCCCCAATCCCGTGCGACAAGTCTGTGTGCGCCCATTCCCTTCAACGAATGAGATGCTGCCACGTGTCCCACTAATTGTGTCTGCGAATCAGAACACGACACGTGGCAGCGTGGAAGACCTTAAAAATAGAAACGCGCAGCATCTCTCTCCACTCACTTTTTCGATTCCATTTTTCGATACAATTTTTGTCCCCCCACGCGTGTAATTTATTATTTTCGCCACACTTCCCTGTCCCACGCGTGTATTAAAATTTAATATTTTATTGATGTATTTTTTAGCTATAAATAGGAGATAGTTTTTAGTTTTTAGAGAGTTTTTTTAGGAGAGGTTTTGGAGTTTTGGGGTAGAGTTTAGTTTTATTGATATGTTACTCAAGAGAGACACATATGATATGTAAACTCAAGAAAGCCATTTGTGGCTTGAAACAATCTCCCAAAGCATTGTTTGAAAAATTGAATGATGTCCTAATTACTTTTGGTTTTAAGAAGTTCTTTGATCACTCTGTGTTTGTGTGTCATACTACAAATGGTACTTTTATTTTGACGGTATATATAGATGACATCATGGTGACCAATAGTGATATAGCCAACATTGAAGAAGTGAAGTCCTACTTACGAAGACACTTTCAAACTAAAGAATTAGACCAATTGAGATATTTCTTGGGTATTGAAGTTGCTTAAAGTAAGCATGGATTAGTATTGTCCAAACACATGTATATACAACTTATTGATGGACACTAGCATTCTAGGATGTAACTAGCAAACTTTCCCATGGATCAAAATATCCAAATTGATGACTTGTCTACTCCTAAACTTGAATATGCAAGGAGATATAGAAGTTTAATCAGTAAACTCATATATCTTACTGTTACACATCCATTTATTACTTTTACATTAAGTGCCTCGAGTAAACATATTTAGAGTCTTAAGATACTTAAAACAAACCATTGGTTTAGGTATCTTTAACAAAAAGGTGGATGATATTGATATTTGTGGGGTACTCTGATGCTAATTGGACTAGTTCAAAGAGTGACAAAAATTCAACTACTAGATATTAAACTTTTGTTGGAAGAAATTTGGTTATATGGAGGAGTAAGAACCAAACTATTGTTGCTAGATCTAGTGTTAAGGTATAGTAAGAACCAAACTATTGTTGCTAGATCTAGTGTTAAGGTATAGTAAGAACTAAACTTAATATTTTGTAACAAAAATTCAAATATTTTTTTATGTCTATATACCATGTTGGATATGAAGAATATATGATACTACTGAAGAAACATTCAAATGTCCTAGATTTGTAAAGTGGACCAAAAAAGAGGCCATGAAATTCCCAGATTTGATCAACCTATGACCTATGGTAGAGTGTTTGGGCTTGAAGTAACTTTTAAGAAATTTTAAAAAAATCCTCAATTTGGAAGTTATCCTAAGAAGCTGTCACTATTAATATCGCATCTTTCTCGTCTGATATCCAATTGAGACAATTCAAAATTATTTGGAAATTTAATCAACGAGCTACAATTTATATAGAAATAACATTTTTTCCAATTTGTATATTTACTAGGCCAACAAGGTCTCAAAATATGTACCACAAAATATAGAAAAATTTGTATGATCTTTTAAAGAGGCCATGTATGTTATCCATCCATATGTAATTAGTTTTATAGTGAAATAAAATTCATAAAAGTTGTGAGCTTTAAACTCTTCTTGTGTTCCTAACACGAACTAGAACTTATCAAGGCTTGAGAAACCTTATGTCACTACCTATCTCACCTTGATATCTTTTGGTTCTTGGATCTTCTATAGCCAATGAGTCAAGATCCTTTTAATATGAAATTTAGCTTTCTTGAGTTAGATTATCATATATTGTTGTTGGGTTTCTAGGTGGATACTTGAGATTCTAAAAAATAAGTTAGGTATCAATACTTGTGCTACGAGGTTTGTATAGTTTGTATCAAGGCTCAAGCTCTAAAAATTCAAATTCTTCTCCTTTTGTTTTCCATTATTTTTTCCATCTTTTAGTTTTTGATGTTTTCTTGATTTTTAGTTCACGATCTTCTTATCCTTGTGTCTCAATTTTCTAGTTTTTGAATTAGTTTGTGTTTGAGTGGAAAAAAAAGAATTTTTGGTTGATAAAAAAATGAAACGAAAAGGAATTTTGGATGATTACAAAAAAAAAATAAAGAACCTAACAAATAAAGAAAGAGTGTCAAGGAGAAAAGAAACAAAAAATATGAAGTCTGAAATTGATTGTTAAGGATTCGAGGATGAATTCTCTTAATGAATGAAGGAATGATACAATCCAATAAACGTTCAAATATCTGATATTTGTCAAGTGGGCCAAAAATGAGATCAAGAAATATCCAATATTTGATCAAATCATGGCCTATGATAGAGTGTATGGGCTTGGAGTAACTTGTAAACAATTTAAAAAAATCCTTAATTTGAAAGTTATCATAAACAACTATCATTATTATTATCATATCTTTCTCATCTGATATCCAATTAAGACTATTCAAAATTACTTGGAAAGCTTACTTAATAGGATACAATTCGTATAGAAATATGATTTTCCTAATATGCACATTTGCAAGGCATAAAACGTCTCACAATATGTAACATGAAATCTGGGTAGATTTGCATTTTCTTTTAGAATCTTTTATCTTTCTAGGATTTTTATTATTCCTTTATTAGTTAGGATTAGTTCTTGATATTTTTGGCTATAAATTAATGTTATCCATCCATATATAATTAGTTTTATTATGAAATAAAATTCATTAAAGTTGTGACCTTTAACCACTTCTTGTGTTCCTAATACAAACTGGAACTTATCAAGGCTTCGAAAAACTTGTGGTATTTAAAATAGCCCATAAAGACTTGAAAACCTTGTGGGGCTTCCTATCCCACAATAATACCCTTAGTTCTTGGTTTTTCTATAGTCAATGGGTCAAGGTCCTTACTACAACTAAAATTTAGCTTTCTTGGGTTAGATCATCATATATTATTGTTGGATTTCCAGAGGCGTTCTTGAGATAATTTAATAGGGAAAACTATGGGGTTCAAAACTTATGTTACATAGTTTGCATTAATATATATATATATATATATATATATAATTTTAGTATTTTCTATCAATGGTAGTTTAATAATATTATCTTTCAGTACTAGTATATAAGAATTTGTAGTATTACATTTTCAAATAATACAATTTAGTTAATTTACTTTATATGGTATCAAAGCATAAGGTCATGGTTTTAGAAATCCTCTAATCCAAATATTCACCATATATTAAATGGACCTCTTTATTTCACTTCTACCTCACTTAGGTCATCTTTTGTTGATAATAATAAGAATAATAATGAAAATAATTTAGGATATACTTGTGTTTGATTTAACTATTAATATGGAATAAATTGTAAAGCATTGCAACAATAGTATGGATCCTCTTTCTTTTCACACCACTCAAGAATACGTTAAAATGCTATATGTTTTACATATTTGTATAATTATTTAATATTTTTATCATTTTATCTCATTTAAAAATTAAAAAATATTTATAATTTTACTTCATTTATAATTTTATAAATGTTACTTTAAAATTTATCATTATTTTCATTACATTGCTTAAACAAGCATAATAGTAGTAATATTATTTCCATTAAATTCAATTAGTATTCCTATTCTTATTAACATTATATTTTCATTTTACTAATCAAATATGACATTAAAATCTATCTATACTTGATGGGTCTTTCAAAAATTTATTTGCTACCTACTCAATCAATGTAATTATGTCTAACTCCACTTGATGTGCATTCAAAATTATCTATTCAAACTACAAATGAAGGTTCATACACTCATTTACTTAGCCTGAGAGCCCATTAATTTAAGGGGAGTGTTAAAAATGAATAATTCCATACGTAGGAACAACTGCATTAAGGTTAATTATTTTTCTAACTCAAACAGGTAACCAAGACCTATATGAGGGGTGGAAATGAAATATTTTTGCAAGCTCTATACCAATTCAACCAAGCGGGGCTTACAAACGTGAATTAAGTAAATAACACAAAGGAAGTGCAAGACAATATGCTTAATTCAACACGTAAAAAAATCAATAGTAAGAAAGAACAAACTATTGTAAACATATTAGTAATAGTGTGTCTCATAGTAGGGGTGTCCACGGTCCAATCTGGTCTGATTTTGAGTAAAAAAAATTTAACCAAACCGGACCATTTGGTTATCCAAAATATTGTAACCGAATTGTTTGGTCTGGTTTGGTTAACAGTTTGGAACTGTTAATAATACATAAATACAATACAGTTTAATACGATATAGTTTAATAGGATACAGTCAAATGTGATGCTTATCAATCATCATACATAAATAGATATTATTGTTAAATACATAAATGCATAAATAAATACATAAGCTATTATCAAAATCCAAAAGTAAAATAGATTAGACACAAAGAAATGAAGTCCCAATATCTCATTTACACAGAATTCTTAAATAGATACAAATACAAACATCCAAACTTATAATCAACAACAATATATCATTAGATAATAATATTTAAAACTTACACATTATTAATCATCAATGATCAATGTAGTGTATTTAATGAACTCTACAATCAAATAAAAACAACATCTCCATAAATCTCTAGGTCATCATTGTATTTTGGTAAGGCGATATAGTCATTATTAATGGAAGAACGGAACCAATTTTGACTACATACTAATGCCTCTACCATTTTAGGATTCAAAGATTCCTAAATGGATTAAGAATGCGCCCTTATGTGCTAAAAGCTAATTCTGATGCAACAATTGAAACTTGAACTGCTAATATATCACTTGCAATGAGAGAGATGATAAGAAACCTATATGAATTTTATTTCCACCATTTCAATATATCAAACTTATCCAACATGACATTTTTACATGGGGTGTTCAAATATTTCTCAACCTCAGTCTTCAACTCCAAACTATTTTTCTCCTCTAAATGTTTAAGAAATTTCAACTTTCTTGCTTCCTCAGATGAAGAAATCCTTCCTATTACATCTTGTGATTAAGTCACATTAGATTGAAAATCATTTCCATGCACTAACATATAGTAAGCTTTGAACATATCTATAAAAGTATTTTTGACATTATCTCTTAATTTTTGAACAATTTCTAAATCATAAATCACTTCAAATAAGAATTTCAAATACTCCAATTTGTACTTTGGATCAAGTACAAATGCAACATACAACATCTTATTAGTCTTATCTACATTTCCCCAATACTTCACAAATTGTTTTTTAATGCTAATAACCATATTTTTCAACAACAAATCATCGGAACCACACCATTTAAGTATTTGAGGTTAAATGTTATGCATTTTTGTAAAATATAAATTTGATGTGGTACATAAAGATGCACTGAATGCTAATGTAGAATCAAAAAACTTCTTCAAAAACTTGACAAAAACACTAGCATCCTTCTAATCATCTAATGTTGGAGGCCTAACATTCAATCAATCCTCATGAAAATAAGAAATAAAGTTTATTTCTTCTTCTTCTTTAAGATGATTAAATGCTATTTGAAAATCTAAAGAAGATTTTAACATTAGATATATGGAGTTCCATCTTCTTGGCACGTCTAGCACGACACTTCCTTTGGACTCAATATTTTCCTTAACATAACACATTTTAAACTTTTGTAATCTTAAAGGAGAGGATCTAACATATTTCACAACACAACGAATACTCATAACATTATTGTGAAGATCTTTAAATCCTTCTCTTACAACCAAATACAAAATGTGAGCACAACATCGCACATAAAAGAACTCCTCACTCATAACAAGTCCATCATTCCATTTTTTTAGCTTCCTTTTCAAGTATAACACAACAATATCATTTGAGGAAGCATTATCAAGTGTTATGGTAAATACCTTACATATAACCCAATCACACAAACTCAGTTCTATTACTCTCCCAATTATGTCACCTTTATGATTCTCAACTTGACAAAAGTTTATAATTCTCTTTTGTAATTTCCAATCTTTGTCAATATAATGAGTGGTTAGAAAAATATAATTAATATTTTGAATTGAAGTCCAACAATCACTAGTAAGACAAACTCTTTTCTTTTCACTTATGAAAAAGTTACTCAAATTTGTTTTCTCATCTAAATAAAGTTGAAACACATCCCTAGAAATTGTTTGACGAGATGACACATGAAACTTAGGAAAATTTAAACTATAAAATCTTTAAATCCCTCACCCTCAACAAACCTAAAAGACAATTCATCAATAATAATCATTTTTGCCAATGCAACTCTAGCAGGTTTTGCATCGAATGGCACAACAACTAATTTATGAGTTGTTGTATCACCCTTTCCTTTTTGTGTTTGAAAACTTAACATCTTTTTTCCTTTATCTACTTCTTTAGGAATCTTGTTACATAAATTTTTGAAGTGATATATCATTGAAGTAGTTACACTCCTTATGGGATGAGCAGCATAACATTTTTGTACAATAATAACATGTAACTCTAAGATTTTCCACATCATAGGGTAAAATATATGAAAAATGATTCCATATTTCTGACCTATAATTTTTTGGTTTCTTCATATCAGATTTGTTATCGGGATGAACATTACTTGCTTCTATTCCTCTTTTGAAGATGAGTCATTTATATTTTGTGGTGGATTTTCCATTTCCTCTAGATGAATTTTAGGTTCAATGTCTTTAGTCATAGATATAGTAAAGTCTGGAAATTGACTTGGTCTAATAAACTCATGTAAATCATCACTTATATATAGAATATAGATTAGTACATATTCCTAATATATTAAAATATTATCTTTTGTACTTAATCAACAATTATTTCAAAACTAAAATAACTAAATGATATTAGTTATAAACAAATGATATACCACTATTTATAAGACTTTTTTAAAATTAGCGTTAATTATAAGTAAAAATTATTTAAATATAATTTGATTTATACATGAATCAACATATTATAAAATATAAAAAATATAAAATAAGATGTTGACGTACATTAATCTTAAATAGAAAAATAATGTAAAAACTAAGTTGGATACATTTCATTCATGTGGCAAGCAAGAACTTGAACCCCTTTTATTATTAAAAACTTTTGGGACAACTTTTCATACTGCTATTAGTCAAGTAGTTGTGATGGTTTAGTTTAGATGGTACAACTTGAGGCAATGACAAAAATAAAGCTAACTATGAGATAAAGCCAACTACGAGATAAAGCTAACTAGTAAATAGATGGTAACTAGGGAATTTATGGAGGCATGAATGCTTTTTTACCACAACAGATGCCAAATAAGTTGTAAATACACAACATAAAAACATGCTCCTTAGAAACTAATCAATGGGAAATAATAAGGTAATAAAAGCAAACATTTGTTTTACTCTATGCAACATTATCTCTCAATTCAAAATTTAACGACAAATTATAAAAAGAGAAACATAAACTTAAGCATCTAAAGATAAAAAGACCATAAACGTTGCCTACAAAAAATCCAATAGGAAAACAAAACAAAAATTCTTTAAAACACACGTTGTGGCTTTCCTATGGTAGTCTTAAGGTATAGGACCTAGTTAAGGAGAGAAATAGAGGCTTGCAAATCAAAACCAACAAAGCACAATTTTGGACTTAACATATTAGAAACTCTAAAAAACAAGTATTGATAACCAATCCAAAAGATAAACAATATCTCGTACACAAAATTATACTGAGAATGTTTAAAGAAATCATACGAAATAGTTCGTCCATAAACTCAAACATATATCCATCAACTTAAATAGGTCGACTGGCTGGTGGTGGAGTCAATGAGAGGATGGCTGGTTGTTGCTGGAGGTGACGGCGATGAGGATATTGTTACGGTCGGCTAACTAGGGTTTGCACTTTCCACTCACAATCGTATAGGATGAATGAAAGAGGGTAAAGTTACGATTTATATATACGCTGCTTAATTAAAAACTTTTTAATTATTTATTAAAACTAGTCTGATCCGATCGATCGGTTTATAATTTTTTATAACCTGACTGGACCATTTGAAAATGAATTTTACTTAATACAGACCAGCCAGACCGTTTCATTTATGAAACTGTTCGGTTCGGTCCAGTTCGGCTCATTTTTTGGACACCCCTATCTCATAGGCTCTTATCTAGGATATCAACATACGTAACCAAGCAACCATTACACAACATGTAATCATATATTACATAAAAAATCATAAAAAAGAGTCTGACACATGGTATATTACCAAGGCAAGGTGTACTGACTCCTTAAAGACTCACACCAAACTTATATGCAGATCAAACATAGAAGCAATATAAATTAATCAGAAGCAGGCAAATTAATTTAATATTTCAAAATTAATAAATAGAAAGTTATATGCATGCTATACAGAAAGGAAAGGAAGTATACGATAACATATAACTAAAAAGCTTTCAAATTAGAGTTAAACATATAGTATGTAGAAACATACATGATTGAAACTTAGATTACATTTACACATAATCTGATCATGCATAATAACATTGAAGGAGTCTAAGATCCATACACAATCAGGTTAAAGAGATATAGACTCATTAAGGACTCAACCTAAACTTGCATGAGGGAAACTACCAACTGACACACTACTCATTGCCATATAGGCTCCACACATAATTCACTTGCAAATACCACATCAAGTATTCACCACTCAAGAGCATAATTTTTCCCACACAATCATAAATAAGTCATACCTAACAACACTCAAGTTAATAATGATCCAAAAAGAGAAAAATTAGATGTCAATTTAATAGAGCTCCTCTACATATTTTCTAGATAAGAAATAAGAAGAGAGATGGTATTTTTAGAAGTTACGCAAGATCACTACTAACCTCACCATGCCCTTGTCGAAGGGTGTGGCAAGATGCCAAAAATCATATTTTTTCTTTCCAAAATTGTTGAATAATTTCCACAAACACCTGCACCCAAAACAAAACAAAAACACGAGCAAAAATGTTACTTACGAGTGTGACACACTAGGAAAACCAACTAAGTGGTATTTGTAAAGATGCTCATATACAAGTGTACTTAACTATGTAGATGTGTGCATTATTGATTGTTAGTAACCAACTTATATAGAGGAAGACAAATACTATAAGTAAAATAAACAGACTTCGTGTTTTGCATATGAAAAGCCAATAAAACACAAAGGACAACATGACTTAAAAAAAAGAGGACCATCAAGTAAGGTAGAGTTTTAAGACATAAATATAGTATATAAGAGAATAGATATTCCACTTCTTACTAACTTAAGCTTTGAAGAGAATTGGTTACTAACTCATCTCCACCAAATATCATCTCATCTCATCTAAATTGTAACCCCAATGTGCATAACTTTAAATGTAATATTATATATTTTTTTAAATAAACTTTTACGTTAGAAATAATTATGTATTATATTTTTATTATTGTTGTGTTTTTATTTGTCTAATTTAGGTTTATTTAGAACAAATAAGATATTTTAACTAATACTATCTCATTATCATAGTCTAAAATATTAATTAAGATAAGATTGAACGGTTACAAAAATTGGTGACTATTTCTAATATAAATGGTTTAAACAAATATTTTTATTTAATAATCTCAACTTTTGAATAAATACAATCTAACAATATATGTATTTTTAATTGTAACTAAATTTTTTACTTGATATTAAGAATCGCTAATTAATTTAGGTTTTTATATTTATTAATATCTATAATTTTAAATATTTTTATCCAAAGATCATTATAATTTATTAATATTATTTATTTAAATAATCTCTTATCGAAATGAGGCCTAAAAAAATTAATGATTTATAACATAAGTTTTACTAACATCTCACCACAATTTACATATTTATAAAGAGTATATGTCTTATAAGTCATAATATTACTACAATTAATATAATATTTACTTATGAGTTTAAAAAAATTATATTATTTTAACTAATAATTATATAATATATCGGTAATATAATGTAGAGGAGTATTCTAACCGAGATCACATTGGTGAAACAGAAAATAAAAAAGTCCATATGTCAATCCAAGTGAAAGGGTGAGAGAGAGAAAATAAGGTTAATTGAATATTTAAATTTAAATTATATATTATAATTAATTTAAATTAAATATTTTTATTTTAATATTTTGAAATTTATCAAAATATAAAAATAAATTGGCAAGATTTAAAAACAATTTTTTTTTTAAAAGATTTACCGAACTGGATCGTTTTCATTTACTATAAAATCAACCAAACAATATACCCGTTCTTTATTTTCCTAGCGATCCGAAAAGAATTCAATTTTCTCAGGTTTCAATCGATCTTGCTTTGCTTTTTCGTGATCATAGATCGGTGAGGTTTCAGTTGCTCCGCCTAATCTCCTTTAAATTCAATTTGGTTTTGTTAACCTACTATTTTCTTAATTTAGGCATTTTGCTAAGATATTTGCTTAGTTCAGTTGATTTTTTTTTCATCTTTTCCGACTTTTAGTTCTGATTTCCTTGAAGCATACCATATTTATTGTTTAGCTTCTTTTTTTCCCCTCTTTTTTATTGATTTTTTTGTTCTTGTTCATTTACAAATCTATGGGTTCATGTCAAGAATTGGTTATGATTCTTTGTAAGCAGAAAACATTCATTAAAATTGAATCGTAGGGCATATGTTTGGAATTCTTTAAAAATGGTACTTTGATCTGAGGTTTTCTTTACCTTTACATTATTTTATCAAGAAAATTTGTTTTCCCCCTTTCTCAAATGGGGTTCTGGGTTTAGTTTGCAAAAATGAATTATATGAAGTCTTTTTTTGGGAACAAATATCATTTTACCTTATTACTATTAATATTTTTTAGATTTTATCCGAGTTTCTTAAATACATAGTTTAGATGTCTTGACATCTTAGGTCTTAGGTTTGCTAAACTAAGATTTTTTTTATTTTGAAATATAGGCGATAGTTTCACAAGCTGAAGCTATGAAGCAAGGAGTGTCTTCTTTAAATCCATATGCTGCGGCATATATTCCACTTTCCAAAAGATGTGCAGATGATAGAACTTACGTGACAGTAACTGAATCTGAAGAGAACCCTTATTGTAATCTCCAAGACCAACTACACTTCAAGGGTTCTTTAGATTCTGGTGCCCATGGTTCAGCAAAACAATTCTATGGTTCTTCATCACGCACTTTTAATGAAGTGGCAGAAAAACAGATGTCAACTGAAGAATTTGACATGGATTTGGAATTTCTTCAGATGACATTCACTGGTATCTCTGATCAGTCCCTCACTGATGTCTATCTTGTGAATAAGGGTGATCTGGAAGCCACTGTTGATATGCTGAACCAACTTGAGGTAATTTTGATGCTTTTCTACAATTACTTGTTTAACATTCTTAAATCAATAAGGTTGGTGATCAAAATAGATTGCTGTTATTGTTCCTCTCATTTTGGATGTGAGCATCCATTCATTGATTGATTATTCTACAAAATTTTAAAGATTCAACAACTAACTAGTTGCTTTGGCTGCCAATTCTATGATCAAGAATATATCATTGGTACAGATTGTATGATCTAGTCCCTTGTGTGATACCTCGAAGTGCATGTCACTTGGCTGTAATTGTCGAGTCTTATTGGAACTAAGGGCTCATTTGTTACACCGTATTGAATTGGATTGATTAAATATGATCGTATTATATTGAGAAGTATAGTATTATATAAAAACAACTCGGTTTTTGTTAATATTCTGGATTAGAGATTGGATTAGTTATACAATGTTTGGTGTGTGACTGGATTGGTCAAGTTTTTTAAATATAATCATGAAAAAATTATATTGTTATTTGACCTTTAATTCATATTGCTTTTAAACTTCAAATCACTTATTTTTACGCACTTCATTGTTTGAAGCATGCTAAAAAAATTTATTGCAAAAATTAACTATTGAACAAAAGTATTTAAGTAAAATAATGTTTTGTCTCATTTTTATTTTTTAAGAAAACATAACGTTTTCTCCACAGAAAATAAATGAGTATTCAGAAAATAAAAAGATTTTGATGTGAATAAAAAGGTCTGAGATACTGATTCATTGAGTAAATAAAAGTTATTTAAAAGAATATTGAAAGACATAACTAGTAGGCATGAACCCAACCTTTTGGCGGGTCTATTTTAAGCAAATAACCGGTAAGTTTGAGGTAGGCCCAGGACTTCTCAAGTGTAGTCAGAAATTTTTCCAAACATGGTATTGAAGTAAACCATTACTATCCTTTTGCTTTATACTGCGTAACAAACATGGCCTAAATTTTCATTAAGAGACTTTTTAGTTTTGGATTTTTTAAGTTAAAGTTGATGAATTAATATAAAAGATATATTAACTAAAATTTATTTTCCATTTGGCCATCTAGCAGTAAATGTTTTCAGATATTAAAGTATGATGGAAGTCCTCATGTATAATTTACACTGTTTATGTAACTAGCCTTGTAGGCATCATAGATTCATAGTTTACCAAATTGGATATGCTGCTTTATCCTTATGGAACTCTGGAGCATGTGGGCGTTTTCAGTTTTGTTATGTACATTTATCTCTCTGATGATTCTTATGCCATTCACTCTATTTACTTGTCACCAGCTCACTGCATATACCAATATCCAGTATTTTGGGCCGGAGTAGAATGAATAGAAACATCATGCGAACTACACTTTTCATTGGGCTTCAACTTTATAAAAATTAGTCGGGAGTAAATATTATGTTTGGATTACCATTCTATTATTGAGACCAGGAATGTTATTTCTATAATTCATATTGAAATATATTTTCCCATCTCACTCGGATTTTAACAAGGTTATAGTGTTTTCCTTTTGCAGTCTTGCACTTTCGAGTCTTCTGATAGCCTTCCAGATACTTTGGACATTGGAGATGTTTCTGAAGCTGGCTCATCAACCCATTTTGCTCCTTCCAAGTTAAAGAATGTAACCATTGCAGCTGAAGCTTCATCTAAAGCTTCAGACTCCCCAGTTGTTACTCTTGATTGACTGAAGAAACGAGTCAATATTTTAGCTTTGGGTAAGAACTAGATTCAAAGAAAATCTTCCTTTGGCTACGAACTGGTATATAGTCTGGTTATGGTTGTACAGTCTAGTGACCACTTCTCAGATGCGTGTTCAGAATCTTCTCTGGCTATGGCTCTTTGTTTCATTTGGTAGACCCAACGCCTACTGCAGTCCTCTTCTCTGTATTGGAAGGTTTTTTCCCTTTCTTTTCCCCCTCGTTTTTGGGTTCTGGTTATTTGTTGTCACAATTAGCTTATTGAAGGACTTTACAGCTTTGGTATCTGATGGTTGACGGCCTCCCTATGTACTGTACTACAGGATACAATCTGTATTTGTTACTGCTTCTGGCTTTTCATAGTATAGGATGTACTTTGCCAATGAAATGGAAGAAATGACCTTTAAAATCCACTTTAGAAACTCTTAGGAGCATAAAATTGAAGCAAAAGAAGAATAAATGAAGATGCAGATTATGTTGGTTTCCCCCCTTTTTTTGTTGTCCAAACGATAAGCATCAATTAAGTGTGATTTAACGAATTTTTCGAACAGAGATGAACATAGTCGAGATTCCTTGTAAAACAGAACAAGAGGGAAGAAATTTTGCAAATTCATTTCACTTCTCTAATATGCTTTTTGCCTTTTTTTATCCTGAATTTACCTACTATCATGGTAATGTCTAATGTGACATCTTTTCTTGTGTTTGCTATGATTATTTCAAGTATGTCTAATGTGACATCTTTTCTTGTGTTTGTTATGATTATTTCAAGTGATACGGTTATTTTATTTTTATTAATTGGATATATTAGTTATATTTTTTAATATTGAAACATTTTAATCATCTTATTGTTGTAATTTTGGACACTTTAGTTATTTTTTGTCAATTTTGAAGAGAAAAATATTTTAAAATGTTAAAAAATTAAAAAATTAAATGTTAAAAATGACAAAAAATGATAAGTGGTCACAAGGCTATTAAATTGCGTTTTTAAGTAAAATTATCTGCAATCAAAAGTAAGTGAATCCATTGCATTTTTTTTCATTTGCAATGTATCTTGGTATTATGATATTGTACAACCAATTAACCAAATCGATACTTCAATAATTCAAGTTAGAGGAAATAGCTAAAGTCATACATTTGTTTAAAATGTAGCACCTTAAGTCTATATTAATTTTTCATGCCAGTTTAGTTGTCTTTTTATTAAAGAAATACACTAGAGGTTCAATAGGTAAAGTTTTTGTTAAATTTAACTGTGAGGGTAATATGTTAATCACATAATTACTTTAAGGGGGTTTAATTGTCATTTTTTTATAAAACAATTATGTCATTATTCATATACTTGTAAATTTCACATGAAAGATAAATTAAAAGGATGCAGAAGAAATGTAAGTCAGAATGCGATCGAAGCGGAAGAACATCACCGAATTTTTTATTTTTAAATTAAAATCCCTACCTGTTTAAAATGATTGAAAATTATTAAAAATAGAAAAAATAAATATTGTTAATTAAACTTTTTAAATTTAAAAAAATATAATAAGTTAACAAAATTGAGATATTGATAAAACTCATTATTATAAAAGTCTTTTTATTTAAGGTGTTAATTTTTTCAAAATTTAAAATAAAGTAGAAAGGGTAATCTATGTCATTAGTTTTTACATAGAAATATTAAAAAAATTAATTAAAAGAATTAAAATAATAAAATAAAATAAATAAATAAAAGAAAAACTTTAAAATAATTTATATAAATAAAAGAAAAGAAAATTGAATTAAGAATGAAAGAAATGAGTATTAAGATTACCCTAAAGTTTCAAAAATTTCAAAAATACTTTTAAAACATAACATAAGTTAAATCTAACGGAAGTAAATAATAATATTTAATATTAGAAATACCCTTAAGGTTTCAAAAAATTCAAAAATATCTCTTAAACATAACGGAAGTAATATTCCTAAAATGGAAGAAGAAAAAGTAGACCAAAAAATAATAGATATAGAAACAGAAGACATCTTAGGATGTTTTTTACAAAAAATGGTAATATGTAAAAAGAAATTCAAAAAATAAAGTTAAATCTTAAAGAAGAAGATGGATTTAAAAACCTATCATTTTTATTAAGAAAATTATTTCCTAAGAAAAACATAATTTATTATGACATAAGTAATAAAGAAATGAGTATTAAGATTACAGATACAAAATGAAGGTATAATATATCATTAATTGATAAAGAAACTATATTAAACAAGCTATCAAAAATTTCTTATAAAGACAAGAAAAAATTGGATACATTCATTTAGGAGGAATTCAAATACTAATAAAAGCTCATTTTAGAGAAGGAATAAATACACCAATAAAAATAGCATTATTAGATAACAGAATAATAAATAGACAAGATGACTTATTAGGAATGATTCATGGTAATTTAGGATACCAAAAGTTAAAATTTACAGCATATCTTACATTTGCTATTAATATACATGATAAAAATCTAAATCAAGTATTAAGTCTAGCTTATGAATTTGAAAGAGGAAAGAAGGAAATCATTCATTTTTAATACATTATCAAGTAGCATATTTTTTAACAAATAGTCATAATAGTTCAATATACGAACAAAATGAATTTATAGAAATAGGAAATTTTTTTAAGGAACTTGGACAAATAATAAAACCAAAAATATTAACAAACATTAAAATACTAAAAAAATAGAAATTAGATATCAAAGAAAAACCCTTAATAATAGGAAGAAAAAGTAATGTTAAAACTAATAGCATGTCATAGTTTACTTTTATAGACTATGAAGAAGAAACTTCTAACTAATAAGAAGTTAAAAAACTACAAAATGAAATCAAAATAATGAAGGCATTAATTCATGATTGCATATTAGGAAAAAATAATGTTTAGAGATAAAATGAAAAAATGCATTTAGAAGTAAATAGAAGCCTAGTAGGTGTAGCAAAAAATCAAGTAACATTATTTTAAACTGTACAATTATAAACAGAGGAAATTAATTTAGACCAAGAATCAAACACAAAATATTTACAAGAAATAATAGATATACAAAAGGAATTACTAAAGAAAATAAAAGAATGTGGTTATAATAAACTACAACAAGATATGCATAAGAAAATTTTAGAATTAAGAAAAGATGTATACAACATACATAGAAATGATGAAATAATAGGTTATAAATATGATCCCTTAGAAAGACTAAAAGAAGAACCACCTAGGAGATCAAATTCCCTGATTCCTAAAAATGAGAAAAGGAAAAATGAAGAACAATCTAAGAACAAAGAGATATTTCCAATTTAATGGAATATAGAAAAGAATTAGAAAGAAAATTCATGGACCCTGAAAATAGAGACATAGAAATATTGGTCAGTTTATTGACATTAACCAATGAAGAAATAGAAGAACGTTATAATGAAAAACTTTATACTAACAAAGAAGAGGATGATATGACAATAATCAATGAAACTGATTCTGAACCAGAAAACATGACCTCAAAAGATCATATGAAACCAATTTCATTACTAGTCCCTTACCAAGAAGGAATATCTAACCCACATACGGAAGAAAGAAATAGGCAAAGAGCAGAACAACCTGATACCACAGATAGAAGAAGACAACTACCTAAAATGGAGGAAGGGTTGCATTAGGGAACTAGAGGTAGTATTCCACCAGAGTTCAAACTCCATGATAATTATAAGTTTGAACTTCTAAATTTAGACTGTATAAGAGATAGGAAGAAAGCCTTAGATGAATGAGCTAATGGAATGAGTTTGCTCATACAAACTTCTCAAACTACCCAAACAAATCCTTCAACCGGTAGAGTGCTTATAGCACATAAAATGACAGGAAATGTTAAAGTTTGATTTTCAAACTTAACATATCAATAACACTTGTTAATGTAAGGAAATGCTTTCACAGGAAGGGAATACTTAGATACAATAATAAATGAAATATACAAAGAATTTATTGGAAAAGATAAGGGAAGGACTATCACTGAATCTAGTGAAAATGAAATCAATGAAGCTAAATGGCATCTAATAAATATGAAAATTTGTAACATGTGTTACATAAATTATTTTATTTATGAATATGAAATATATTACCATAAATTACCACACTCTATGCAAACAACTTATAAAGAAATGTTTTTTCAAAAATTATCTGGAACACTATATAAAATCTTAATAGAAAATTGGGAACAAAGGAATAGAGAAACTATACCGGATACTCTAGGAGGAAGAATAAAAAGCCTTAAAGATTGGATCATTATTAAATGCTAAGAAAGAAAAGAATATAAACAGATAAGAGGAAATGATAAAATCTGCTGTGATACAAGATATTTTAGAATACTAGGGAAATATTGATGTAATATAAAATCTTATAAACAAAAATATAAAAGATTTAAAAAATATAAATTCAAATTTTTTTTCCAAAAATATAAAAAAAGAGATTTAATAGAGAAAACTACAAAAAAAATATTTTAGAAGAAAGAATTATAAACCTTCTTAAAAAAGGAATTGTCTTTCAAGAAAGAAAAAATGCAAATGTTGGATCTGTAATGAAGAAGGACATTATGCTAATGAATGTCCAAGCAAACTTCAACATAAAAAAGAATTTAAAAAGGAATTTTCACAAAAATAAAAAATCTTAGAAGAAACTTTCAAAATAGAATTAGAATCAATTGAGGAATCTGATATAGATGATACTTGTAGTATCTATCTATTGGAAGAAACTGAGGAAGAAATAAATGACTCAGAATATGAACACTTAAAATATGGATATTTTTCATCCGAAGATGAATGATTTGTATAGTATTACAAATCCAAATAGTACTTACATTAAAGTAAGACTAAAATTTAAAGGCTATAACATTTATCATTTACATGCATATATATACATGAGCTAGTATGTGTATAGCCAATAGATATGTATTTTCAGAAGACAACTGAAAACAAGCGCTAAAATATTTAATTGTAAGAATTGCTAATAATACTACAATAAAACTTAATAAGGTATTAAAAGATATTGATATAATGATAGGAGGAGAAAACTTTCACATTCCTACCATATATCAATAGGAAATAGGAGTAGATTTGTTAAAAGTAAATAATTTCCTAAACTTATATCAACCTTTTACACAACATTTCGACAAAATAAGTCTCAAAACCTTAGAAGGAGATACCATCTATGTCTCCAAAATAAGAAAAGTTTAACTGTCTCAAACCCAACTTTTATACAACAACATAAAAAGAGAAAACGTGGTGAGATAGAAGAACAAAAAAACCTTATTTAGAAAATATTTCATTAGATATAAAAGAAAAACAAAACTCTTTTCTCAATGAAATACAAGAAGACAAAGCCCTAACAAGCATTAGAAAATTATTAAAAATAGTTAGTTTAGAAAATCCTTTGAATCTAAAAATAAATAAATCTAAAATAATAGTCAACATAAAATTAAGAGATCCTAACAAGATCATAAGAGTAAAACCAATGATTTATACTCAAGAAGACAGGATTGGATTTGAAAAACAAATTCAAGAACTTTTGGAATTAAAAGTCATAATACCAAGTAATTCACTTCACTCTAGTCCAGCATTCTTAGTTGAAAAAAAAAGCTGAGAAAAGAAGAGAAAAAAAAGAATGTTAATAAACTTTAAAGTACTAAATAAAAGAAATCATTGACGATAGATACTTCATTCCAAAAAAGGAAGAACTACTATCATTAATAAATGAAAAGAAATACTTCTCGAGTTTTGATTACAAAAGCAGATTTTGGCAAATAATACTGAATGAAGAATTCCAAAAATTAACGGCATTTAGTTGCCCTCAAGGATAATTCCAATGGCAAATTATACTATTTGGATTAAAATAAGCTCCAGGTATTTTTCAAAGATATATGGATAACATTTTCAAGAAATCACAAGATATTTATTGTGTTTACATAGATGATATTTTGGTTTTCAGTAATGAATTAAATAAGCATTATTTGGATATTATCAATAATCTACAAGAATGTAGAAGAGAAGGCATTGTACTCTCTGAAAAGAAAGTAGTACTTGCTCAACAAAAGATTAAATACTTAGGGTTGGAAATTGAAGATAGAAAACATAATCTACAACCTCATATACTAAATAATATTTAAGGTTTTCCTAGTGAATTAAAAGATAAAAACCAATTACAAAGATTTTTAGGATGTTTAACATATGCAGAAGCATACACCAAGAAACTTGTAGAAATGAGAAAACCATTATAAGCAAAATTGATAAAAGATCATATCTGTAAATGGATAGAAGAAGATACTCTATATATAGATAGAGTAAAAGAAAAAGGTAAAAAAATTCGAACTTTATATCATCCAGGACCAAATGATAAGATGATAATTGAAACAGATGCTTTAAAAGAATATTGGGGAGTAGTTTTTCAAGCAAGAGTAGATGACAAAGATGAATATATTTGTAGATATATATCGGGATCTTTCCAAGGTTCAAAATTAAATTACCATAGTAATGAAAAAATATATTTAGATATTAAAAAAGCTATTAAGAAATTTGCAATATATGTTATAAGTTCTAGATTCATTGTTAGAATAGATAACAAGAATTTTGGTTATTTCTTAAGAACTAATATTGTAGGTGATTACAAACAAGGAAGATTAGTTATATGGCAATAGTGGTTCAACCATTATAATTTTGATGTTGAACATCTTCCAAGCCATAAAAATAGTTTAGCTGATGCCCTTACTAGAGAATTAGCACCTCTAACTATTTTTATGCTTCCAGGAATGGAACATCTTGATATCAAAATCAAGATAAAGGAAAAGGAGATAAAATCCTACAGGAAAACCTTGAGTTGCTATATCTCAAGAAATCTCTTATGGAGATAGGAAAGAAACAGGAAGAACTTAATTATTCAAAACAACCTTTAAAGACCAGAAGCTCAAACGAGGAATCTCCATTAAAAAAGGAAAAACCTAACAATTCACAAAAAACTTCTGAAAACACAAAGCTCAATTGGTAGATGAGGCAAAAAAGAAGAACAAAAAAATGTTTAGGTGGTCTATAATGGCCCAAAACCAGGAATTTATAACAACTGGGCAGAAGCTAGCAAATCTATTCTAGGAATTAGTGGAGTACTCATAGAGCCTTTATCAACAGAATAGAAGCAGAGGTAGTTATGCCAACTATAAAACACCAAAACTGATAACTCTAGAGAAAATAGTAAGAAATAATTCTATAGCATTACAACAACAACCAACAGCTCTAAGCAGGTTGAAAAATCTTGGAAAGATAGCAAGACCTTTAGTGCTATTTAGAGAAACATCTCTTCCAGAAATAGTAAAGCATTCAGTACTATTTAGGGAGACATCTCCTAAAACTACTCTAATCATTGAAAATGAAAAGGATCAATATAGAAACCTCAGTAAACCACAATGTTTGAGTCTCTATAACTTGGCCAAAAAATCTACCCAAGAACATATTAAAGATATGAAGTTCTATACTACATACAAGGAAATTCCTACACGAAGTAAATTCAATATATTAGAAGGAGTTGATCCAATATTTGTGTATAAAGCATTTCATGTACGACTAATAGAAAATTTATATCCAGAAATTAATTTAAGTGAATTAAATTATTTTCCAAATAATTTTAAAAGAGAAATTAAGAACTTCAAAAGGAAGATTAAAACAGGTAATAAAACTGTTTATCTTAGATTTTTTTAGTTCATTAAATGAAAGAACTCTGTATGCTAAGATGTCTAATGCTAGGCCAAATTTACTATGAACTTATAAAGATTGACAATTCATCTGAGATTAAAGTATATTATTCAACTAGTAAATTCATCATCATTTCCCATAGTAGCATGGCTCTGTCAGGAGAAGATCGTGAAAAAATTACCAAATACAAAACCAATTTTAATTACAACAACCTAAAAATTGGTTAAGAAACAAGAGAGGTATTCTACTTCTATGCTAGAAAAGCCACCAAAGACTACAAATGCATTCTTTGCATCAAAGATCGAGAAGATGAAGATTTTTCATCATCAACCTCATCCAAGGAATCGTCGGCAGAAAATGACAAAGAAAAATAAGAAAAGAAACTATTGACAGAAGACGACAAAAGAAAGAAAGATGTAGACCCTGCATCTTAGTCGGCAATATGTGTCAAGGAAAAAAGTAGTGGCTATCCTTTAAAGTAGAAAATCAGATGAATTATTAAAGCAAGGGTAAAATAATAATTTTAGTCTTGTAAATAGGGATTCCTTGTTCTATAAAAGAAACCCTTATTATCATTTCAAAACACACACAAATACATAGAAATCTAGAGCTATCTACTCTGAAACACTCTAGCATAAAAAACCCCTCTATCTAGAAATCTCAAAACCAATAATGCTATACCTAGTAATTATGAGCGGCTAAGCATCCCTTCAAGGTTCTTAGTTGGCTTTTAAGTTGTAATAATTATTATCCTATGAATAAAATAGAGTTTAGTTATTTTTCTCCAGTAAGTCAACTATTGGACACCATTTATGTACGAATGCAGAAGGCTCACTATTGCTAGGAGGGTATTGAGGTTTGAGCAAAGTTGAGACATAACAGGTGTAACAAAAAAAGATGAACATAAGGGAAGATTGTGGTGGACCCATCAAATTCAGGTATAATAATTATAAATTTAAGCAGTTAAGAATCTTGAATGTTTAAATATTTGATTAGAATAAGAGATAATACTGTTAAAACAGAAAAATGGAGACTATTTTTTAGAGATAAACAACTAATCATTCCAATTAAGATCAAAGATAAAAATTTAATTCTTTTAGAAACATTTGATAAAGGTTATCTCTATCATTTAAATGAATATTTTAAAGATGAGGATTATGAAACTTGTCTTGAAAATTTTAAAAGATTTAACACCTTATTAGATATCTATATAGATTATATTAAAGCTATCACAAGCATTATAGACCATTCTATTTCAAGGACATTAAAAAACTATTTTAGTTAAAAATATGTAAGAATAAAGGAAGAGGAATTCAACAACTTAATGTTTGGATACTACTTCTTTGAATATTATAAATACACTGTATGTACACAAGAAAAACCTGTTTGTATACTACGAATAGGACAAAATAATATGCATTCAACACATATGATTTATCAAGGTAATACTCTATGAACATTGAATTATTTGTACATAAATTAGAACTATTAGATTTAACAATTGAAAGAATAATTTTTAATTTTAAAAGACAATTAATGCATTCATGATTAGAATTAAGTAATCAACATAATGAAGAACATAATATACTATGTAATTGTAATAAATATAGAAAAAATTACATTTATACCAAAAAATAATAAGCTTTTAAGACAAATTATTGCCTCAAGTAAATAGACAAAGACCATCAACTAGGTCAATATTAACCCAGATTAAAAATTGTATCAATTTGTAAAAATTGGTATCATAGCCTAGGAATAATAGTCTAAATAGTAATGGATGGAAAATTAACACCATTAAAGTCTAACAGTATTTTTGATATTTTATAAACCTCGAGGACATAATTGAAGATATATCAAACCTCAGGAGCATTTTGAGATATTATTCCTAAAAGAAAAGAAAAAAATTTATTTTTATACGTTTTATATTTTATATATTTTTAAAAAATTTAAAATTTTAAATATCTAAAGTTATTAATCAATAACCTAGATATTTTAAGATTTTAAATAAAAATCACTATATTTTTTGACACAAAAATTATTTATAATTTTGATAATAAAAATTTAAAAACACCATTCCTCTCGACAATGGCCCAAAAAACTTGATAATACTAAATTATTAAGTTTTTAATGTAATACCATCCCCAAAAATGGTGGCAAAAAATTACTACCAAAAACATTGATACACAAATTTGGTATATTTTAGATTAACTCACAAGTAATTCGAAATAATAAATGTACTTTTAAGGTCTGTCAAAATAGGAATCACATGATTTTTAAATAATTCAATAAGTTATTAAAAATGAAAAATTAAACCTAAACATTATGTGATAAAGTTTAGATTTTTAGAGATTTGAAGTGAAATATTAGGCAAATAAACATTTACATTAAGTGGAGAATTGATGGAATAGATTACTTAACCATCTTAAGGCCAGGATTACCAATTGATTAATTATTACATTATGATTTATTTATAAGGAATTAAAAACCATCTAATTACTACTTAAGGTGTAGCATGTAATTAAACTTTTATTCAAGGTATCAAAGTTAGGTTTATGATTTAAGTATCTGAAAGCTAACATTTAGATTTTAAAACTACTATTAAGAATATGTCGTCAATATATTTTTAAATAATAATTCTTCTAAAAATCTTTGAAATATAATTTTACTCTAACTATACAGTTGATATAGATCAAAGATAAAGAAACACTATTCTAAATCAGATTTAGATAATTAAATTCTAAACCTAACTCTCTTGTTTATTACCAAAAATATTAAGCTATATACTTTTCTTTAACAAACTTTTGTATAAATCTTGTTGAAGAAATAAAAGCCAATTCATTTTATAAAAAGTTAACTATCTTAATATTTCACAACCATAATAACTTTACTAATATCCCATGGTATTTTTAGCTAATCATGCTTAATTTAATCAATGATCAATAAATTAAGCTTAGCATTAGAAACAACACATAAAATTTAATAAAAGAATACATTTAATTTATACCTCAAGTGCATCTTTTCAAGTTTACAACTTCAATATTGTTTCTATTTTTGAAAAATCTCCAAACAAAATTGGCAACGTTATTTATTGAATCCAAAGAAAAACTACTATATAAGTTAAACTTGTCCAACTCTCAATTTGAGAAAAGAACTTTAAAACTATGAAAAGAAAAGAAAAGCTAGAGAAAAGTAATAAATTAGCAAAGGGAAAAGTTAATGGGATGATTTACAATTGGGGTTTAGGGGTCCAATTTATAGGTGAAATGCTTGTTCCACTACTCCCATGTCATGGCATACAAAATACCATGCGACAACCCGTGTGCCTTTGAACTTTTAGAAGCCCTCTTTGAATTACATCTTTTACATTTAGAACATATGTAAAGTTTATATATGTTAGTCTTTTATGCTTCAATGTTGCAATAGAGTGCTTCCAGCTACAATTCTTCAAGTGTTGATTGATTGAATCTTTTTGAAACTAAAAATACTTAAAAAACAACAAAACATATTTGTTATTTTGAAAAGATAGATTTAAAAAAAAACTATACAAATATAAACCTATTTTAACATTTAAAGTACATAAAATCATAATATATGTAGTACTTTTAAACACTCCTCACTAGCTAAATAAATATAAATCCTAAAAAATTAGGATTTCTAAGAGATAATTCAATCTTAACATAACAATTTCCCAAAACTAAGTATCATAATCTCAATGAATGGCCTAAGCATGTGCATGGCCCAAGTTGCCTAAATTGGACCTTTGTAGTGCACAACCCAAGCTTCATGCAAATGAGCCCTTTATTTAATACTGGACAACTCAAATTTCATTAACTAAGTTTGGCCCTTCATTTGGACTCTTATTGGTATATTGTTCTCAGATTAGTTCATTGAGTTCTTATTTGACCTTCTAGGCTATTGTTCGTGTGACTGGCCCAACGGGGTTATGCAAGGAATGTTTTGGGTCTTGTTGTGAAGCTCTTTAATTCTCATTATTTTCTCTTTCTCAAAAATATTTGACCATGAATTGTCACCAAAATCAAAAACAGAAAAATCAGAAACATCAAATGTAGCACAAATATTATACTCAGGGAGAGATTAATTCAACTTGTAAGCATTAACATTTATTCTTTCAAATTCAACTTGTAAGCATTATCATTTATTCTTTCAAGTATTTGAAATGGAACATATCCTCTAGGTTGCAATTTGGAACTCTTACATTCTGGGAATCTCTGTTTCCTGATATTCACCCAAACCTAGTCACCCAATTCAAAAACAACTTTCATATGGCCTTTGTTTGCTTTGGTTGCATATTGCTCATTTTTCTTCCAAATGTGTTGGTGAACACTTTCAGGAAGCTTCTTCACTATCTTAATTCCATCCAAGGTAGCCTTCTCATTAATAGGCAAGGGTAACGAGTCCACAAGAGTTAGCGTATTAAAACCATAAATAATTTCAAATTGTGAGTATTAAGTGTTAAAATGAACACTCCTATTATAAAAAAATTCAATTAAAAAGTAAACAATTCTCCCAAATTTTTAAGTTCTTTTTTATGAAAGCCCATAACAAGGAAGACAAATTCCTATTAACAACCTTGGTTTGTCAAGTTTGGTGATTACAAGTAGTTAAAAATAATAATTTAGTCCTCAAATTTCCTCGTAAGGTTTTTGTCAAGATCTGTCCTTGTTCAACCCTAGAGCATGTGATGTGTCCCGAAGGACTATTAATCGGTGCAAAATTACAAGTGTACAGTATTATAGTTTTATAATAAAGTGATAAAAAGAGTATTATCCTCAAGGATTGGTAACTTACTTTTGACAAATGTAAAAAATTATACTAATCTCAATTTTATTTAAAAAAATCACTAAACTTATTGTAATTGAAATTTAAAATAAAATTAATTTAAAAAAAATACGTAAAAGAAAATAAAGATGTTTAAAGATCAAATTAATAGGAATAAAACTTTTAGAAAATTGATTTCACCTAATTTCTCCCTATACTTTACTTATCTAGCTAATTAAATTTAATTCTCTCTGTTTGTTTGCAATCTCTAAAAAATATCCAAAAACTTCTTTCAATAGTCAATTAGAAATATTCTTATTCATTAATTTACACAAGAATATGAAATTTAATAAATCAAAAAAACATTAAGACCAATGATTTTTAAAAGTACGCATGTTCATACAAGTCTTTCGATTTCTATATTTACCTATGTCGAAATATTCTATATCTATCCTATAATTTCCTCTTTCGATAATAAATTAAAAGACTAAAATCATCTAATTAATGGTCAGTTAATTAGAACTATTAAACTCAGAATAAATCAGATAAACATAAAGAAAAATAATTTAAATTAACATTAAAAATCAAACATAATTTGAAATTAAATTATAACTTTTTTTAGAATAAAGATAAATTAATTCATGATAAAAATTAAATTTAATATAAATAAATTTATCATAATTTTTTTTAGAGATCGGAAGAAAATTGACACATAAAAGTAATATGCTTTTACGTACGTGTGTTCCAGATTTTTCTTGTATTTTGCGTTCCCATTTTCCAGCTTTTTTTTTGTCTGGTGGCTGTCTCTCGCTGTTCTCCTCTTTTTTTTTTTTTTTCTCTGCCGCTCTCCTCAATTTCGTTTTCCTCTTTTTTCTTTTTTCTTTTTGTTTTACCTCCTCCTGGGGGCTGTTCCTTTGATTTATATATGTATATAAACTTCCACCTCCCTCTCATTTATTTTTGTTCTCAGCCGCTACTTCTTTTCTTTTATATATATATATATATATATATATATATCCTCGTATGAATATAATTAATATATATTAATTTAAATAAATTTAAATTTAAATTTAAAAACCTTTAGATGATATGATTCTAAAATTTTTAGATCTTTATTATCTTTAAATCTAAAATAAAATTTAAATAATAATAATAAAGTCTAAAATCAATAAAAATAAATAAAATTAGATTAAAGTTTAAAGCTAAGTAGTGATAAATTATGTCAAATTATCCAAGTCATTAAACACCTCATACTTAAAATTTTGTTTGTCCTCAAACAAAAAGAACATAAAAGAAAAAACAACTATAGACATCATCAACAAGATCCCATAGATAACTACCATACTTACCAATCCATAATTTGAATTTAGATTTCATCACTAATAACTTACTCTTTTTACATCGAAGATAGCAAGAAAATCAATCAAAATTTATCAATTTGTTAAGCAAGAGTTAAGCATTTACTTCAACCTAAAGTTAGGTCCTTGAGTGTATGTGTGAAATAGTCAATTTAACTCCAAACCACCAACAAATTCAGATAAAAGTAGAACAACTGAAATCAAAAGAATTTTCTCAAAACTTAACTCCATAAGTCCATTTTCATAAATCCTCTCCACTAATTTAATCAAATATCAAATTGAGAGATCAAAAAGGTCATTAATCAAGGTTGTAATGATAGGCCACGTGGTGAGGGTTAAGAAAAAATAGATATGAAAAATCAAAACAAACTGGGAAAATACTTGGTAGAAAAAAAACAATAAAAAGAATATCCACATGATTCAAACTAGAGCACTTTCTCGATAATATGCATATATTGATGACAATATTGTTACCTTACTCAATAAGTGGAGTGCTCTTTTTTTTCTTTTTTTTTTGTGTGGTTGCCTTGATACTCATAATCTTTACTAATTTTAACCACTTTAACAATTTTTTGATTCTTGCCTTTCACTTTTTTTTCACTCTTTGATCAAATAAAACAAACATAATGTGGATTATTTAATTTGAACTTTCTTTTTAAATAAAAATTTTCACCAAAACATTTTCTCAAAATTTAAGGTAAGTTCATGGTTTTTCAAGCTAAGAATGAGAATGGTTTATGTAGTTAAAAAAACAAATAAAGCTTATGTAAAATAAGGCTCAAGGGGGTTGACTGTGGGAATACACCATGTAATGATGGTGTGATAATTAGGATGGCCGAGAAAGATTTTTGGTTATGAAAAAAAATTGCCTAGATCATTTCTCTAATATTTGATATCAACTAGGATTTTGCCTCAATGATCCATCAACGGATTCTAGAGCAAAGTAAGATTGAACTTCCTAACCCAGTTAATTAAACTCCTTATCTTCATAGGCAAAATGGAGAAGAGAAAAATTTACTATGTGCTCAATTATTTTCAAGGACAAAAATTTAAATCAAAGTACACACAAAACTCTAACTAACATAATAGCAGATTTTGAAATTTTTTTCTCAAAACCATCATCAATCACAAATTTCAGAGTCATAGCGAATTCAATCATACTCAACAATATAGGAGTTGACACCCCCAAACTTAAACTAAACAATGTCCTCATTGTAATTCAAAAGAGAGATAGATAGAATAAATGAAAGGAACTCTCCTGGTTTTATGGTAGATTCGCTAGTTTGTAATTTTTAGCTTTTTATTCCTGCAAAATAAACCAGCATCAAAATCCAAATTATAAAAAAATAAATTAAAATAAAAGAACAAAAGAAAGTTTTATAGGTTGCCTCCCATAAGCACTTGCTTTATAGTCTACAACTAGACTTTTCAATCTTCATCAATTAGGATTTTGAAAAGGAATAAATTCACAATTCCTCTCCACTTGTTCATCATAATAGTGCTTCAATCTCTGATCATTAATTTTGAATATATTCTCTACCTTGTCCTTCAAGTCTATTGCTCCAAAAGTGAAAACTTTTTTAATTGTATAAGGACATGTCCATCTTCATCTTAACTTACCTAGGAAGAGTTTTAGTCTTGAATTGAAGAGCAAAACCTATTGTCCTAGAGCAAACTCACGCCTAAGAATCTGTTTGTCATACCACTTTTTTGTGCGTTCTTTGTAGATCTTTGCATTTTCATAACCATCATTCCGGAACTCATCCATATCATTCAATTGAAGAAGTCACTTTTCCTCTGTTGCCTTCAAATCAAATTCTTGAAGAAGAAGAATCCAACGAATCAGTCTAGGCGTAGCATCCTTTTTGATAAACAAATAACGAAGTGCTACCTGATCAGTGAACACTATCACCTTTGTACTAATGAGGTAAGACCAAAATTTGTCACAAGAAAACACTATAGCAAGCATCTCCTTCTCAGTTGTTGTATAATTCGATTGGGCTTTATTCAATGTCTGACTTGTGGCCCTAAATATTTTGCCTCACTTTTGTCCTAACACTGCTCTAATTGCAAAGTCACTTGCATCACACGTGATTTCAAAAGGTTCACTCCAATCAGGCACAATCATTACTGGTGCTGAAATCAGTTTCTCCTTGATTGCATTAAAGGCTTGCAAACAAACATCATCAAAGTCAAATGCAGAATTATTTTCATGAAGGTTTAGAGAGTTTAGAAAAATCCTTTATAAATCTTCTATAAAATCCCACATGTCCCAAAAAACTTCTGATTCCCTTCACATTCTTTGGAGGTGGTAGTTTTTCTATAGATGACACTCAATGGATAAGCACGATCCCTTCTTGAACGATGAAATTACATTTCTCCCAATTTAGGACAAGGTTTTCATCTTTACATCTTTGCAAAACAAGAGCTAAATTATGCGAATAATGATCAAAATATGTACCAAAAACCGAAAAGTCATCCATGAAAATTTCCATTATATCTTCCACCATATCATAAAAATAGCCATTATGCAACATTGAAATGTTGTTGGGGCATTGCACAGTTCAAAGGGAATCCTTCTAAAAGCAAATATTTCATAGGGGTATGTGAATGTAGTTTTCTCTTGATCTTCGGAGGCTATGGCAATCTGATTATACCCCGAATAACCATCTAAGAAGCAATAATAGGGATATCTGGCTAATTGATCTAACATTTGATCAAATAATGGAAGTGAAAAATGATCCTTCCTTGTTGCTTTGTTCAACTTGCAGTAATCTATACATACACACAAACTTGTGACTGTTCTTGTATGAATAAGCTTATTGTTGTCATTTTTCACCACCATCATTCCATCTTTTTTTGGTACAACATTCACTGGACTTACCTATGAGCTGTTTGAAATAGCATAAATAGTTCTAGCATTGAAGAGCTTCAAAATTTTAGCTCTCACAACTTCCTTCATTGTTGGATTTAAGCTTCTTTGGGGCTCAATTGATGGTTTGTAAGGTTCCTCCATTAGAATTTGTGCATGTAAATAGATGGACTTATACCTTTTATGTTAGAGATAATCTATCCCCAAGCTTTTCTATGCTCCCTTAATACACACAGTAACTTTTCCTCTTCTTTGGGTGTAAGTGATGCCGCAACAATCACTAGAAAAGTGTAACTATCACCCAAGAACCATTAGAAAAGATGTTCAGGTAATCGCTTCAACTCTAAAGTTGTAGTTTGTAGCACTTTTTCGGTAGAGATTACATAATCCGTCTTTGCTATCATTGGCTCTAGCCTCTCCACTTCTATGGTAAATGATGTAACCTGCTGTAATGATTGTTCTAGGTGATCGGCTAGCATATATTCTTCAAAGGCTTTTACTTCACATTGTTCAATGATATCTACTTGAAAACAAGTACTTGGATCTTCTTAAAATCTCATAGCTTTATAGATTTTGAACGTAACCTCTGCCTTGTTTACTCTCAATGTTAACTCACCCTTTTGAACATCCATTAAAGCCCTTCCTGTAGCCAAGAATTAGTGGGACATCTTGGTCTTCATCCATATCTAACACCACAAAATCAATAGGAAAAATAAATTTATCAACCTTTACCAATACATCTTCTATGATTCCATGTGGATACTTGATGGATCGGTCTGCTAGTTGTAAAACAATTTTTATTTGTTTCATCTTTCCAAGTCCCAATTTCTTATAAACAGACAGTGGCATAAGATTAATGTTAGCACCAAGATCACATAAAACTTTATAAAAAATGAATTTCCAATAGTGCAAGGCAAAGTGAAATTCCTTGGATTTTTTAATTTTTGAGGTAATTTCTTTTGAAGAATGACACTACATTCTTTAGAACGCTTCATCATTTCAAACTCCCCCAACCTTCTCTTTTTGGAAATGATGACCTTTAGAAATTTGGCATAATTTGGAATCTATTCCAAGGCATCTACAAAAGGAATATTTATGTGAATTTTCTTAAAGATATCCAAAAATTTAGAAAATTGCTGATCTAAATTTTGTTTTTGAAAACGTTGAGGATAAGGAAGTGGAGTAGAGAGAATATGAGGATTGTTAGGAAATGAAATTGATAGAGGCATGTTAGTCTCTCTTAGTGTATCATCAACAATCTCATCTTCTTCTACTTTTATAATTGCTTTGGCCATTGTTTGGAGCTATAAGGGTGGACTCAATTTCCTTTAATGGCGACCTCTCAATTTCTCTTCCACTCATGAGTGTAATGGCCTTGAATTGTTCCTTTGGATTTCACTTCTATATTGCTAGAAAAAGTTCCTCTTTGTTGAGCATTGATGGTTATGGCTAGTTACCCAATTTACACTTCAAGATTTTTCATAGTGGCTCCCATATTACTACAACGAGTCTCAATGTTATCCAACCGTGAATCACTCTTTATAAACCTTACTTTGGTCTCCTTAACAAAGGAAACCATCGCATCCTCAAGTGACATCTTCTTCTCATTTGGTTGACTATCAAACTTAGGAGGATGTTACATCACATTCCTTGTGTTTCCATAAGAAAAATTCTCATGATTTTGAAACCTTTGATGGTAGTAATTTGGCATAGGATTACCACAATAGTTGTATTTCCAATTGTTGATGTATTGAACTTGTTCTTGACTTGATTCATTCATTGGAACTGTTATACTTGAAGTTGCAACATATTTTTCACTTTGTGGTATTCTTTGAGTTGTCAAGGTTGAAATTTGATGAGATAGAGAAGCAACTTGAGCTGAAAGGGCAACAAACATCTCCAATCATGAATCCTGACAACTTTCTTAGCTATAGATCTTTCAGTTGGCCATTGATAGTTGTTTGAGGCCATTTCTTCCAAAAGAAAAGTAGCACCTTCAGATGTCTTTGACATCAAAGTTCCACCAGAAACAACATCAACTATAGTTGAAGTTTGCCCATTTAACCCATTATAGAACATTTGAACTTATAATCAATTTGGCAATCCATGTTGAGGGCAATGCTGAATTATATCTTTATACCTTTCCCATGCTTCATAGAGTGTCCAAAATAATTTTTTCTGAATTAAACAATCTCACTCCTAAGTTGGGCTATTTTTGTAGGTGGAAATAATTTAGCAAGAAACTTTTCAGCCATGTCCTGCCAACTAGTGATACTTCTCGATTGTAGAGATTGTAGCCAACCTCTAGCCTTGACCCTTAATGAAAAAGGAAAAAAATCCCAATCTAATGGTGTCTTCAATCCATTCATCTTTACAGTGTTACAAACCTCCAGAAACATTGCCAAATGAATATTGGGATCATCAAGTGGTGATCCGCTAAATTGGGCTTATTGCACCATGTTGATCAACGCCGATTTGAGCTCAAAATTATTAGCATTAATGGTCTAGTGTCTTACACCTAAGTAATTATCATTCACAATTGGCCTTACATAATCCTTCAAAGTGTGTGGTGGTACATTTTGTTCTCCTTCAGCCATGGCTAGTATTTTCTTCTTTCTTTGTGATCTAAAGGTTTTTTCAATCTCTGGATCAAAAGAAATAATGTTTCGAGTTTTATCACGGCGCATCCAATGTCAAAAACACACCTTGAGAAAAATAAAAATAAAATAAACAAATAAAAATAAAAATAAAATAAATAAAATAAAATTCTTAATTTTAACTAAGATTACTTTGTATCGATGTTGGAAAAAATAAGAAAAAATCAATCACAACCAACGATGCCAAAAAACTTAATCAGTGCAAAACTGCAAGTAAATAGTATCATAGTTTTATAATAAAATGATAAGAAAAATATCGTCCTCAGGGATTGGTAACTTATTTTTGACAAATAGAAAAATTATATTAATCTCAATTTTATCTAGAAAAATCTCTATGTTTTACTCTTCTAGCTAATTGAATTTAATTATTTCTGTTTGTTAGCGATCTCTAAAAAATATCCAAAAACTTCTTTCGATAATCAATTGAAAATATTCTTATTCATTAATTTACACAAGAGTATGCAATTTAATAAAGTAAGAAAACATTAAAACCAATGATTTTTCAAACTACAAAAGTTCATACAAGTTTTCAATCTCTATATTTATCTATGCCAAAATATTCTAGATCTATCTTATAATTCCCTCTTTCGATAGTAAATCATAAGACTAAAATAATCTAATTAATGGTTAATTAATTAGAAGTATTAAACTTAAAATAAATTCGATAAACATGAAGAAAAATAATTCAAATTAATATAAAAAATCAAATAAAATTTAAAATTAAATTATTTTTTTTTTTGAATAAAAATAAATTAATTCATATTAAAAATTAAATTTAACATAAACGAATATACCAAATTTTTTTTTTGAGAAAAATTGAAAAAAATTTGACTAGCAAAGAGAATCTACTTTCTCGTAAATCTGTTCTAGATTTTCCTCTATTATGGGTTGCCCTTTTCCGATTTTTTTTTCCTGGTAGCTGTCCCTCGCTATTCTCCTATTTTATTTCTTTTTTTTTTTGTTCTCTGCCGCTCTCCTCAATTTCGTTCTCCTTTTTTTTTTTTACTTTTTTTTCCTCCTCCTTCTAGCGGCTGTTACCTTCGATTTATATATATGTATATATACTTCCAACTCCCTCTCATTTATTTTTGTTCTCAGCCGCTCCTTCTTTTCTTATATATATATATATATATATATATATATATATATATATATATATATATATATATATATGCGCAGGCAGTTAGTTTCTTTTCTTTTTAATATATATATATATATGCTTAATTTGAAAGTATTTAAATGATATGTTTCTAAAAATTTTGAATATTTAAATTTATAATAAAATTTAAATAATAATAATGAAGTTTAAAATAAATGAAAATAAATAAAATTAGACTATTTAAAATCTCAAGTAAATGCCATTAGGAGATGAATAAAATGAAAATGCATTCTTGGGGAATTATTTCCTATATTTTTCTCTTTGTTATTTAGCTAATTCTTATAATTTTATAGGATAATGGGTCATAGTATGTAGTTTATACTATTCCTTTTTCTCTCTTTGTACATATATTGTATGATAAAGTGAGTGACTAATTTGTAGCATTTTCTTTTATTGGTTTATGTTATGCCATATATATTTAAGTTTTAGAAGTCATGCATGAATGAAGAGAATGTCATATACTTTCAATTTCTACTTAACTTATTTAATTTAAGTAATAAATATAAACATACACTCTATTCATTGTAAAAATCCTAATATTCCCTAGAGAGGCCTATAGAGATCATCTAGCAATTAGAAATGGTAAGAAGAGTGTTTAAAAGAGTAGAAAAATATCATCACTCTGTATAGGAAGATAATGACTCAAAATATATTCTCACAAGGTAGTCTCCACTATTTGATTCATAAACATCGATTTCGGGTTGTTTGCAATTTCAACAATTTATTATGAAATACTAATTATGACAAAAACTAACTAATTATCACATACTTCATGAAATATTTTTAAAATTAATCTAATAATGCAAAGACTTAATCATTTTCTTAAAAGTAACTTAAAAGACATGATAATTTTTTTAGAATTGTATTTAAAATAAATGAAAAATTCCTAATTTAATAAAAATAAATAAAAGAACATAACATGTAAATAAAAATAAATAAAAATGTAAATTTTCCTATCCCTAACCCATAACTTACATTACCCTTAACATAACAATTGTAAATTAAAGATAAAGAGTAATGGAAAGAAAAGTTACTGAATTCCATTCCCGAACAAGAGATTCAATACAAACCTCTAATTCTCTTTAAACCTTTTCTATCCTAGGACTGCTATGACATCGGTAATTCTCTCAGGTCCATCATTAAATTCCATTCCCCTCTCCAATATAAATCATTTATTAACTTCCATAGCTTTATCAAAGTGAAATTTTGTCTCATAACTGGCAAACTTAGGACCATCTTAATCTCCGAAAGTTGAAATCTACTTTTCTTTCCTACTTCTTTTTGGTCCCATTTTTAATCATAAACATAATCTAAAATTCAAAAGTTCACAGAAATTCCAAACAACAATACAAATAATCCAACATTTTTCCTAGCCTCTTTTTGTCTTAATTAGGGTTTTAAAACTCTTAAAAATTACAATAATTTCACAAATTTTAGAGAAATTAATTTAAAGACTTAAATTCTAAAAATTATGAAAACTTACTTGTATTGTTATAGAAATTGAAAATTCTTTGTAAGATATGTTGGAAATTGTTAGGAAAGAGATTATTGTTAAAGGTTTTGAAGAAAAAACTAATGAAAGGTGGGATTTTTGTGTGTTTGGTGTGAGGAAAAAAATAGGCTTTTGTGAGAAAAAGTGAGAAAATGAGAGGTGAGTAAGAATTTCTTGTGGAAAAAAGGTATTTTAAACATAAAATGTATGCAGGCTATAATGTAGTGTTTTTCATGTTACAGTGTAAACCTTTCTATAATCTAACCATTTGAAATTAATTAGTTCACACCGCGGTGCACTATAACTACTTTTCTTTCACATTTTCACATTAAACCCCCCCTTTTTTTATTAAAAGAAAATCTATACTTAATAACTACACATAAATTAAAATCACACAAAATAATTAATTATCTACAAAATGAAAATAAATTAATTAATGAAATACTAAATAATAATGGGTTACTTCCCATTTGGGACTATTTTTTATCGTCTTTATTGAAACATTGCTTGGGGTTCCATCTCATTGTAAACTCAATATTCCCTCATTATTGAGTTCTTTTATTTTCTAACCTTGTAACTATTCCTTGCCTTTTTTCTGCAAGTGCCCATTAACTACTCCACATGTACTCCCATATTTGTATGGAGATTTCCACATAATCCAACCTTTGACTAGTTCTTGATTGATTGTCTCTATTAACTTGAATGAATGAATTCAAGTTGTAATCCTATGTTGGCTTGTTGGGAGGATTCATGGGAAACTATTTAAAGAATTTCTAGCCCCATGGGTTTGAGCTTAGGGCAAATGGAGGGTTGTTTTGCCTCCACAAAAAAATGGGATGATTCCTATGCCTAGGATTACAGGTCTTTGCATTAGGGTCATATATTGGTATTGGTTGGTATCCCCTTAGTACATTGTCATGCTTTAATAAACACTAGTTTCTATTTGATAGAGACAGGTATCAACACCATATTCCAAAGTATTATATACACCCATTCTTCTTTGTTTGTTATGACACGTATTGTAGGAAGCGTAACTTGTTTGGTTAGTTAGGAAGCTACATTTGAACTTCAGCACTAGAGTCTATTTTATGGACTTTGGCTCTTTTTACTCTAGAGCTCTTTTGTGGGGAATTAACACCCATCATCTCAAAGTGATTGTAAGTTTATAAGGAAATTTTTTCTCTCATCATTGATCCAGTATTATTAATGGTGGACTAACATTATCGTGTCAATCCCTCATAGAAAAATTGGTTATGCAACTATAGAAGATAGCTATGATAAGGGCATTGAATGAGAAAAATTTGAACCTATCTCATGCTTCATGGAAGTGTTGTCCTTCCATCTAAGAGAAAGTGGCTATCTTACTTCTCAAATCTGATGTATTTTGGTTGAAATAGGATTTTCTCATAAACTTGTTGTATACTTCTTCCCAAGTCATCATAGAACCTAGAGCAAGTGATGTTAACAATGCCTTGGCTCTATGTTTATGTATGTAGGGGAAATATCGCATTTGAGCTGATCCTCAGTGAGTACACAGATAGGCAATGTTTGGACTATAGAATGAATGTTTTGCAATTCATTATTCCTAGTAGCCTCACCCAAAATTTTAGAGGTAGTTGCAATGTATATTACTGGCCTTATAGACTCCTTCATTTGGGTTTATCTTAATGGTGGATTTCCCCATGATTAAAATTTCAGGTAAAAGATTAAGGTTAGGTTCAAAGTTATGTTCTTCAAAAGGCTATGAGACGTCAAAATCCAGCTTTCTTGACAGTCTATGTGGTCTATGTATATTATTATTGAAAGGCATGAGAGGGTACCTTAAGTACCTCTTACTTCGCATAAACTAATAAAATCAGAAATTAAATTCACATGTCAAGTAGAAAAATAAAAAAGATAAAATTAATAAATAAAATATAAAATAATACATGTTTATACATAGAAATAATAAACATGCAGTAAAGAATAATTAATAAAATTATACATATCTTAGTAAAAGAAAATAAATTATACAAAAAATAATTTATTACACAAATATTAAACAAAAGTTAAATGAAATAAAATAATAAAAGAGATAATAAAATTAAAAACTAAGCAATAAAGAATCATTTAAGAAGGGAAAAAATTTAAAATTAATTTTTTTTAAATTAAAAGAAAAAAAAGTTACTAATATATTTCTTTTTTATTTAATTTTTTTAAAAGAAAAAAACTTTAATTTTAAAATATCTAAAATTAATTAATGACCTAGATATTTTAGAAATTTAAATAAAAACTATAATATTTACAACAAAAAAAATGTTTTTAAGATTTTGATAATAAAAATTTAAAAATGTTATTTCTCCCTAGCAACGGTGTTAAAAAGTTGATGCACAAAATTGTTGCGTACAAATTACAATCCAATTTATAAAATAGCTTATAAGTGCATAAATTACTTATAAAAAATGATAAGTATACTTTCAAGGTTGGTCTAAAGAGAATCATGTGTTTTTTTAAATAATTCAACAAATTTTTAAAAACGAAAATAATAACTTAAACCTCTTAACACAATTGTTTTAAATATTCTAATGTAGGGATCATATTCTTTTGTTAATCAATTATCAATTGAAGTCTTTTTACTGGGATTAGTAATTGATAATTGACTAAATTTTGTTTTCTTTAGGAATTAATAAACTATTTAGTTGATACTTTTAACGGGGTTATCGATTTAAACTATCATCTAGGTGCCTATCTTAGGTTTACAGTTTAAGTATATGGAACTAAATTTCATATTTTAAAACTACTTTGAATGATATGTCATTAATATATATTTCAATAATAATTTTTATAAAAATATTTAAGATAGAGCATGCCTCAAAATAGATTTAGATTGCAATTATCTAATATTCATGAGTATTATTCTAAATCAAAGTCAAATAATTTAAATCCTAAATCTAACTCTCTTGTTTATTATGAACAAATTTGACCTATAAATCTATATTTCCATACCTTTATGGATATTTTCTAACTGGAAAAATGGCCCCTACAATGAAGCTTATTACAAAAGGAGAAAATGCCACTTACAAGATAATTTACTATGTCAACATAACATGGATTTAGGCCTTTTATAAACAATTATTTATCAGGAAAATTTTCAATAATTTTCATTTCCTTATCATTCTCCATAGTGTCAAAATAAAAAATTAACCTAGATAGATGATCATCTACTATATTTTTAGTCCCTTTCTTATCTCCGGTCTTTAAGTCAAATTCTTACAAAAGAGAAACCCACTTAAGCAGTCTTGGCTTAGCATTTGGTTTACTCAATTAATATCTCAAAGTAGTATGATCAAGATGCACAATTAGTTTATACCTTATCAAATAAGATCTAAATTTATCCAATGTAAACACAACAATAAAAAATTCCTTTTCGGTGGTAGAATAATTAAGTTGGGTGTAATTAAATATTTTACTAGAATAATCTGTCCCAAAACAGCCCCTATAGTGAAATTAGAAGATCATACATAATTTCTAAGGGTAAAGGTCAATCAAGTGTCATGACATTAGGTGCAGAACTTAATTTTTATTTCAAGGTATTAAAAGCAATAAGGAAATCATTATCAAACACAAAGGAGACATCCTTTGCTAGCATTGTAAAAACTATCTTGTCTAGAAACCTTCCTTATTTACTATTATCAATAATCAATATGTGTGTACAAGCTGACAATTGAGGAAACTACATAAACTATCTTTTGCTAGTTCATTGAATAAAAGTCATATTTTTCTTGAAATGGTGGATGCTAATGTATAAGGGCCTACTAAAGTTTTGTCATTCAATAGTTATCATTGGTATGTGTTGTTTACAGATGAATTTTAAAGATTCTCATGGATTTATTTCTTAAGAGATAAATTGTCTATCAAATGAACCTTTATTCTATTCAAGACACATGTTGAGCTATTAACTAGCACCAAAATCAAAGACTTCAATCTAATGAAGGAGTAGAGTTCACTACTTTAAATGGCTTTCTCCAATCACATGATATGCTAAGACAAGTTTCATGTCCATATATGTCTCAACAAAATGGTCTTGTGGAACATAAACATAGACATATAATTGAAATAGGACTAATATTACTTAGACATAAATCTATGCCTCTAAAGTATTGGGATGGAGCTTTCTTCACTATAGTCTTTCTTATTAACAAGCTGTCCTCACAAGTCCAACTAACAAAATTCCAATGGAGGTTTTACTACATGTTAAACCTGATTATAAGTTTCTTAAGGTGTTTGGATGCATCTGCTATTCTTTTATTAGACCTTATTATGCCAATAAATTTTCATTCAAATCTAAACCTTATGTATTTGCTGGAAATATCCCATTTCATAAAGGTTATAAATTTCTTAATACTGCATGTAGGGTCTTTTTGTCTAGACATGTTCAATTTGATTCAAATATACTCCCATTTGCTGATTAATGTTCATCTCCAATTCTACTCCTAAACCCAAGAAAAATCTCTTACATGTTCTATCCAAAGACATATTTCTCAACACAACCCTCAATCCATCTTCTAGTACCTTTCAATCAAATATAATTACTGAGTCATAGTTTGATTCATTATCTTTGATATCACTTCTAACGTCCTCTCCTCAACACTTTAATGACTTGGGCATACAAACACTTCCCTCATCCATTCACAAAACTTCTCAACCACTATCTACTAATATTGAAACCTGTCATGCGCCAGCTAGTCCTTCCTCATCTATTCTAGGTAAACATCAAACTGAATAAACTATTTCCTTATCCAAACCAGCTCAAAATTTCCACCCAATGATCACTTGTTTAAAAGTAGGTACAAAGTCAACAAAAGCTCTTTATGTAGCCCAAATTATTACTTTACCAAAAAAAATTAAAGATTATTTGAAAGATGAAAAATGGCATACAACTTTGAAATGCGAATATGATGCTATCATGAAATCAAACATGAATCCAAGTGCCACTTCCCTCAAATAGAAAAATCATTGACAATAAGTTGTAGCCAAGAGTTTTTACAAGTTATTGGATTCGATTTCGTAGAGACTTTTAACCCAGTAGTCAAGTTTGGAATAGTGAGGATAATCATCACCATTGCTTTGTCCTTTCATTGGCCTCTCAGGAAACTCAATGTGAATTATGCCTTCCTTATCGGCATATTTCAAGAAGAAGTTTATATAAAGTAAGTGCAAGGCTTTTTCAATCTTGAGTACTACTCTAATCAAGCATGACTTCATAAGATCCAAGGTAGATGATTCTCTCTTCTTTATGATTGAAATGACTTAAAAAATATATCTTCTTGTGTATTTTGATGACATAACTATCAAAGGATCCAACAATTACATCATTTCTATGCTGATACAATGACTATTGATGAGTTTTCTTTAAAAGATGTGAGTATCCTCCATTATTTTCTTGGCATACCCTATGAGTTCCAAATTGCAATAATCTTCCAATGAAAATAGTTTTTTTTATGTTAATCCTTCTCATTACAGAAGCATTGTGAGGGCATTGCAATACACAATACTTACACAAACTGACATTTGTTTCTTAGTGAACAAAGCATGTCAATACATGTCTATTCCCCTATATACCCATCGTTTGGATATCAAATGTTTCTAAGATATATAGTTGGTACTATTGAGTTTGTTATTGAATTTAGATCATCATCTTATCTTAATTTTAGTGCTTTTTATGATGCTAATTAGGCTCTTATATTGACACAAGAAGATCTACATCTAGTTCAATTGTCTATTGGGGAGCAAATCCTATCATTTGGGTAGCTTATAAATAACTTGTTATTTCCAAATCGAGCATAGAGACTGAGTATAGATGTTTAGTATCCACAATAGCTAAAGTAAGTTAGGTTCAATGATTGCTAAGTGAGGTTCAAATTTTGTCCTCTAAACTATTGAGTTCAGCCTTAGCCTTAAATGTTAACCTTGTGTTTCATTCTAAGAGAACATATAGACTTAGATTATCACTTTATTAGGTAAAAGGTACTCGCCAATGAATTTATAGTTCAATATGTTTCATCCAGTGACCAAGAGACTGATATATTCACCAAGGCTCTCCCTACTACTCAATTTTTGTATTTCAAGCCCAAACTCAATATTACTTGCATTCCACTAAGTTTGCGGGAGGCTATTAGCATATATGAAATTGAGTTGTAAATTGCATAATAACATTATTGGCAAAGGTGGTTAAAGAGGAAGACAATTTGGCTTCCAACTTGTAATGGCAGCTATGCCATGCACATGAAATCTATGTCATCCATGCAAAGAATTACTATACATAGCAATCAAATACACATACAATAGCTACTCGACTAATAATGAAAAATGGAAAAAGTTGAGGAACATTAAAACAAGCATGCTAACATAGAATCAATGAAAAAAATGAGCACAAATGCAATTAGGGTTGTTAGGCCATACTATATGTGATCATAAATTCTATTAAAGGCCATTAGGTTATATTCCATTTGATCACAAAAATGTGATTGAAGTTGTTAGGGGATACTGAATTTGATTTGTACATGTGTAGCATTGTGATTGACTAGCACTACCTATGTAAGGCTTAACACATGTAAACAATGTGATGTATCAATCAATGAAAGCAAACAAGTATTATACACATGAAACTAAAGTTAATTTTTAGCAAATTTCTTTCTTATCAAGTTCAAGATTTTAGTTGTAAAGTTCATTCTTAGTTTTCTTATTGAATGAAGAATAGATTTAAAGATGCAATATACATATACAAGCAAATAATTACAACAATAAAAATAAATAAACAACTAGAAATAAGTTAACGCAAAAGAAAATAAAATATACAAGAATTAAAAGTTAGTACAAAAAAATACTAAACAAAAATAAATAACAAAAAAGAAATAAAAGCAAATACAAAAAGAAATAAATTTAGTAAATTAATAAAAAAATTAAATAAATAAAGTAAACAAGAAAAATAATATAGTATACAAAAATATTTAAAACGAAAAAAATTAAATTAGTTAGTAACTAAAAATATTAATAAAGAAAAGAAGTTAAAGTAAAAATAAAAATAAACTATAATATGTTTTTTTTGAATTTTTACTTATTTTTAAATTAAACAACCCACAAATATTCACAAAACATGAGAAGAAAAATCAAGAATATTTACAAAAGGTTTTTAAGAATATCGATAATAAAAATTTAAAACGTTATTCCTTAGTGAAAACGATGCCCAAATTTTGGTGAATAAAAACTTGATAATCAAATTTTGTATTTAATAAAAGGCTTGCAAATACAATAATCACTTATAATAAGTGATAGGTATATTCCCAAGGTTAGTATGAAGAGGAATTGTGTGGTTTAAAATAATTTTTCAAATTTGTTAAAAACAAACATGAAAACAAAACCTAAACATTCTATCACAATATTTGGATTTTTGAAAATTCTATTCTAATGAAAAAATAATGAGAAAATAACCAAAGATCTATTTCACTCAAACAAATTAAAGGCATATATGAATTTATAAATCAATAAAGAACTAATGAGAATTTAGCTAATTGACCATGCTTGTTAGAAATATTTTAGTTAATTAAGTATAATCTAGATTATTGATTATCCCTTTTATGTATAAATAATGACTTTGATTAGGTCATTACTTATTATTAATTAAACCACTTAATTCCTTTGGTCAAGTTATGAGTTAGTTTGATTGAATTATGCCTAATGTCTAAGGAATTGACAAACTATTTAATTCGATGCCTTCGATCAGGTCACCAATTTAAACTCCTAATCAAGTTTTCTAATTTAGACCTAGATGATGTATCTAAAATCTAAATTTCATATTTTAAATCTATTATGAAAAATATATCATCAATGTATTAGTCAATAATAAATTTTGTTAAAATATTAAAATAAGAAATAATCTATTTTCATTAAATATTAAAAATGTTCACCTAAATAAGTTGAGTGATTGGAAATCATTAAATATTACTTTATTTATTTATTCTTTAGTGTCAAAATAGATTTTTATTTTCATAATTTGATCATTCATTTAGTAAATATATGTTTTTGAAATCACGGATATGTTTTGTTGTTTTTTTTATGCATTTTTGGCTTTAATGATTCACAAGATCGGCATTACAAATACTGATATTGCAAAATACTTTGTGATTTTATTATTTGTAAAACTCTCACAAGTGTACGAATCATTTTATAGAAAATGATAAGTATAATCCCAAGATCGATCTAAGGAAGGAATATATGTGGTTTTTAATTTATTATTCAAAATCTTAAAAACAAAACTAAATCCTAAAACATCTTGTCACGATATTTTGGTTTGTTTGTTTCCTAATCTAATAACATAAAAATAAACATAAACATAGATATAGATTCAATAAAAAATAATGCAAATTTTATCATTCATAATAGTGGAGTATTTAAGGATATAATCTTTAAGTTAATTATGCTTGCTTATATTATTTAGGTTATTAAAGATATAAATTGATATTTGTTGATTTTCTCTTTTTGGTATGAAAGTGTTCTTAGGTGGGGCCTAAATTCCGTTGTTTAATATTAACTAACTAATATCCTTAGGCGGGGCCATTTAATTAATTAAATATTAAATTTTAGCTTTATCTCTAAGAAAATAACAAACCATCTAATCATAATTTTAGGAGGAGTCAAATAAGTAGAATCTATTCAAAGTGTCTAAATTAAACCTAAGAATTTAATTATCCAAGTGATAACTTTCAAGTTTGAAAACCATTACCTAAAAAATTTTGAAATAGAGTTTCACTCTAACTAACAGAAGATTGTACCAATAAATAAAAGAGTACTACTCTAAATCAGACCGGTTAATTAAACTTTAAAATCTAATTTTCAAATTTAAGTTTGTAATGACAAATAATGTATTTCTCTCTAACATCCTTAATATAAAATCTTGAATAAAAACAAAATCAATTTATTTTATAAAAATGTTTTTCCTATTTAATATTTCGCAAGTATAACAACGTTATAATTATGTCATATTTACAAACAGCCAGCCATGTTAAATTTAATCATAGACAAATTAAATATAACATGTAAGAATAAAACATAAAGAGATAAATGTAAAGAATCCATTAAAATAATAACTTAAAAGAATCCTTATAACAGTTTGATGTTAATTCTGTTGCTGGAAAACCTCCAAACGGATTTACATCTCTGCTTATTGAATCAAAAACTAAAAATTTATAAAACATAGCTAGTTTTTCTCAAAAAGAGAAGAACTTAAAAACTAGAAACTAAAAAAAGTGAAAACTTTCTAAGAGTGAAAGTTAGAGAGAGCAAATGCTTAGAAAATTGTGTGTTTTGGAATGGAGGAAGAGGGACCTTTTATAGGTGAGGAAAAGGCCAAAAAAAGGGGAGTCTGATGGCATACGAGTGGCACAACGCGAACGTTTGCTGGCACACACAAAAGTTAGCGCAACATGTGTTGGGCGTGTGTTGATTGTTGGCGTTGGCTGGGCATGTGACGACCACATGCGAGCGTTTGCTGGGCATGTGCCAATGTGTGCCGACCACGTGCAAGTGTGTGCTGACTTATGTTGGGCATGTGTACACGTTGATATGCGTGGGGCTAGACGTGAATGGGATGTTGTGCACAAGACTTGGCTAGAATAGGCTACTGCACGCGGGACTAGGCGTAGATGAGTTGGTGCATGGGGGAATCAGTAGGAATGGAAGGCTAGACATAGGCACACACTGGACTCGATGTGATGGGTGGTTACAGGTGTTGGTGCATGTGGGACTTGGCGCAAATGGGCTACTATGCGTGGGATTTTGGCCATTTTGACATTTTTGACTAGTTTGACCTATTTTGTCCAATTCATTTTCGATATTTTTGAATTTTCCTCATTTCTTTTCTCAATATATTTGTGATTTATTGCCTTTAATATTTTTCTTCATGTCTTTATGTTATTTTTGAACGAAAATACTTGAAAAAAATAAAAATACTCATGATTATGAAAAGACAAATTTATATAAAAATATGATAAAATCTTACAAATATAAATCTATTTAATCAATTAAAGTACATTAAATCATGATAATTTTAGTGCTTTTTAGGCACTCATCAGGCTTCAAAATGATTCAATTGATAAACACTTAAAGAATTCTACCTAAAAGCACTCAATTATAACCAAAAAGAATAAACATATGTAATCCAAACATATGTACCAACCAAGATTTTAAGGGGATAAAACACAAAGAAGTTAGAGATAAGAAGAACAACAATAGCCATGATAGTAATTAATGTGTGCCACGGTGCAAGACAATCGTATCGTAATTCAAATAAATACAAAATGAACGCATGCCATGGCAAGGATAAAAGTGTGTTGCGACACTCGTTGAAAGCTCACTCATGATACAATTTTTCTTTGTCTTCCTCACTTATAAATACCACCCTTAGTCTCTTGCATCCCACATCAACTTCATCTACTTCCATTTTTCCCTTAGTCTTTTGTTTAGTTTTTCCATCAACTGCAATAAGGGTGTTATTTCCCACTAATTCTTAAAAAAAGATATTGGAAATATATTGGGTAAAATCATTCAATCTATGGTTGCAAGTGAAGAAGAGGGTCAAAAAGACACATACAGGTAGATTTCTTGGTGTCAGACCATAATGATATACAAGTTTTGGGTCATTTGATAATTCAAACAAGACTTATTGGAAAATGTAAGGGCAAGGATTGAATTATTTTATACTTCAAGATGAGTGATTAAATCATATAAAAAAGCACAATGAGATGCACATCATCCTAGTGCTTTTGTCCACTTTTGTGTTTTAGCAACACTAGATAATTGCTTTTGATTTATCTTAGTTTGGCCTTGCAAATCTGAATACTAAAATCACCCATAACAGAATAACTCCTAGAGTTAATACCTGGAGGCATCAATAAAATGAAAGTGGTGGTTCAAAATCCAATTGCACATACTTAACTTAAAACTATAGCTACTAGCAAAGAACAACCAAAATATATGGATCCAAAGTAGTGGTTCATAACACCTGCAACTTAGAAAAGGAACCTATTTGTTTGGTAGGAACTATGTTGAATACATTATCAAATAAGCAAAAGCCACCATATTCCAAATTCATAAAACAACCATTGAAAATTATGAATGTATATTTAATCATGAGTATTTTTATAGTATCTATAGAGAGAACTAAAGACTATTGAAAATAACATTTAGAGAAAAAGGGAAATCAATGGAAAAAGACCGGAGCATGAAATTCATGGTTCTGATATGACTAATTATATCAAATATGTGAAGCAAGTTACAATTTAGAATCATAGCCTAGTCTATATTGAATTTGGTTACCTTTAGGATGATTAAATCTTTCAAGAAATGTAAAGTATAAAAAGCTTATGAAAAAGATGGTTTACTAGATTTTGTTGAAAACAAAAGTAAAGCAAAACTAGATGTGTTTATATTTCAGATTGAATGAATCAAGTATAGTTGTAGTTTAAGTATCAGCTTATAGTTAAGGACATCGAGTGAGGACAACAACTGCAGAACATATTAGCACAACTATAGGAAGAAACTAGAAATATTGATTCAAGCAAAAGACATATTTCTTAGATGAAGATAGTGTCACCGAAGGTTTCAATAACACTAGCTAATAATTATCTCATTCAAATATGAAAGAATTGTACAAGTCTTCATCTAATCATTAATCCTCCACTTCTATGATGTACCCATCACATGTGACATTATAAGTGTAATAATAGCTAAGTAAACAATATGCACAATTTCAACTCAAGAAATACTTTAAAGATCCAACACTTATCAAAAAACATAGAATTTGTAATGTAAAAACTGAAACTAAATAAGAAAATAGAATGAATATCCTACAAATTAAATAAGAAATCAAGTAATGAACAACTGCAAAATTTAACAAATTGGTGGACTAATAATAATTTGCATTAAAAGAATAAGAAATGTAAAAGGATTAATCAAAGTAGAATTCAAATATATTTTTACAGTCAATTACCGAACCCTAAACTTGTAAATTCTTCTACCGATATTGATTGGTGCAAAACTACAAGTGTACTTATAATAAAGTGATAAAAAGAGTATCATCCTCAGGGATTAGTAACTTAGTTTTGAAAAATACCAAAATTATGCTAATCTCAATTGTATCTAGAGAATTCACTAAGGTTGTTTTAATTGAATTAAAATAAATAAATATAAAGAAAATGCTCAAAAGAAAGGAATGATATTGTTCGAAGATCAAATTAATGGTAAGAATTCTAGGAAATCGATTTCATCTAATCCCTCACTATGTTTTACTTATCTAGCTAATTGAATTTAATTCTCTCTGTTTGTTAGCAATGTGTAAAAACATCCTAAAGTGTCTTTCGACAATCAATTGGACACATTCTTGTTCATCAATTTACATAGGAGTATGCAATTTAACAAAGAAAGAAAACATTAAGACTAATGATTTTACTACTACACAGGTTCATACAAGTCTTTCGATCTCTATATTTTTTATTTTTTTATTTATTTTTTCTCTAGTTGTGATTTTGACATTGGATGTGCCTTGCCAGAACTCAAAAAATTATTCTTTTGATCCGAAGATTGAAAGAACCCATAGACTGTGAAGAAAAAAGAAGGTATTAGTAATGGTTGAAGGAGAATAGAATGCACAGCCACCCACCTTGAAGGATTATGTAAGGCTAATTCTGAATGACAATTACTCAGGTGTAAGATGCCAAACCATTAATGCCAATAATTTTGAGCTCAAATCGACGTTCATCAGCATGATGCAACAAGCCCCATTTAGTGGATCTCCACTTAATGATCCCAATATTCATTTGGTGATGTTTTTGGAGATTTATGACACTATAAAGATGAATGGTGTTACTGAAGACACCATTAGACTGAGATTGTTTCCTTTTTCATTGAAAGACCAATCTAGAGGTTGGTAATAATCTCTACAACCAGGAAGCATCACTAGTTGGTAGGATATAGTAGAAAAGTTTCTAGTTAAATTATTTCCACTTATAAAAATAGCATAACTCAGTAGTGAGATTGGTCAACTCAAACAAAATGATTTTGAGACACTCTATGAAGCATGGGAAAGATATAAATATTTTATTCAGCGTTGCCCTCAGCATGGATTGCTAGATTGGTTGCAAGTTCATATGTTATATAATAAGTTAAATGAGCCAAATAGAACCATAGTTGATGCTGCTTATGGTAGAACTTTTATGTCAAAGATAGATGAGGGTACTACTTCTCTTTTGGTAGAAATGGCCTCAAACAACTATCAATGGCCAATTGAAAGATCTATGGCTAAGAAATTTTCCAAAATTCATGAATTAGAGCTATTTGCTACCCTTTTATCTCAAGTTACTTCTTTATCTCATCAGGTTTCAGCCTTGAAAACCCAAAGAATACCACCAAGTGCAGAATATGTTGCACCTTCAAGTATGACAACTTTGATGAATAAAGCAAGTTATGAATAGGTTTAATACATCAACAATCGAAACTAAAACTATTTTACTAATCCTATGCCAAATTACAACCATCCAGAGCTTATAAAATCATGAGAATTGTTCTTATGGAAACATAAATAATGTGTTATAACCTCCTACAAGGTTTGATAGTCAAAAAGCAAGAAGAAGATGTCAGTTGAGGATGCCATGGTTTCCTTTATTGAGGAGACCAAAACAAGGTTTAAAAAGAGTGATTCAAGGTTGAATAACAATGATACTCATTGTAGCAATATGGGAGCCACTATGAAAAATCTTGAAGAGAAAATTGGGCAACTAGCCACGACCATCAATGCCTAACTAAGAGGAACTTTTCCTAGCAATACAGAAGTGAATCCAAAGGAATAATTCAAGGGAATTACATATAGGAGTGGAAGAGAAATTGGGAGGTTACCATAAAAGGAAACCGACTCCACCCCTATAGCTTCAAACAATGGCCAAAGCAATATTAAAGTAGAAGAAGATGAGATTGTTGATGATACACTAAGAGAGACTGACATGCCTCCATCAATTTCATTTTTCGACGATCCTCCTATTCTCTCTACTCCACTTCCATATCCTCAATGTTTTCAAAAACAAAAATTAAATAAGCAATTTTCTAAGTTTTTGGATATTTTTTAAGAAAATTCACATAAATATTCCTTTTGTAGATGCCTTGGAACAAATGCCAAATTATGCCAAATTTCCGAAATACATCATTTCCAAGAAGAGAAGGTTGGAGGAATTTGAAATAGTGAAGATTTTTGAAAAATGTAGTGCCATTGTTTAAAAGAAATTACCTCAAAAATTAAAAGAGACAGGGAATTTCACTTTGCCTTGCACTATTGGAAATTCATTTATTGATAAATTTTTATGTGTTCTTAGTGCTAGCATTAATCTTATACCACTGTATGTTTATGGGAAATTAGGACTTAGAGAGATGAAACAGACAAACATTTTTTTACAACTAGCAGATCGATCCATCATATATCCATGCAAAATCATAAAATATGTATTAGTAAAGGTGGATAAATTTATTTTTCCTATTGATTCTATAGTGTTAGATATGGATGAAGACCAAGATGTCCCACTAATTCTTGGCCGACCATTCTTGGCAACATGAAGGGCTTTAATGGATGTTCAAAATGGTGAGTTAACATTAAGAGTGAATAAGGAAGAGGTTACATTCAACATCTATGAAGCCATGAGATTTCCAAAAGATCCAAGCACATGCTTTCGGGTAGATATCATTGAGCAATGTGAAGTTGAATCTTTTCAAGAGGATATGCCAACCGATCCCTTAGAATGATGTATTACCACTTTCATCTCATGCTTATTATTTTTATAACTCTGCTGTTTATGAATATAATTTACCTTTTATAGTGAAGAATTTTCTCACAATGTATTTTCCTTGGAAGCATTGTAGCAGGTTACATAATTTAGCAAAGAAGTGGAGAGGCTAGAGCCAATGGTAACAAAGATGGATTTCGTAATATCTAAAGCAAAAGTGTAGCAAACAACAACTTCAGAGTTGAAGTAATTTTCTGAGCATCTTTGCTATGTGTTCTTGGGTGATAGTTACACCTTTCCAATGATTGGTACAGTATCACTTACACATGAAGAAGAAGAAAAGTTGCTGCATGTGTTAAGGAAGCATAGAATAGCCTTGGGATGGACTATCTTTGACATAAAAGGTATAAGTCTTTCCATTTGCATGTATAAGATTCTAATGGAGGAACTTTACAAACCATCAATTGAGCCCCAAAGATGATTAAATCCAACAATGAAGGGAGTTATAAGAGTTGCAATTTTGAAGCTCTTCATTGTTGGAATTATTTATGCTATTTCAAAAATAACATGGGTAAGTCTAGTGCAGATTGTACTAAGAAAGGGTAGAATAATGGCGTTGAAAAATGACAACTATAAGCTTATTCCTATAAGAAAAGTCACAAGTTTATGTGTATGTATGGATTACCACAAGTTAAACAAAGAAATAAGAAATGATCATTTCCACTTCCATTCATTGATCAAATGTTAGATTGATTGGCTACATATCCATATTATTGTTTCTTATATGGTTAATCAGGTTATAACTAGATTGTCAAAGCCTCTAAAGATTAGAAGAAGACTACATTCACATACCCCTATGAAACATTAGCTTTTAGAAGGATGCCCTTTGGATTGTGAAATTCCCCAGCAACATTCCAATGTTGCATGATGGCTATCTTTTCTAATATGGTGAAAGATATAATGGAAATTTTCATGGATGAATTTTTGGTTTTTGGTACATCTTTTGTCATTGTTTGCATAATTAAACTCTTGTTTTATGGAGATGTGAAGATAAAAATATTTTCCTAAATTGGGAGAAGTGTAATTTCATGGTTCAAGAAGTGATCATGTTTGGCCATAGAGTGTCATCTAAAGGAATTGAGGTTGATTGAGCTAAAATTGCAAACATAGAAAAACTACCACCTCCAAAGAATGAGAAGAGAGTCAAAAGCTTTTTAGGACATGCAGGATTTTATAGAAGATTTACAAAGGATTTTTATAAACTCTCTAAAATTTTATGTAATCTTCTTGAAAAAAAATTCTACAAAGCCATATACTATGCAAGCCAGACATTGAATGTAGCCCAATTGAATTATATAACAACTAAAAAGGAGATGCTTGATGTGGTGTTTGCTTGTGACAAATTTCGATCTTACCTCATTGGTACAAAGGTGATAATGTTCAATGATCATGAAACACTTTGTTATTTGTTTGGAAAGAATGATGCTAAGCCTAGGATGATTCATTGGATCCTTTTTCTTCAAGAATTTGATTTGGAAGTTTGAGATAATAAAGGTAGTGAAAATTTAGCTGCTGACAATTGATGAGTGCTCAAAAAGCACTAAAATAACCATGATTTTATGCACATTAATTGATTAATATATATATATATTTATATGTTTTATCATATATTTATATATATTTGTCTTTTTCGGAATCACGGGTATTATTATTGTTTTTCAGGTATTTTGGCTTAAAAACGTAACTTAAAGACTCAAATAGGAATACTGGAAGCAATACATCACAAATATATTAATAAATAAATGGGGAAAGGTCAATAAATATGGAAAAATTGGATAAAATGGGTCAAAAAGGTCAAAAATGTCAAAAAGGAGAAAATCGTGCCGCCGCACCGCCAAGCCGCGCCCAGACCCGCGCGCGCCCGCGCGCATCTCACCTGCTCCCGCGCGCGCCCGTGCGCGCAGCGCCTGCCATCAACGCGCGCGCCGAAGCCCATTTCGCCCCATTTTTCACGTGCAGCCGCCCCATGACGTCATCAATGACCTCAACATTTGTACTATGCGTTTTCACATTTTTTCACTCATTTTTTCTCTCCATCCTCACCTATATATACCCCCATTCCCTTCACTTCAAAACACACCTCAAAACACATTCTCTTCTCTCTTTCTTTCTCTCTTTTCTTAGATTTTTTAGTTTTTCTTAGTTTTTAGCTTTTCTTAGTTAATTTCTCTTAGTTTTAGAGTTCTTCCCTTTTTGGGAAGAACTAGTTATGTTTTTGTAATTTTTTTTAGCTTTTTGATTCAATAAATGGAAGTGCAAATTCCGCTTGGAGGTTTTCCAGCAACGGGAATAGCGTCGAAGTTCTGTAAGGATTTTATTTTCTTTACAGTTATTTTTTATGCTTTATTCTTACATGTTATATTTAATTTGTCTGTGATTAAATTTAACTGTGCTGGTTGTTTAGTAAACATGATGTAATAATAACGTTGTTATGCTTGCGAAATATTAAATAGGTAAAAATCTCTAAAATGAATTGATTTTGTTTTTATTCAAGATTTTATATTAAGAATGTTAGAGAGAAATATATTATTTTTCATTACAAACTTAAACCTGAAAATTAGATTTTAAGGTTTAGTTATCTAGTCTGATTTAGAGTAGTGCTCTTTTATTTGATGGTACAATCGCCCGGTAGTTAGAGTGAAGCTCTATTTCAAAAGTTTTTATAAGAATTATTATCTGAAAATGTATTGACAACATGTTTTCAGTAGTGGTTTTAAAACTTGAAAGTTAGTACTCGGATAATTAAATTCTTAGGTTTAATTTGGACACCTTGATTAAAGTTTAAACTGTCTAACCCCACCAAAGGTGGCATTTAAATGGTTCATTTTCAATCTCTTAGAAAAAGGAATTAATTTAATTAAGCATATTAGTTATCAACCCCACCCATAGGTGTTAATTGATTTGTTTAGTTAACAAAGAATATCTAACCCCACCAAAGGTGGTATTCATACAAAAAAGGGAGAATCAATAAATATCAATTCATATCTTTAATAACCTAATTAATATGAGCAAGCATAATTAACTTAATTATTATATCCATAAATACTCCACCATTATAAATGATAAAATTTGCATAAATGTTTATTGAATCTTTGTTTATTTTTATGTAATTAGATTAAAAACACAAAACCCCAAAATATCGTGACAGGATGTTTAGGATTTAATTTCGTTTTTAAAAGATTGAATAATAAATTAAAAACCACATACATTCCTTCCTTAGATCGACCTTGGGAGTATACTTATCATTTTCTACGAAATGATTCGTGCACTTGCGAGAGTTTTATAAATAGATAAAACCAAAGTAACGGGCAGGATCGGCGATGTCGGTTCTGCCCCGATCAAGTTTTTGGCCATTGTCGGGATGGTATCAAGTTTTTGGCCGGATTCTGTGAAGGAATAGCGTTTTTAAATTATTTATCAAAATTTTAAAAACTTTTTGTGTTGTAAATAATTGTGATTTTTTTTTTTAAAAAATTTAAAAAAAATAAAAAATTTTGTTATTTGTGAGAAGTAAAAAAAATTCAAATTTCAATTTCGTAATAAATAAAAAAAATATAGCATGAATAATAAAATAATTTTGCATTTTGAAATTTGAAGTAAAAAAAAGTAAATAAATTTTAAATTAAATTAATAAATAAATAAGAATAAAAAAAATCAAAAAAATCAAAAAAATCAAAAAAATCAAAAAAATCAAAAAAATCAAAAAAATCAAAAAAATCAAAAAAAATCAAAAAAAATAAAATCAAAGAATCAAAAAATAAAAAAATAAAAAAATAAAAAAAAATAAAAAAAATAAAAAAAAATCAAAAAAATAAAAAAAATAAAAAAATAAAAAAATAAAAAAAAATCAAAAACTTTATTTTCAATTTTTTTTTTATTTTTTTTTGTTGTTTTTTCTTTTTCTTTTTTTTTCTTTTACCTTTTTCAATTATTTTTTTTTCAATTTATTTTATTTTATTTTTTTTTGGCTTAATTTTTATTTTTTCTCTTTTTCTCTTTTTATTTTATTTTATTTTTTTCAAATTTTTTTTTAACTACTTTTTTTTTTAATTTTCGTTTAAGTTAATTAACTTAGGTTTTTAGTAACTTAATTTACTAACTTATATTAATTTAATTTACTAACTTAATTAACTTAGATTTTCATTAACTTAATTAACCTACCTTTTTATTAACTTAATTAACTTAAATTTTAACTTAACTTAACTTAATTAACTTAATTTTAATAGCATGAAAAGTAAAGATCTAAGGGAGTTTTGTCTAGGAGACTAGTTCCTGGAAGCCTTTGTGCCACTAGTCTTTCCTGGGAACGTTGCTCTGTCTAGGAGGATGGTTTTTAAGGAGCCTTTGCCCCACCATTCTTTCCTGGGAGCACTCTTGGTTAATACTGATTATGTTATTTTAACTTAAAAAAATAAAAAAAATAAAAAAAAATTCTGAAACTATCTCCAAAATTTTAAAGCTTTAATTACAATCTAAGGAGTTAGTTGTTTTGTTTGATCTAGGTACAATTGTGTTTTGATGCCTTTAATTATTTGATTTGTACCTAGACATGGATTATCTAAAACTCACAAGCATGTTCCTAGTTTTAAGTACAGAAAAATTTAAAAATCCATAGGACATGACTGAAAAAGTATAGGTAGACAATCTTGTCTTACTTGTTGCTTTGATTGACTCAATGATGAGGGAACATTGAGTTTACTTAAAAGGCAATCCCCAAGTTACGTCTTGCTAAGACGTTAAACTAAGCGCTGGATGGGAGGCAACCCATCATTTTAGGTAATTTTTTGTTATTTGTTTTATATACTTAATTTTATTGTTTATTTTAGTTTAATTATATGTGAATAATTTTTAAATTGTTAAAACTAAAAATATTTGTTGAGTTGTTAGAAGTTCACAGCAATCTGTCTGTATACACTTTAATGATTAATATGATGAATGTACCTGCATTTCTCCATTACTACTTACACATTCTCAAGAAATAGGTAATCTTTCTTCTCTTTTCTCTTTATCTTTAATTTACAGTTGTTACATTGAGGACAATGTAAGTTCTAGGTTGGGGGTGGTGAAAAGTTACCATGCTTAATTAGAAAAGAAAAAAAAAGATTTAACAATTTAAAAATTAAAAAAAATTATTAATTTTTTCTTTTTTATGTTCACATCTTCATTTTTTGTGTTTGGTTTTATTTTTGTTTTGTGTGATTTAGTAATTTTGGAATTAAAAAAAAAGTTCTCCCAAAAATTTATCATTTCTTTAAATCAAATTTAAGTAAATAGTTAAGTCTTTTGTACTGTTAGATTAATTTTTGAAAACATATCATGAAATATTATGTAATTATTTTTGATAATTAGTTAATTTTTGTCATAACTAGTATTTCTTGATAAGATGTAGAAATTATATTAAACCCAAAATCGGTATTTATGAATTTGTTTTAGTGGAGACTACCTTTGTGAGATATAATTTGAGCCTAATTTCCCTTATTCAGAGTGAAATATATATTTTTTCTACTCCAAACACATTTCTTATTTCTTCAAATTCTTAGATGATCTCTATAGGCATTAATATTGAATGTATGAATTTTTTCTCATCTTAATAGAGTATCATATATTTTTTATTATTATTTTTGCTTAGATTAAATGATTTGAGTAGAAATTGATAGTATATGCTTTTATCTCATTCGTGCATGACTGTTACAAAAAAAAAGAGACATATCTGGGGTTACCTAAACCAAGATCAAACAAAAAAGCCACAAAATTAACCACTCACCAAAATACTAAAAAAAAAAAAATGTACAATCTGTACATGGGTTGACTCTCTTAAAAAATGATATATATTGAAAAATATCTTCAGAAAAATATAGAGAGAAAGAATATATAGTATAATCTACATACTATGACCCACATTGCCTACAAAGTTGTGAGTAAAGGCTAATTACAAAAGAAAGATATAGGAAATAATTCCCTAAAAAGTCATTGCACTTTCTTCATTTGTAAAAGGCATATATCTTGAAATTTTTTCTTAATGAGTTTGATTTATGCATGAAAATAATTTTTATATATGATATCTTTATAATTTATACATTTGATTCCTTCCATGAGATCAACGTCAAAATAGCACTTTGAGCCTTTCTTCTTTATACATATGCGAACATATTAGTTCATTTCTATACATCAACTCTTTCGCATATAAATTAGTATGAGTGTTTGAACCCATAGGATTCAGTGTTTTGAGAGTATTGACTTGTGAAGAATAGAGTCGAAGCGAATTCAGATTTATGACACTGAAATTGGGTGAAATTAAATTGATACATTTTTGATATGAAATATGAAAATGATTTCCGACTAATTATTATAATAAATCATGATTGTTTAAAAAGATTAAAATAACTTATGCTTGAGATTTTAATTATGATCTTAAAGGAGATTAAAAAGTATGAGACATTTTTGTGATATGTTGTTTTCTTTTATTCTTAAACGTTAATTTTTGATTTTGTTGTAATTTTAGTTTTTAAGTTGATTGTTATTATTTCTTTTAATTTTTACATTTAGTTCAATGTTTGTGGGTATCATTACTGAAAACCCTCACGAGACTCAAACTCGTCCACTAGGGCAACCTAGGGGTTTAAAGGCTTGTTGCATAGGCTAAATGCAACCGTGTCAATCTACGGAAGTGATTTAGGATAGTTTAATTTTTAGTTTTTATCGCTTCTCTTGCTAAGGGACTAGCAAGAAGTCGTTGGGGTTGTGATGAGTGCTCAAAAAGCACTAAAATAACCATGATTTTATGCACATTAATTGATTAATATATATATATATTTATATGTTTTATCATATATTTATATATATTTGTCTTTTTCGAATCACGGGTATTTTTATTGTTTTTCGGGTATTTTGGCTTAAAAACGTAACTTAAAGACTCAAAGAGGAATCTTGGAAGCAATACATCACAAATATATTAATAAATAAATGGGGAAAGGTCAATAAATATGGAAAAATTGGATAAAATGGGTCAAAAAGGTCAAAAATGTCAAAAGGAGAAAATCGCGCCGCCGCAGCGCCATGTGAGAGGCCGCGCGCCGGCACCAGGCGCGCGCAGCCGGCGCGCGCGCACGCCCGTCCGCGCGTATCAGCACGCATCTCACCTGCTCCCGCGTGCGCCGACGCCCATTTCGCCCCATTTTTCACGTGCAGCAGCCCCATGACGTCATGCTGATGTCATCAATGACCTCAGCATTTGCACTACACGTTTTCACATTTTTTCACTCATTTTTTCTCTCCATCCTCACCTATATATACCCCCCTTCCCTTCACTTCAAAACACACCTCAAAACACATTCTCTTCTCTCTTTCTTTCTCTCTTTTCTTAGATTTTTAGGTTTTTTTAGTTTTTCTTAGTTTTTAGCTTTTCTTAGTTAATTTCTCTTAGTTTTAGAGTTCTTCCCTTTTTGGGAAGAACTAGTTATGTTTTTGTAATTTATTAGCTTTTTGATTCAATAAATGGAAGTGCAAATTCCGCTTGGAGGTTTTCCAGCAACGGGAATAGCGTCGAAGTTCTGTAAGGATTTTATTTTCTTTACAGTTATTTTTTATGCTTTATTCTTATATGTTATATTTAATTTGTCTGTGATTAAATTTAAGCGTCTTTGTTGTTTAGTAAACATGATGTAATAATAACGTTGTTATGCTTGCGAAATATTAAATAGGTAAAAATCTCTAAAATGAATTGATTTTGTTTTTATTCAAGATTTTATATTAAGAATGTTAGAGAGAAATATATTATTTTTCATTACAAACTTAAACCTGAAAATTAGATTTTAAGGTTTAGTTATCCGCTCTGATTTAGAGTAGTGCTCTTTTATTTGATGGTACAATCGCCCGGTAGTTAGAGTGAAGCTCTATTTCAAAAGTTTTTATAAGAATTATTATGTGAAAATGTATTGACAACATGTTTTCAGTAGTGGTTTTAAAACTTGAAAGTTAGTACTCGGATAATTAAATTCTTAGGTTTAATTTGGACACCTTGAATAAAGTTTAAACTGTCTAACCCCACCAAAGGTGGCATTTAAATGGTTCATTTTCAATCTCTTAGAAAAAGGAATTAATTTAATTAAGCATATTAGTTATCAACCCCACCCATAGGTGTTAATTGATTTGTTTAGTTAACAAAGAATATCTAACCCCACCAAAGGTGGTATTCATACAAAAAAGGGAGAATCAATAAATATCAATTCATATCTTTAATAACCTAATTAATATGAGCAAGCATAATTAACTTAATTATTATATCCATAAATACTCCACCATTATAAATGATAAAATTTGCATAAATGTTTATTGAATCTTTGTTTATTTTTATGTAATTAGATTAAAAACACAAAACCCCAAAATATCGTGACAGGATGTTTAGGATTTAATTTCGTTTTTAAAAGATTGAATAATAAATTAAAAACCATATACATTCCTTCCTTAGATCGACCTTGGGAGTATACTTATCATTTTCTACGAAATGATTCGTGCACTTGTGAGAGTTTTATAAATAGATAAAACCAAAGTAACGGGCAGGATCGGCGATGTCGGTTCTGCCCCGATCAACCATCCCTCTCGGTTGGAGCAAGAGGAAGTAAAACCATATTTTGAGATCCAAGAAGCAATCCCTAATGAGTAGTTGTTTGCATGTTAGATCAAGCTTACTTGGTATGCTAATATTGTAACCTACCTAGCTTGTAGGGTATTGCCACCATATCTTACTTACCACCAACATAAGAATTTTTTGCATGATGTGAAATATTATCTTTAGGATGAGCATGTGCTTTTCAAAAGATGCCCATATTAAATCATTTGAAGATGTGTGCCTGAAGAGGATATTGATCGGGAAAAACCAACATCGCCGATCCTACCGTTCATTTGGTTTTATGTATTTATAAAACTCTCGCAAGTGCACGAATCATTTCGTAGAAAATGATAAGTATACTCCCAAGGTCGATCTAAGGAAGGAATATATGTGGTTTTTAATTTATTATTCAAACTTTTAAAAATGAAATTAAATCCTAAAAATTCTATCACGATATTTTGGTTTTTTGTGTTTCTAATCCAATAACATAAAAATAAACATATATTTAATAAACATTTATGCAAATTTCATCATTTATAATGGTGGAGTATTTATGGATATAATAATTAAATTAATTATGCTTGCTCATATTATTTAGGTTATTAAAGATATGAATTGATATTTATTGATTCTCTCTTTTTTATATGAATACCACCTTTAGTGGGGTTAGATATTCTTTGTTAACTAAACAAATCAATTAACACCTATGGGTGGGGCTGATAACTAATTTGGTTAATTAAATTAATTCCTTTTTCTAAGATATTGAAAATGAACCATTTAAATGCCACATTTGGTGGGGTTAGATAGTTTAAACTTTATTCAAGGTGTCCAAATTAAACCTAAGAATTTAATTATCCGAGTACTAACTTTCAAGTTTTAAAACCACTACTGAAAACATGTTGTCAATACATTTTCAGATAATAATTCTTATAAAAACTTTTGAAATAGAGCTTCACTCTAACTACTGGGCGATTGTACCAACAAATAAAAGAGCACTACTCTAAATCAGACCGGTTAACTAAACCTTAAAATCTAATTTTCAGATTTAAGTTTGTAATGAAAAATAATATATTTCTCTCTAACATTCTTAATATAAAATCTTGAATAAAAATAAAATCAATTCATTTTAGAGATTTTTACCTATTTAATATTTTCCAAGCATAATAGCGTTATTATTATATCATGTTTACAAACAGCGAGCAGAGTTAAATTTAATCACAGACAAATTAAATATAACATGTAAGAATAAAGCATAAAAAATAACTGTAAAGAAAATAAAATCCTTACAGAACTTCGATGCTATTCCCGTTGCTGGAAAAACTCCAAACGGAATTTGCACTCTCATTTATTGAATCAAAAAAACAAATAAATTACAAAAACATAGCTAGTTCTTCTCAAAAAGAGAAGAACTCTAAAACTAAGAAAAACTAAGAAAAACTAAAAAAAACTAAAAACTAAGAAATGGAGAGAAAAAAGAGAGGGGAGAAGTGTGTTTTGAGGTGTGGTATGAAGTGAAGAGAAGGGGGTTATTTATAGGTGAGAATGGAGAGAAAAAGTGGGTGAAAAAATGTTAAAAAATGATGAAAACGTAGAGTGGTGTTTGCTGATGTCATTGATGATGTCAGCATGACGTGAGGGGCGGCTGCGCGCGGAATGGGTGCAGATGGGTAGCGGCGCGCACAGACTGGAGCTAGGGTGCGGGACAGGCGTGCTTCAGCGGCTACTCGGCGCGGCTGTGCGGCTGCGTGCGTGATTTCCCCCTTTTTGACCCATTTTGTCCAATTTTTCCACATTTGTTGACTTTTACTCATTTATTTTTGAATATATTTGTGATGTATTGCCTCCAGTATTTCTCTTTGAGTCTTTAAGTTATTTTTTTAAGCGAAAATACCTGAAAAACAATAAAAATACCCGTGATCCCGAAAAGACAAATTTATATAAATACATGATAAAATCATATAAATATATATATTTTTAATTAATTAATGTGCATAAAATCATGGTAATTTTAGTCCTTTTTGAGCACTCATCACAACCCCCAACCAGCTTCTTGCTAGTCCCTTAGCAAGAGAAGCGATAAAAACTAAAAATTAAACTATCCTAAATCACTTCCGTGGATTGACACGGTTGCATTTAGCCTATGCAACAAGCCTTTAAACCCCTAGGTTGCCCTAGTGGACGAGTTTGAGTCTCGTGAGGGTTTTCAGTAATGATACCCACAAACATTGAACTAAATGTAAAAATTAAAAGAAATAATAAAAACAATCAACTTCAAAACTAAAATTACAACAAAAAAAAATTAACTTTTAAGAATAAAAGAAAACAACATATCACAAAAATGTCTCATACTTTTTAATCTCCTTTAAGATCATAATTAAAATCTCAAGCATAAGTTATTTTAATCTCTTTAAACAATCATGATTTATTATAATAATTAGTCAAAAATCATTTTCATATTTCATATCAAAAATGTATCAATATAATTTTACCCAATTTCAGTGTCATGAATCCGAATTCGCTTTGACTATATTCCTCACAAGTCAATACTCTCAAAACACTGAATCGTATGGGTTCAAACACTCATACTAATTTATATGCGAAAGAGTTGATGTATAGAAATGAACTAATATGTTCGCATATGTATAAAGAATAAAGGCTCAAAGTGTTATTTTGACGTTGATCTCATGGAAGGAATCAAATGTATAAATTATAAAGATATCATATATAAAAATTATTTTCATTCATAAATCAAACTCATTAAGAAAAAATTTCAAGATATATGCCTTTTACAAATGAAGAAAGTGCAATGACTTTTTAGGGAATTACTTCCTATATCTTTCTTTTGTAATTAGCCTTTACTCACAACTTTGTAGGCAATGTGGGTCATAGTATGTAGATTATACTATATATTCTTTCTCTCTATATTTTTCTGAAGATATTTTTCAATATATATCATTTTTTAGAGAGTCAACCAATGTACAGATTGTACATTTTTTTTTTGGATTTTGGGTAATGCGGGTCATAGTATGTAGATTATACTATATATTCTTTATCTCTCTAAATTTTTCTGAAGATACTTTTTAATATATATCATTTTGTTTTAGAGAGTCAACCCATGTACATATTGTACATTGTTTTTTAGGATTTTGGTGAGTGGTTAATTTTGTGGCTTTTCTGTTTGATTTGGTTTAGGTAACCCCAGATATATATTTTTTTGTAGCAGTCATGCATGAATGAGATAAAAGCATATACTATCAATTTCTACTCAAATCATTTAATCTAAGAAAAAATAATAATAAAAAATATACGACATTCTATTAAGATGAGAAAAAATTCATACATTCAATGCTAATGCCTATAGAGATCATCTAAATATTTGAAGAAATAAGAAATCTGTTTGGAGTAGAAAAATATATATTTCACTCTAAATAAGGGAAATTAGGCTCAAATTATATCTCACAAAGGTAGTCTCCACTAAAACAAATTCATAAACACCAATTTTGGGTTTAATATAATTTCTACATCTTTTCAAGAAATACTAGTTATGACAAAAACTAACTAATTATCAAACACAATTACAAAATATTTCATGATATGTTTTCGAAAATTAATCTAATAGTACAAAAGAGTTAACTATTTACTTAAATTTGATTTAAAGAAATGATAAATTTGTGAGAAATTTTTTATTTTTAAAATTCCATAAATTACTAAATCACACAATAAAATAAAACCAAACACAATAAAAATGAAAATGTGAACATAAATTTTTTTTTAAATTGTTAAATCTTTTTTTTAATTAAGCATGATAACTTTTCACCACCTCCAACCTAGAACTTACATTGTCCTCAATGTAACAACTATAAATTAAAGATAAAGAGAAAAGAGAAGAAATATTACCTATTTCCTGAGAATGTACAAGTAGTAATGGAGAAATGCAAGTGCATCCATCATATTCATCAATAAAGTTCACACAGATAGATCGCTGTGAACTTCTAACATCTCAACAAATATTTTTAGTTTTAACAATTTTAAAATTATTCACATGTAATTAAACTAAAATAAATAATAGAAATTAAATAAATAAAAAAAAATTACCTAAAATGATGGGTTGCCTCCCATCCAGCGCTTAGTTTAACGTCTTAGCAAGACGTAACTTAGGGATTTCATTTTAAGTAAACTCAATGTCCCATCATCATTGAGTCCATCAAACCTACAAGTAAGACAAGATTGTTTACCTACACTTTTTCAGTCATGTCCTATGTATTTTCAAATTTTTCTGTACTTAAAACTAGGGACATGCTTGTGAGTTTTAGATCATCCACGTCTAGGTACAAATCAAATAATTAAAGGCATCAAAACACAATTGTACCTAGATCTATCAAAACAACTAACTCCTTAGATTGTAATTAAAAATTTTAAAATTTTGGAGATAGTTTCAGATTTATTTTATTTTGTTTTTTTAAGTATAATATCTAATTTAAAATAGCATAATTAGTATTAATCAAGAGTGCTCCCAGGAAAGAATGGTGGGGCAAAGACTCCTTAAAAACTATCCTCCTAGACAGAGCAACATTTCCAGGAAAGACTAGTGGCACAAAGGCTTCCAGAAGCTAGTCTCTTAGACAGAACTTCCTTAGATCTTTACTTTTCATGCTATTAAAATTAAGTTAATTAAGTTAAGTTAAGTTAAAATTTAAGTTAATTAAGTAAATAAAAAGATAGGTTAATTAAGTTAATGAAAATATAAGTTAATTAAGTTAGTAAATTAAAGTAATATAAGTTAGTAAATTAAGTTACTAAAAACCTAAGTTAATTAGCTTAAACGAAAATTAAGATAAAAAAATAAAATTTAAATTAAAAATTAAGCCAAAAATAAAAAAATAAAAAAAATGGAAAAGGTAAAAGAAAAATAAAAAAAGGAAAACAAAATTGAAAAAGATAAAAGAAAAAATAAAAAAAAATTGAAAATCAAGTTTTTAATTTTTTTTTGTATTTTTTTATTTTTTGAATAAAATAATTTATTTTATTTATTTTTAATATTTTTAATATTTTTATTATTTTTATTTTGTAAAAGAAAATAATTAAATAAAATAAATTTTTTATTTATTATTATTATTATTACTTAAAATTTATTTAAGTTTTTTTTTTGTTTTTGTTTTTTTTAAATAAAAAAAATCACAATTAATTACAACACAAATTTTTTTAAAAATTTTGATAAATAATTTAAAAACGCTATTCCTTTCCCGGCAACGGCGCCAAAAACTTGATCGGGCAGAACCGACATCGCCGATCCTGCCGTTCATTTGGTTTTATCTATTTATAAAACTCTCGCAAGCGCACGAATCATTTCGTAGAAAATGATAAGTATACTCCCAAGGTCGATCTAAGAAAGGAATATATGTGGTTTTTAATTTATTATTCAAACTTTTAAAAACGAAATTAAATCCTAAACATCCTGTCACGATATTTTGGTTTTTTGTGTTTCTAATCTAATAACATAAAAATAAACATAGATTCAATAAACATTTATGCAAATTTTATCATTTATAATGGTGGAGTATTTATGGATATAATAATTAAATTAATTATGCTTGCTCATATTATTTAGGTTATTAAAGATATGAATTGATATTTATTGATTCTCTCTTTTTTATATGAATACCACCTTTGTTGGGGTTAGATATTCTTTGTTAACTAAACAAATCAATTAACACCTATGAGTGGGGTTGATAACTAATTTGGTTAATTAAATTAATTCTTTTTCTAAGAGATTAAAAATGAACCATTTAAATGCCACCTTTGGTGGGGTTAAACAGTTTAAACTTTATTCAAGGTGTCCAAATTAAACCTAAGAATTTAATTATCCGAGTACTAACTTTCAAGTTTTAAAACCACTACTGAAAACATGTTGTCAATACATTTTCAGATAATAATTCTTATAAAAACTTTTGAAATAGAGCTTCACTCTAACTACCGGGCGATTGTACCAACAAATAAAAGAGCACTACTCTAAATCAGACCGGTTAACTAAACCTTAAAATCTAATTTTCAGATTTAAGTTTGTAATGAAAAATAATATATTTCTCTCTAACATTCTTAATATAAAATCTTGAATAAAAATAAAATCAATTCATTTTAGAGATTTTTACCTATTTAATATTTCGCAAGCATAATAACGTTATTATTATATCATGTTTACAAACAGCCAGCACACTTAAATTTAATCACAGAAAAATTAAATATAACATGTAAGAATAAAGCATAAAAAATAACTGTAAAGAAAATAAAATCCTTACAGAACTTCAATGTTATTCCCGTTGCTGGAAAACCTCCAAACGAAATTTGCACTCCCATTTATTGAATCAAAAAAGCAAATAAATTACAAAAACATAGCTAGTTCTTCTCAAAAAGAGAAGAACTCTAAAACTAAGAAAAATTAACTAAAAACTAAGAAAAACTAAAAAAAACTAAAAACTAAGAAATGGAGAGAAAAAAAGATGAGAGAAGTGTGTTTTGAGATGTGGTATGAAGTGAAGAGAAGGGGGGTATTTATAGGTGAGGATGGAGAGAAAAAGTGGGTGGAAAAATGATGAAAACGCGGAGTGGTGATTGTTGACGTCAGCATGACGTGAGAGGCGGCTGCGTGCGGAATGGGCGCAGATGGGCAACGACGCGCGCGGGACTGGGCGGCTGCGTGCGCGATTTCCTCCTTTTTGACCTTTTTGACCCATTTTGTCCAATTTTTCCATATTTGTTGACTTTTCCTCATTTATTTTTGAATATATTTGTGATGTATTGCCTCCAGTATTCCTCTTTGAGTCTTTAAGTTACGTTTTTTAGCGAAAATACCTGAAAAATAATAAAAATACCCGTGATTCCGAAAAGACAAATTTATATAAATACATGATAAAATCATATAAATATATATATTTTTAATTAATTAATGTGCATAAAATCATGGTAATTTTAGTGCTTTTTGAGCACTCATCAGATATGCAAGCCATTCTCCATCATTGAAATTACTCATCATATGGAGGAATATGAAAATAGCTAAGGTACTTCAAAGTGGTTTCTTTTGGCCCTTTATTTTTTGTGATCAGTGCCAACGTATGGGAAATATTTCAAGATGTTAGGAGCTACAGTAAAAAATATCTTAGTGGTTGAGTTATTTCATGTTTAGGGAATTGATTTTATGGGTCCTTTTGCTTCCTCTTTTGGCTTTGTTTATATCTTGTACGTAGTTGATTATGTGTCAAAGTAGGTGAAAGAAATTGTTACAACAACAAATGATGCAAATGTAGTGCTCAAATTTCTACATAAGAACATATTCATAAGATTTGGCACTCCACGAGCTATTATTAGTGATGAAGAGATCCACTTTTGCAATAAGTTGTTTGACAACCTTCTCTCTAAATATGGTATGAAGCACAAGATAGCACTTGCCTAGCATCCTCAAACTAATGGCCAAGATGAAAATTAAAATCAAGAAATCAAGAATATCCTTAAGAAGATTGTCAACATTAATAGAAAGGATTGGGCAAAGAAGCTTAGTGATGATTTGTGGGCATACCATATGGCTTTTAAAACACCTATTGGGATGTCTCCTTATCGTTTAGTGTTTAGAAAAGCATGTCATCTCTCTATTGAGTTAGGGTATAAAGTTTATTAGGTTGTAAAGAAGTTTAATTTTGATTTGAAGGTAGTAGGGAAAAAGAAACTTCTTGAATAGAATGAAATAGATGAGTTCCAGAATGATGCTTATGAAAATGTAAAGATCTATAAAGTATGGACAAAGAAGCGGCATGAAAAACAGATTCTTAGGCATGAGGTTGCTCCAAGATAGCAGGTTTTTCTCTTCAATTTACTACTAAAACACTTCCTAGGTAAGTTAAGATCAAGATGGATAGGTCCTTATAATATTGACAAAGTTTCCACTTTTAGAGCGATAGACTTGAAGGATAAGACAAGGCATATATTCAGAGTTAATAGTTAGAGATTGAAGCACTATTATGGAGAATAAGTGGAAAGGAATTGTGCATTTATTCCTCTTTGAAATCCTAATTGATGAAGATTGAAAAGTCTTGCTGTACACTATAAAAAAGTGCTTATAGAAGGAAACCCATAAACATTTAATTTATTATTTTATTTTATTATTTATTTGAATAATTTGGATTGTGATGCTAGTTTATTTTGTAGGAATAAATAGCTAAAAATTACAAACTAATGTAGATCCACCATAAAAGCAGGGAAGTTCCTTTCATTTCTTCAATCTCTCTCTCTCTCTCTTTTAAATTACAATGAGGACATTGTTTGGTTTAGGTGTAAACTCCTTAGTCTTGAGTTGTTGGATTCTCTTATCAAGCATGGATTTGACTATGATTGAATTCACTATGACTCTAAAATTTGTGATTGAGGATGGTTTTGAAAATTATTTTTCAAAATCTTCTATTATGTTAGCTAGAGTTTTGTGGATACTTTTATTTAAATCTTTTTTCTTGAAAATAATTGAGCACATATTCAATTTTTATTTACTCTATTTTTCCTATGAAGAGAAGGAGTTGAATTAATTGGACCAGGAAAGTTCAATCTTGCTTTACTCTAGAATGCGTTGATGGATTCTTGAGGGGAAATCTTTTTTGATACCAAATATTAGAGAAAGGATCTATACAACTTTTTTGTCACCACCAAAAATCTTTCCCAGCCGTCCTAATTATCATACTATCATTGCATGATGTTTTCCCATAGTCGAACCCCCTTGAGCCTTATTTTACATAAGCCTTTATTTTTTATTTTAACTACATAAACCATTCTAATTCTAAGCCTGAATAACCGTGAATTTAAATTAAATTTGGAGAAAATACTTTGGTGGAAATTTTCATTTAAAGAGAATGTTAGTTCAAATTAAATAATCCATATTATGTTTGTTCTATTTGATTAAAGTGTGAAAATAAAATAAAGTGAAAAACAAGAATAAAAAAAAAGGGTTAAAGTGGTTGAAAATTAGAAAAGGCTATGAGTGTCATGGTGGAAAAAAGAGAGCATAACACTTATTGAGTATAACAACAATATTGTCATCAGTATGAGCATATTATCAAGAAAAAGCTATGGTAGGAATCTTGTGAATATCATTTTTATTGTTCTTTCTACCTAGTATTTTTTCCAATTTGCTTTGATTTTCCATATTAATTTCTTTCTTAGTCCTCACCCTATGGCCTATCATAACAACCTTGATTAAAGACCTTTTGATATCTAATTTTGGTATTTGATTACATTAGTGGAGAGGATTTCTAAAAATTGGACTTATAGAGTTAAGTTTTGAGAGAATTCTTCTAATTTTAGTTGTTCTACATTTATTTGAATTTACTAGAGGTTTGGAGTTAAATTGACTATTTCACACACACACTTAAGGACTAAGCTTTAGGTTGAAGTAAATACTTTACTCTTGCTTGACAAATTGCTGAATTTTTCATTGATTTCCCTACAATCTTTGATGTTAAAAGAGTAAGTTATTAGTGATGAAATCTAAATTTAGATAATGGCTTGGTGAGTGATGATAGTTCTTTATTGGGTCTAGTTGATATTATCTAAAGTTGTTTTTTTATTTTATTTTGTTTTTGTTTGAGGTCAAAAAAGTTCTAAGTTTGGGGGTGTTTGATAACTTGCATAATATGGCATAATTTATCACTTCTTAACTTTAAGTTTAGTCTAATTTTATTTATTTTTATTGATTTTAGACTTCATTATTATTATTCAAATTTTATTACAAATATGAAGAAAATGAATATCCAAATTTTAGAAGCATATCGTCTAAGGACTCTTAAATTTAAGTGAAGATTTATTTAGATCAAATTCAAAAGGAAAGCTAAAAAAAAAAAAAAAAGAAGAAAGCGCTGGGGAAAAAAATAGAAGATGAGAGAAAAATGCAGCGTTGTGGCAATGGGAAACATAAATAAAAAAGAAGAAGAAGAAGAAAAAAAATGGCATTAAAACTAGGGTATACACATATATGATAGAATAGAGACAAAAGGATAGAGATGACACAACAGAAAAATGGGAATAGCGTAATAGAGAAGGAACGAAACAGAGAACAAAGAAAATGATGTTGGAGCAGTGAAAAAAAAAGAAAGAAACTAGGACAAAAACAAAAATAGAAAAATCTAGAAGCTAGATAGAGGAGATGAAAGCAAATTGTTCGCAATGTTATTTTTTTTCAATTCTTCTTAGAAAAATTATGGTGAATCATTTATGTTTTTAGAATGAACTAATTTTTCTGAGAAGAATTGAAAAAAAATTAATGCTATTGATAATCTACTTTCATCTCCTCCATCCAGCTTCCAGATTTTTCTATTTTTGTTTCTATTTCTTCCCTACTTCTTTCTTTTTTTTTTGCTACTCCAGCACTAGTTTCCTTTTTTTTTTTTTTCTGTTTCCCAGCACTTTGTGCTGTGTTTTTCTCTCAGCTTTTATTATTGTTTCTTCAGCGCTTTATTCTTATTTTCTTATTTTTTTATTTTAGCTTTCCTTTTGAATTTGATCTAAATAAATCTTCATTTAAATTTGAGATTCCTTAGACGATATGCTTCTCAAATTTTGGATCTTCATTTTCTTCAAATCAGCAATAAAATTTAAGTAATAATAATGAAGTGTAAAATCAATAAAAATGAATAAAATTAGTCTAAAGATAAAGTTAAGAAGTGATAAATTATGCTAAATTATGCAATTCATCAGATAGTGTGAGAAAGAGAAGGCGTTAGCAGTGATAGTGATTGTTACCAATATTCTAGCAAGCTTCGTCGTTGAGACAAAGGGAGCCACAAATGTCATTTCTATAGATGGAGTTTAGCTTAAAGTTTGAGAGTTCTTCACTCTAAAAAATGGATAAACAGAGAGGGGTGGAATTGATCAAGAAGAAATCGAGATGGGTAAGGTAGAGTTGGGGACGATGGAACTGGGTACAGGTGGATATGGGGTGAAGCTGTGGTGGTTGCAATGGGAAAAAGATTGAGAGGGAAATTTGGTGTGGTGAGAAAGAGAGAAAATAATGAAATTAATTAAGAGAAAAATGAAAAAATAATCAAGTGATTTTTTTATTTTTGTAAAGAATAACACACAATATATTATTTGATTTCGGTTTTAAAAAGATTGAGACTGTATTACTTTAATTACATCACAATCTTTCAATAATTATGACTATATAAGTTTGTTTTTATATATTTAACTAATTTTCATAGTTTATAGCTTATGATCACGGTTATTGATAAAAAAATGAGGCTATATGCATACACTATGGTCTCGGATTTTATTAGACCATGTTCAAATCCCAACGGCCTCAATTTTTAAAAATAATGTAGCTAAAATTCTGAGACTAAAGATCACTATTTTAATAGTGTGGGTAGTATATTCATATGTAGCAAAAACTATCCCCCTCAAAAGCGTATAAGGATATGCAAGGTTTTTGACAAATTGATTCATGTGTGTGTTGTACATGATATCAACCAATACACTCATGAAATCAACCTATATGAACATGCTAGTCAATTCAATCCTAGAACAAGTCTTATAAGTCAAATTTTTATATCCCTCTCCACTAATATAAATATGCACTTAGCTAAAGATTAATAAGGACTTTACAGGCTTGTAATGTAAGGCTTAGGTAGGGGTTGATAAATGAATACATTTAGGCTCTCTCTATTCCATAACTTTCTTTTTACTCATCATTGATAACTGTATTTTATATAGTTATTTTCATCTATTTTATTAATTATAATTGCTATGTTCTTGACATTTTTGGTTAATTTTAGTTAAATAAATTAATATTTACCTTTTATGTGTTAAGGAATACATTTTTAAGAAAATTAAATAATTTGAATCGAAAACGTACTTAATTGCAAATTTATGTCTACAAATATAATTTCAACTAAAATAGTTCTTAATTGCAATTTATAAAAGTCTAAAATATAATTTAAATTGAAATCGGGCTTAATTTAAATTATTAAAAGTTTAAAATTTAATTTAAATTAGAAAAGGGCTTAATTATAATTAAAGAAAGTTTAAAATATAATTTGAATTAAATTTGTGGGTCAAAATGCAATTAATTAAAGTTGAATTTTCTACGCAGGAGAAAAGAATCCCACGCGCGCAACGTGAGCTGTCAGATCAGAAAAGAAACGGTTAGGATTGGCGCGTGTCTATCAAACCCGACCAAAGAGATTGGGTGCAGGTTTTCTCGTTCACGTCGCTCGGTGCGCCGAGTGGGGCCCACCTGTCTATTACGCGGCTACCAAAAGGTGTGCTCCTGTGCAACGCGGTCTACATAATCTTCGTGCTCCTATCCATCCCAGTAATGATACAATACCATGTTTCTCTAATATTTCTGCAACGAATGAGAAGCGTACACGTGGCATGTGTTGGGTAAACCAAAAGCACGAAAACGGTGCACGTTTCCAGCTGCGCCATTGTCTGCCACTTGTCCCGCGCACCATGATTTCGTTCGGGGACATCACTTGCAATCGTTTCCCTCCCCCAATGAAATTTTGCCACGTGTCCATATTAATCCTTGTAGTGAATCAAAACTGACACATGGCATGCAGATTGAATTAAAAAAAATCAAAAACGGCACCCTCTGTTTCATGTCTTCCATGCGTACATTAAAATAACAAATTCGTTATTCTTTTTTCGTACGCGTGGCTGTGGATTTTAAGAAAAAATGTCTGACACGCGTGTTTTTTTATTTTCGATGTAAATGTTTCCCGCGTGTCTAAAAATGTATTATTTTAGATGTATTTTTTTAGCTATAAATAGGGGATTTATTGATGAAAAAGAATTTTGGAGTTTTAGAGTTTGATATTTTTAGTAGTGTTCGAGGCTAGACTGTGGAACACGCAAGAGCCATTTTTGGCTTCTATTGTGTTCTGCGTGTGCCAAATATTTAGGAGAAGATGAAGTTTAAATTTTCTTAGTGTTCTGTAACTGATATTCCTTAACTGTTGTAATTTTAATTTTAAATTATGAAGTAATTTAATTTTTCTAGGGTTGCATTTTATCTAAATTTATGAAGCTTTGATTTTAATTATTTTTGAAAGATTTATAAGACGTTCGATTTGTTTATTCTATCTGTGCTTAATGCTTTTGATTATTTACGAATTTTATCAAATGATCCGTGGCACTTAAATAAACTTGGAAGAGGCATTTTTGTGTATATTGCTCATGGATAGAATGACATGTATGATGAAGGATAGGAATGTACCATAATTGTATGTGCGGCCATTTGAGAACTTAGAACGTAATGAATCTTGGTGAATTTAATTCTTATAGGAATATAGTGAATTAATTTAATGAGGTGTATCTATACGGAGCTCGGAAGGGATGTATGGATAAAATTAGAAGTTTTCGGTTGACAAATTAAATCTACTATAAAAATATAAACCAAGAGAAAATAATATGATTTGAGTGGATTAATTTGGTGAAAAACTGCAATCCTAGATTGCTTTTATTTTGTTATTAAACTCTTTTCTTAAACTTTTTCTAAATCAACGATCGTTTTGGATAAAATCAGAGAGAAATAATTTTAGTACTCAACAAACTGTAGTAACAAATCTCCGTGGGAACGATAACTTACTTATCAAATTTTATTACTTGTGACCGTGTATGCTTGCACGTTTTATGTTCTCTTAAAAGAGACAACAATCATGCACTTTTTAACTACAATTGAGTTTTAACTTGATATTTTAGTGCACCATTTCTATTCATTATTTTCATATTCTTTTATTCCACATCTTTTTTTTGGTAACTTCACAACACGCTCAAACTTATTTTCCATCTTTTTTCTTCAAAGGGATAATTGTGTAATGATTTTTCCTTTTTCTTATATTTTTTCATAGGGTGCCTTAAATTTCACCTTATGCTATAGAATAACACATGATTGCCCATTTTTTCTTTTTTTATAAGCTAATGGTGCATAGATAGAAGTAATGCTTATTGGTCACACATAAAATGTGACTTAACGATATGAAAAGTTCTTAATTGGGCTCAAATGGGTGACTATGGATATTAATAATGGTTAGCTTGAAATAATTATTTGATCAAAATAAGGAGTAAATCATCTCTTTTGCTAAATAATACTTAGAATTTTACCTCAAGGGATGATATAATGAATTCTAAAACATGGTAGATCTCATCAACTTGCATAAATCACCACAAATTCTCTCAATTGGAACCAAAATCAATAACAAACTTTTGAATAAAAAATTGAATCAATCCATTCAAAACTAGCAAGCATATCACATGATTAATGTAAGTATCTTAACGAGCATGTTACACTCCTTATCCTAGTCATGACAACCAATTTTTATTATTGAGTTCATATGTTTCATATCAAGAATGCATGCATTTAGTTTCCATTATTTACCAATTTCTACCCAAATCATGGTTAAAAAAATCCTAAAGTAGAGAATGAAGTTCCCTCCCCCAAACTTAAATTTCACATTATCCCATATGTGTACATATAAATATGAAAAAGGTAAAAGGAAAGAAAACTCCCTTAGTCCTAGCACATCACATCTATCGTTGAAGTGCTCAATCTTGTTGCACGATTTCTCTCCACATTTATTAACATACAAAACAAAAAAAATGAAAATGTAAGTAAAGTAGCATGGGTTGCCTTCTAACTAGCATTATGTTTAATGTCCTTAACTATATGGCTATATCAAGTCCTAAGGTGCATCCATCAAGGTTATCATAAATGTTTCATTTGATAGTTGATCTCCATGATAGTTCTTCACTCTATTTCCATTAACTCTAAACCGCTCTTTATTTTTGTTTTCTAATTGAATGGATCCATGGTTGGTTACCTTAGTGATGATGAATGGACCTGACCATCTATTCTTTAATTTTCCTAAAAAACATTTGATTATTCATTTGTACAATAACACTTTTTGCCTCGGTTCAAAGTTATAGTGCCCAATTTTGTTATCAAGCCATCTTTTTTTCTTTTCTTTATAAAACTTGGCATTCTCATAAGAATTCCACTATAGTTAATCCAATCCATTTATTTGCATTATTCTTTTCTTACCAGTTGTATCTATGGACATATATAACTATTTCAATGCCCAATATGCTTTGTGCTCTAATTCTGATGGTAAGTGACAAGCATTCCCATAAACTACCTTCTATGGGGTGGTACCAATTGGTGTTTTAAATGCAGTTATGTACACCCATAAAGCATCATCCAACTTAAATGACCAATCCTTCCTAGAGATGTTCACAGTTTTCTCCAAAATTCTTTTCACTTCTCTATTGGATACCTTTGCTTACCCACATGTTTAGGGATGGTAGGAGTAGACACATTATGCTTAATCCTATACTTAGACAATAAGGACTTAAATGGTTTATTGCAAAAGTGACTACCTCCATCACTAATAATGATCTTAGGAGTTCCAAACCTCATGAAAAAATTTTTCTTCAGTATTTTCATAACAACTTTGGCATCACATTTGTTGCTGGAAATGGATTCTACCCATTTTGACACGTAATCCAATATTACAAGTATATATTGGTTACCAAATTATGAAGAAAATGGTCCTATAAAGTTGATGCCCTAAACATCAAACAGTTCCACTTGAAGTATACTATTTGGAGGCATGTCATCTCTTTTTGAAATATTATCTATCCTTTGGAGTCTATCACACATTTTTACATAAATTTAAGCATCTTTAAACAATGTGGGACAAAAATAACTAGATTGAGGTACCTTAGCAGCTATTTTTGTGCTCCCAAAGTGACCTCCATAGTTTGAGTTATGGCAATAGTAAAGAATACTTCCAACTTCATCATAAGGGACACACATTCTAAAAATACCATTATCGTATTCTTTATAGGTTAACCCATAAATACTACTTAATGTTTTGGAAGAATTTCTTCTTTTGTTGCCATGTGAGGTCTAGTGGAAGACTTTTGGAAGCTAGGAAATTTCTAATGTCTACATACCATGTGATTTCTATTTGAGCTATAGAAAATAGTTGTTCATTTGGAAAGAATTCCCCAATCACCATATTGTCATCCATTTTTTACTTCCCTTTCATATCTAGATAGATAGTCTACAACCTTATTTTCCATTCCTTTTCTATCATGGATTTCCAAGTCCAATTCTTATAGAAGGAGAACCTATCTTATCAATCTTGGTTTGGCATCCTTCATTGTCATGAGGTACTTTATTGTAGAATGATCTGTGTAGACAGTCATTTTGGTTCCAACCAATTAAGAACTAAATTTCTCAAAGACATATACAATGGAAAAAGCTCTTTCTTTGTAGTAGCATAAATCATTTGAGCATTGTTCAGTGTCTTGCTTACATTTTTTATGGCATGGAACTTTTTGTCTCTTTGCTATCCAAGAAAATATCCAATAGCAAAATCACTTACGTTACATGATTTAAACTGTGTAGAAATCTAACCATAGTGGCTTCCCGATCCTGTTCTACACTAGCCTGGATTATAGCTACCTCCATCTCTTTGTAATAATCATCCACACTCTTGGAACCTTGAGTTAACCTCTACAATGTTTGATACAATCCCTTATAATAGTGATTGGGTACTAAACGCTTCCTCATAAGCATTTTTATCTCCTCCCAAATGTGCACGAGTGGCTCTCTATTCCTCCTATTAATCTATAATTGATACCACCAACCAATAGCATAATTGGTAAATTCAATTGTAGCCAACTTAACCTTCTTTAACTCTGAGTAATTGTGATAATCAAACACCATCTCCATTTTAGTTTCCCACTCCAAATAAAATTCAGAGTCATTTTTACCTTGAAAAGATGGGACTTTAATCTTTATGTTTCCTAAATCATTATCCCTTATAGGCCTATCCATCCTATCTTCTCTATTCCCATACCCATGCTCAAACCTCCCCCAATTCAAATATGGCTTGATAAGAGTCAAATTACTGCATTTTTGTTATGATTTAAATGTTGATATTTGTGTGAAAATTGCGTTTATTTGATTATTTAATCCACAAATGTCATTTCACGCATATTTTGTGTTTAAAGAGAAATTTCAGGTAAAATCATAATTTTGGAGAAGTTTGGGACAAATTTCAATGATCGGGATTGAATGCAAATAAAAAGAAAACAAAATTTCAAAATTTGGAATTTCGCCGCCGGCGAGAATACTCTTGCCGTGGGCGAAAACCTTACAAAGAATATGGCGAAAATCATGCAGGGAGCACAGGTTTTGGCAAAGTAATCTCGCCACTGGCCAAGTGCATCTCACCGCCAGCCACATTAATCTCACCGTTGACGAGAATCAGCGGAACCAAAATTGTAACTTTTCCAGAAATCTTGCCGCGGCGAGAATAATATCGCCGCCGGCGAGTTTGGTTCGAAAACACATTTTTTATGTTGTTTTTTTCCAAAATTGGTTTTCATAGATAAGTAATTCTAATATAACTCGAGAGAGAGTATTAGGTAAATTTGGGTTTTTCAACCATCACTTTTAGCTTTGATTCTCATATAACATGACTTGAAATCGGATAGAATTGATTTAGCGAAATCAAATGCCTTAGCATTTTTAATCATTTGTGAACAACATTCAATTTTGATATTTACGTTTAGTTTTAAGTTAATTTTCTTCTTAAACAATTTCAACAATTCGGTTTTCAAATAAAATTAGGATTAGTCAATTTCTGTACTTAGTAACGCCATTCCTTGTGGGTTCGATATCCATACTTTTGTACACTTTATTACTTGAACGATTCGTACACTTGCGAAAATAAGCATCAAGTTTTTGGTGCCGTTGCCGAGGAATGGTTTGATTTTATTAATATCGATACTACTTAATCTTAGTTTTAATTTGAAGTTAATTTGCTTTATCATTGTTTCATTTTTAATTTTGTTTATTTTGCTCTTTTATTTTATTTATCATAAAACAAAAAAAAGGTAACTTTTTGTTGTTTTTGTGCTAGTTGATTTTCTGGTTGTAGGATTTTTGTATGTGACGTACAAGAAGTCTTAACCTTCTTCCATTTGATATGGAGATTGATAGAACATATAGGCGTTTAAACCGAGAGAGAAGACGTTCAACTTTAGCTCCTAATAGACAATCAGCCATGAATCCACCATTTGTTGAGGGAGGTGGAAATCGTAGAGCTTTGAGGGATTATGTTGCGCCTAATATTGCTGGAACTACTTCGGGTATAAGGAGGCCAACTGTTCAAGCCAATAAATATGAGATAAAACCATCCTTTATCCAAATGGTTCAAAAAAATCAGTTTGGGAGAATGTCAAAGGATGATCCAAATGCACATATTGCTTACTTTCTGGAGGTGTGTGATCTTTACAAGATAAATGGTGTGTCCAAAGATGTTGTAAGATTGAGGGTTTTTCCTTTTTCACTTAGGGATAAAGCCAAGGAGTGGCTAAACTCATTACCACCAGGATCAATTACAACATGGAATGAATTGGTTCAGAAATTATTGTCCAAGTTCTTTCCTCCTGCTAAGACTGCAAAATTGAGGAATGAAATCACATCTTTTACACAGTATGACCGAGAATCATTGTATGAAGTTTGGGAAAGATTCAAAGAAATGCTGAGGAAGTGCCCACATCATGGTATACCAATTTGGCTGCAAGTCTCTACATTTTATAATGGGTTGGTTTCAAACTATCGTGCAATGATTAATGCTGCAACTGGAGGGTCTTTAATGAGAAAAACACCGGAGGATGCTCATAAGTTGTTAGAGATTATGGCAGAAAACAACAATCAGTGGCATTCAGAGCGGGTAATTGCAAAAAGACCACCAGCAGTGCATGAAATTGATTCAGTGAATGCTTTGTCGGCTCAAGTTGCTGTCCTTTCAAGAAAGATGGATTCTTTGTCATCCAAATTCGAATCCAAACCAATTGCACAATGTGATTTATGTGGTGGAAATCATGCTAGTATCGAGTGCCAAGTTGGAAATCCATTTGCTTCACCAAATGCTGAGCAAGCAAATTATGTTTCAAATTTCCAAAAACCTCAACATAACCCATATTCGAACACCTACAATCCAGGTTGGAGAAATCATCCAAATTTGTCATGGGGAAATAACCAAGGGGGATTCAAACCGTCATCATCTTCCTACCAACCCCAAGAGAAAAAACAAACAGATTTGGAAGAAATTTTGGGAAAGTTCATTGAGGAGACAAGAGCAAATTTCAGAAATCAAGAGGCAATCAACAGGGACATCCAAAACCAACTGGGGTAGCTTTCAAAGCAGATTGTGGAAAGGTCTCAAGGATCGCTGCCTAGTGACACAATAAATCCCAAAGAGCATGTAAAGGCTATCACATTAAGAAGTGGTAAAGAACTTGAATGGCAGAGGAAATCGGAGAAAAAGATGGAAGAATCTGAAGAAAAGCCATCAAGATCCCAAGATATTCAACATTCCCCATATGCGAAATATGAGCCTCCTATCCCATATCCTCAAAGATTGAATAAGAAAAAGCTTGATAATCAATTTGATAAATTTCTTGATATTTTTAAGAAATTGCATATTAACATTCCTTTTGTAGAGATATTGGAACAAATGCCCAAGTATGCAAAATTCATGAATGAAATTCTATCAAAGAAGAGGAAGCTGGGAGATTATGAAACAGTCATGCTAAATGAGGAGTGCAGTGCAGTTCTTCAAAGAAAACTGCCACAGAAATTGAAAGACCCAAGGAGTTTTACTATACCTTGTACTATAGGAAGTTGCAATTTTGATAAAGTCCTATGTGATTTAGGAGCAAGCATTAATTTGATGCCACTTTTTGTTTTCAGGAAACTAGGCCTGGGAGAAGTGAAGCTCACTTCAATCTCTTTACAATTATTGGATAGATCGGTGAAATTTCCTCGAGGGGTAATTGAGATGTTTTAATTAAAGTGGACAAATTTATTTTCCCTGTAGATTTCATGGTGCTTAACATGGAGGAAGATAGAGAGATACCATTGATATTGGGGAGACCGTTCCTTGCAACTAGAAGAACATTGATTGATGTTCAGCAAGGAAAGCTCATTCTACGGGTGCAAGATGAACAAGTGACTTTTGATGTTTTTGAAGAAATAAAATTTCCAAGTGACGTACATTCTTGTTTTCAAATTAACACTCTTGACAGGTTAATCTCAAAAACTTTTGAGGAGAGAACTCCATTGCTACCACTAGAAGCTTGCCTTGTGAAATCTGCAACAATTGAGGAGGAAGATGAGGGGATGAGACAATGTTCCGAATTACTGGCAGCACCTAATGAATATTTGTACAGTGATGAAACATTTAAGGAGTTGGGAACAAATGAAACTCTAACCTCAGTGGTAAAGAATGAAGCCAACAAGATTGAGCTAAAGCCAATGCCATCCCATCTAAAAAAAAATCTTACGTTCGTCGCCGGCGAGGGCAGTCTCACCGCTGGCAGAAAGGAGATCTCTCTTTTCTTTCTTACATTGAGGACAATGTAAGGTTGTGGTTGGGAGTGCGGTAAACGGTAAATCTTTTCTTCCCTTCATTTTTAGTAGTTTTGTTTGTGTGTTTATTTGTGTTTAATTTTGATTTTCCATTTATTTTTGTGCATTTTGATTTAATTTCTTTTATTTATTTATTGTCTTAGTTTTATTATTATTATTTTTTATTTTATTTTTTTTCTCATTTGCATTTTACTTGTTTTAATTTGCACGTTGATGATAATAATGTGATTGTGATAACAAGTAGCTTTTAGAAGACATTAAATTTTGCTTCAGTTTAAAGATAATTTCAAATGTTGATTTTACCTAGTTGGCGACTCTTTTGGTATGTGGTATGATTTGGTTGATTAGTCTAAATGCTTAGAGAAGTCTTATGTGCAAATTTTTCATGGACATTTTTGTGATCTCAACAAACTCTAGAACTCATTTGAAAACCTCTTGAAGCGAAATAATTTGGAATTGCACTGTTTAGGATATGATGTAGGCCATTTTTGGATTGATTGTGCCATTTTAAGCCTACCTTGTTATCCTTATATCACTAGGTACCTCTTTGAGCCTATTTAAATATATTGTTAGCTTTACTTTTCTTTCTTTTTGCCTTCTATAACCTACCTTTTATTGAGCCAATATATATATATATATATATATATATATATAATTCCTACCTTATTTGTTAAGAGCACTTAATTTTAAACACAAACTTTTCAAGAGCAATTGGAGAAATCTTCCACATATATTGGAAGAAATTGGTTGGGGGTTATGTCTTTTCAAGAGCAATTGGAGTAAGGATGAAAAAAAACAAAAAAAACAACAATTTCCACATATATTGGAAGAAAGTGGTTGGCTTTTCAAGAGCAATTGGAGAAATCTTCCACATATATGGGGAGAAAGTGGTTGGCTTTTCAAGAGCAATTGGAGTAAGGATGAAAAGAAAAGAAGAAGAAGAAAGGCTTCACATTCTAGTAAATAAAAGAGTGTTAGTGATGGATGTACTGAGGAGAAAGATTGAGGAAGAATTTTGTTTATCTTTGAAAAAATGGGTTATGATCGGAAGAAACAATTTGGATTAAATCGTGTTACTCTTTTACATAATTGGTTGTGTTTAATCTAATAAGTGCCCTTATTTGTATTTTGACACTTCCCGTTCTTTCTTAACCAAATACCTAAGCCTAACATTACAAGTCTCATAAAGTCCTATTGATCCGAAGTAGTGTATTTTCCTTCATTAGTGGAGAGAGGTTTGAAAAGTGAGCCTATGGAGTTTGAGATTTCACCTTTTTGTTTGTGAATGTTATGCATAATATTATCCGGGCATTATGGCTATTGGTTTGTGGTTTGATGGATGTTTAAGAGTCAATAACAAAAGTGAAATTGGCATTTGAGATTTCTTAAAGCTTAGGTGACATTTAATTATTCTATGTGTTGTGTGTTATTTACAATTTTTGAGACATTTGTGCAAATTAATTGTTGTGTGATTTTATTGTTTTGAGTTAGGATAGTTATAGGTAAGATGTTTTTGGGTATCATCACTGGAAGCCCTCACGAGACTACAACTCATCCTACTAGGGCCGACTAGGGGTTTAAAGGCTTATTGCATACGCTTAATGAAATGTTGTAAATAGAATAAATTTTCTTTGAATTTTTCTTTTCATGTCTCCTTTGAATTTATTCATAGATCGCTTTTCTTGCTAGAGACTAGCAAGAAGCTGGTTGGGGATTATTGATAAGAGTCAAATTATTGCATTTTTTATGATTTAAATGTTGATATTTGTGTGAAAATTGCGTTTATTTGATTATTTAATCCACAAATATCATTTCATGGGTATTTCGTGTTTAAAGTGCAATTTTAGGTAAAATCATAATTTTGGAGAAGTTTGGGACAAATTTCAATGATCGGGATTGAGTGCAAATAAAAAGAAAACAAAATTTCAAAATTTGGAATTTCGCCGCCAGCGAAAATCTTACAAAGAATACGGCGAAAATCATGTAGGGAGCACGGGTTTTGGCAACGTAATCTCGCCACCGGCCAAAGCAATCTTGCCACCGGCCAAGTGAATCTCACCACCGGCCAAGTGCATCTCGCCGCCGGCCAAGTGCATCTCGCTGTTGGCCACATTAATCTCGCCGCCGGTGAGAATCAGCAAAACCAAAATCATAACTTTTCCAGAAATCTTGCCGTGGCGAGAATAATGTCACCGCCGGCGAGTTTCGTCTGAAAACACATTTTTTATGTTGTTTTGTTCCAAAATTTCCCCCAAAAACCCTAGATCTATATATACAATATGATGGAGAAATAGGCACATGGCAAAGAGAGCAGATCTAAGTCCTTTTTGGAGGAGAAAAGACAATTTTGGAGAGAAAGTTTGAAGAAGCTTGAAGGATCATCATCTTTGTTGCTACCAAGTCTTCATCTTCAAGAATTTTTCATCTCTTCTCCTTAGCTTCTATTTTCTGCATTTTATTTAGATTTTTTATTCATGGATTCAATTGAGATAATGTTTGTTCTTATTTCTATTATGAACTAATTCGTTTTTGCTAAGGCTATGATGTAGTTGAATCAAGAAAATCTGATTTCTTTTGTTATTGTTATATGAGTTCATTGTTTTCAAGTTGAGTATTTATTTCCATGCTTAATGCTTTTAAATTTCTAGCCAAGATTTAGATGATTTGTTGCATTATATTGAGACCGAGAGGAGATGTGTAATGAATGCTTCTTGTGATAAATACTGTATGTTGAATGCGAGTGTGAGAACTAATGCATGATGTATGTGGTTATTCTAGAAATTCCATAAATCTTAATGTGCTTGTTTGTGATTAAATCTTCATAGAAATTAGTTGGTTTTCATAGATAAGTAATTCTAATATAACTCGAGAGAGAGTATTAGGTAAATTTGGGTTTTTCAACTATCACTTTTAGCTTTGATTCTCATATAACATGACTTGAAATCAGATTGAATTGATTTAGCGAAATCAAATGCCTTAAGCGTTTTTAAGCATTTGTGAACAACATTCAATTTTGATATTTGCGTTTAGTTTTAAGTTAATTTTCTTCTTAAATAATTTCAACAATTCGGTTTTCAAATAAAATTAGGATTAGTCAATTTCGGTACTTAGTAACGACATTCCTTGTGGGTTCGATATCCGTACTTTTGTATAGTTTATTACTTGAATGATTCATACACTTGCGAAAATAAGCATCATGGCTCATCAAAATCCTCCATCTCTACTTCTTCCTCAACATTCCGCCATGGAACATGGCCACCATGCTACCTATTGGGGATGTCTTATTGTTATCCCCTAGGATTCCCTTCTTCTACCTTATCCAACCACTCATGAATAGGCTCTAACAACGCTTGCATTTGGAGGTTCAGAATTGCGGGTTTTTGAAATTCTTTGGTTGTGTCTTTTTCTTGATTATTGGACATGCTTAGAATCTACAAAACAAGGTTAGAGTTCTCACAAGCACCCCTTCACATATTTCACTCAAGAATGGATACACTTGCACCTATGTTTTCACTCTAAACGGCTTTTACCTTCTTATAGTCTCACACACTCTTACCTTTTTTCCAATCTTATGTGCCTTCTTTACTTCTTAATCAAACTTCAAGAAACTAATTCAAAATAATCCACTAGTAATTCAAAAATGAGAAACAACCAATACTCATAAAAAACATCAAGAACTTGAATAAGGAGAGAAACAAGATTGATTGGAAGGAATTGTTTTTATTACTAGAATTGTGTACTGAGAAATGATATGAATTGATAAATTTTCCTCTTTGTGTACTAAGAAATTTCTAACTAAAATCGTATAGTTTTTTTAGCAAGGAATAGGAAATTAAGAAATAGAACGAAAATAAAAGATAGTAAAACTTATCTTAGAACCAAAGTTCTGACACCAAAATGATACAAACCCCACCAACATTTGTAATGAAACCTCATAACAATGATGGATCGAAACCCCAAGTTTTATGATGACAAGATTTATTGAGTCTTAACCCATCACCTAACAAGATGAAAATCAAGGCTATAGTGGATTGAAAAGCCACAATAAGAAAACCTAAGGATTCTCTCAAGAATTCAAGGTGATAATTTTGGTTGTTTGAACACCATAAGATTAACTTAATAAGTTCAAGAGTTATTTTAAAGAACAAAGAGGAACATAAGACCTCACAAGAAGATAAGTTTTCTGAATAATCCAATCTCTCCTTTAAAATTCATAGTACTCTTCTTTATAGTTGGAGCAACCCTCCAAAAATAGGCAAAGTCATAATTACAACACAAAAATTATACTAAACAAGTTATTTACCTTTTTTGGAGCCTTGGTCTTCTAAAGACAGCTAATAAATAGCTATTTATTGACTATTATAGATAGCTAACAAGTGGATATTTTTGACTTTCTAAAGCAACTGATTTGGACATTTAAAGACAGCCAATTTGGACTCCTAAAGATATCCAATAAATAGCTAAATGACTAGATTCAATTTATTTTAACATGCCCAACCAATACCAAGTTATTCTCCTATTTAATATCTTTGAAACTCTTCAAATTCACACCCTTTAAGGGTCAAACTATGGTAGCTACAAATTTTCATGCTAGTTATCCTCTTCAATTGCTTTGATGACATGGAATTGGCCTTGATTATTATTTGAGCGCATCTTGGTCTTTTTAGAATCAGCCCAATTCTATTAGATTAGCCCATTTAGTGCTTCTTTGAAATGTTTGGTTCTAAGTCTTGTAATTGAGACACTAGGTACTAACAAAGGGTCTTATACAAATTCAGCTACATTCCCACTTGTATGATTAACATATCTAGCTCCTTGGTTTACATCAAAATACCACTTTTTTCATTAATCTAATGCCTACTCAACTTATTGACTATCAAACTCCATTGGGGAAATTATCTCTTTTCCAAAAGATACCTTCCACCCTTAATATTTGTCTTATAACCTTTATTTATGAGTGTTATATTCATGTGTATCCACTTCGAAAGGAAAAATTTGACCCATGTGCTATTAAGTTTGATTTCCTTAGTTGCTCTAGTACATATAAAGGGCATAAATTTTTGAACCACATATTAAGTACTATGTTTCAATAGATTTTTTGTTTTGTGAACATGAGTCTTATGTTTTTGAACCAATTTCACTAACTTCTCTTCATAGGGAGATTAGCACTAAGGAAGAGGAGAAGTAATTGTTAGAAGAAAAAAGTGGAAAATTTCTTCTGAATGGGAGGGATTATTCTCCTTTAGAAAGTGAGGATCCCCTTGAACTGTATTATCCCTCTAAAGAAACTGAACTTGAAAAATAAATACCAGCTAGGAAAGCTCATATGTTACACCAACACTTTGGTAGAAGGAATAATGATATTACTAATATGCCTCCATCTTTTGACTTTGATGCTCTTCTTGATTATATTCACAAGACTTCAAATGATTTTTCCAAGATTGATTCTAAGGTAGAAGTCTCTCCTTTACTTTCTAATATATCTACTTTTTACTTACCTTTTGATCCTATAGGGCTAGCAACTACTTTATATCTTTGATCGATTTGTTAGTGGTCAAGGTAGTAGGCATCTGCTTTGAGATCGTAAATAGCCTGACTGGTGGGGCTTCTTAAAGCTTCATCTAATATTATTTATCCCATTTTTGAATTTGTTCCTTATAATCATTTATTTAAAACTCACTTAACCTTTGCTTATCAAACTTCTTTTGTGTCTATTCCTAGTTATTTTATGAAGCCTTTGAAGATCCGAAATGGAGAGTTACCATGGTAGAAGAAATGAATGCTCTCCGAAAGAGTTGTACTTGAGAGTTGATTAAGTTACCTACGTGGAAGAAGACTATAGGTTGCAAGTGGGCATTCACTATCAAGTTTCATTTAGATAGGACATAGGAGAGGAATAACGCTAGAGTAGTGGCTAAGAAATATCAAGAGACATTTTCTCTAATAGCCAAGATGAATACAATTTGAGTTATACTTTCTATTGTAGTGAATCTAGGCACTCACTTCTTAAGTTCCATATCAAGAATGCATTTATCCATTGACAATTGATAAAATAGGTGTTTATGGATCCTTCTCCCAAGTTCCCATTTAAAAGAAAAGGTGTGTAGGTTGAATAAGGCTTTATGCAAGCTAAAAGTTACCCAGGGTAAGGATTGGTAGCTTGAACCACCTAATGAAGGAGTATTGTTTTAACAAGCATATCACCCTCTTTTCTAAAATGAATGGTGGTGATATTACCCCACTTCTTGTTTATGTAGATGAATTGTTTGTTACTTGTAGTAATAATAATAATGAGATAGAACAATTACGTAGCAATTTGGAAAAGGAATTTGAAATAGTTCTTAGGTATTGAAGTGTTTCAATCTAAACAATGAATCTTCCTTTCTCAATGGAAGTATATCTCAGATCTATTGGCTGAAACTAGTAATTCAACTTGTGCCTATACGAACACACCTATTGAGGTGAATTATGGTTAAATTATGTATCATGATCAAATTCTAATTAACAAGGAGACATATTAGAGATTAATAGAAAAATTTATTTGTATTCGACCCAATTTATCCTATCTTGTAAGTATGGTAATTCAGTTCATGCATAATCCAAATGAATGACACATAGATGTTGTGAACATGATCTTGGCCTATTACAAGCCTTCTCTACGCAAAGAAATTTTGTTATCCAAATATCATGGGTTACACTAATTTTGACTTTGTGGGTTCCAAGATGGATAGGAAATCTACTTTTGGGTAACTTACATTCATTGGGGAAGCCAATACCACACTCTTTATCATGGTATTACAGAGCTTGCCTAGTTAAAGATAAAGTTGATGAGCTTGGTTCTCATACTAAAGAGTCTATAACCTTATTCTTTGATAATATTATTACAATTAAAACTACTAATAATCAAGTACCATATGACCGAGCTAAGCACACTGAACTTGATAGAAACCATATCAAAGACAACTTAAATGCTGGTGACATTACAATTGCCTACATCAATAGTACTAATAAATTAGTTAGCATTATGATTCATGATGTTGCACGAAGGTCATTTCATATTTCACTATCCAAGTTAGGCATATGTGATATCTATGCTCCAACATGAGGGGAGAGTTAAATTGTGTATAAGTTATATGTATTTTTTATTCTTAGTTATATGTATTTTTTTATTCTTAGTCATATCTAGGAATTATTCTGTGAATATTTTGTATTTATTGCCATTCCTTAATTAAGACATGTATTTGTTTACAAATACCCAATTAAGGTTAGTGGAAAATATATGCTTTTCATACATTGATTTTATTTTAAAAATATTTTTATATATTCAAGATGAATTAGTCAAAAACTCTTGAACAAAATATTGATGACTTTAAAAGAATAATAAGTGATCTTGTTTCAATTGAATACAAAATTGAAGTCTTTAGCTAAAAAATTTGTAAAATTTAAATCTAACATAATGTAGGGTAAAGATGAATTGTCTCTTGATATGATCGATTCAAATATGTGGTTAAAGGATTTAAAATTAAAGACCACTAAAAGATCCATTATTAATGATGATTTGTATGTGAGAAGTATGTTTGATCGAAAAAAGAAAGGAAATAGAGGTAAGTCGAGAGGTAGGTAAAAATCTAAATTTAGAAAATCTGTCAAGTTCTATTACTATAGGAAAAGGGGAAGAGTTAGGACATCAAGGGTTCTAGTAGTAACAGCTATATTAACTTAGATTTGAGGGATATGAAGTTCAAAGGTGCTAGTAATTAGCTTTGAAAGGTCAGAGAGTAAGTTGGTCTTAGATTCAAGATGTACTTTCCACTTGAGTCATAATAGACATTGGTTTACCAATATAAAAGACTATAGTGTAAGTAAAGTACTCTTAGGGAATGACTATGAGTACTCGGTAAAAGAGATTGGATAGGGTAAGTTATGTTTAGATAATGAGATTGAGAGAACTCTAAATCATGTGAGGTATGTACCCCAATTAAGAAGGAACTTAATATCATAGGATTTTTAGATTCCATAGGCTATTTTGTTAGGATAGGAAAGGGAATAATTAAAGTTATAGTAGTTCATTAATGGCTTTTAAAGCAAAGAGGGTTAATAGGTTATATATTTTGTTAGAAAGTGTAGGCAAAGATAAATGTATTCTAGCTTTTTTCAAAATGAGGATTTAGCTTTCTTATTGCACAATCGGTTAGAGCATGTTAGTGAAAAAGGTTTAGGGTATTTTTTTTTAAGTATGGTGTTGTTGGAGATAAACCTTAGGGTAGTTTAAGGTTTTCCGAGCATTATTTCTCAGACAAACAAACCAGATTCAAGCTCGAAAAAGGCATTATTTCTTTTAAGCATGATTTAGAATACATTAATTATGAAATGTGGGATTCTCCTTCCACTCATTCTCAGGTGGCTCTAGGTATTTTCTCTTATTCATAGATGATTATTTAAGAAATGTATGGATCTACTTTCCCAAGTCTAAAAATGAAACCTTTTAGACTTTTAAAAATTGGAAATACCTAGTTGAAAATCCTTATGAAAAAGGATTAAAACATTTAGGACAGATAATGGCCTATAAATTTTTAATGATTTTTTTTTATTTTTTTTGTAAAGAACATGGCTCTCTTTGGCATAGAACTATAGGTACAATGCCATAGCAAAATGGCTTAGCTGAAAGGATGAACATGACCATCTTGGAAAGAATTAGGTGCATGTTATCTTACTCAGTTACTATCAATACTGCTGCCCATTTTATAAGTAGATTCTCATACTCTACATTATAGTTTAGGACCCTTGAATATATGCAGACTAGTCATCTAGCTAGTTATGGGAATTTGAAAGGCTTTGCTTATGTTACATATTGTCATAATAGAGAAGATAAATTGCATCATATGTCACTAAAATGTATTTTCTTAGGATACCTTGACGATGTCAAAGGTTATTTGGTGTCCAAATCTTAAGTAATGCATTGTTAGTAAGGATATTATGTTTAATGAAAAAAAGTGTATAAAGGTATTAGTGGTATAAATGACCCTACAAGTGATTATTAGAGTGAGGTGAAGGTAAATGAATTCCCTATCTTTGACAATAATGTATCTAAGATTAAGGTGGAGGCACCTACCATCCCTCAACCAGAAGGAATAGATATTACTAAACTAGGGATCTTGAGGCTATGGACGAGTCTCCAAGATACTATGTTGATCTTTCAAATTACCAGTTGGCAAGTGATAGCAAAATGAGACACATATCTCGTCTCCTCAAGTATAGTAACTTACACCTTGGTGCGTATACTTTCTCTTCTCCTATTGAGATTGATATGTTGAAGCTAAGTCATATAATACTGTTATGATTTTTCCTAATTATGATAAATGGTATGATGCTATGTGTGATGAAATGAATTCCCTAAATAAAATAAAATGAATTCCCTAAATAAAATAAAATGAATTCTTGTAAAGAAATCTGGAAATGTTAAACTAGTTGGCAGTTGATGGCTCTTCAAAAAAAAAAAAAACAAGAAGAATGTACATAGTATTAACTTAGATAAATACAAACACGATTAGTTGCATAATAATTTTCACAAAAGAAAGGAGTTGATTATAATGAAACTTTTTCACTTGTTTTTAAATTCACCTCAAATGGGATATTGTTCTCCATGGTTGTGCAATATGCTATGGTTTTAGAACAAATGGATGTTAAAAATGCTTTTTTACATAGTGAATTGAATTAAAATATTTACATGAATCAACCAGACGGTTTTATTGAAAAAGGAAAAGCAAATCGTGTATGCCTACTAAAAAGATATTTGAATGGTTTGAATCATGATCGTCACACACGAAGTGTGTGCAATGAATACGTAAATATATGTATCATAACAAGTAATACAATGATAAGTAAAGATCGTTCCCACAAAGATTATTTTATTAGAAACTAATTTTTAAAAACAAAAAAAATTTAATTTTTTTGGTGATTTTATATTTAAGGAAACAAAATTAAAATAAGTAAAAGTAACTTGCAATAATTAATTAAATCAATTTTGATAAATAAAAAGATATATGAGAAAATATCTAGGAGTACTTAATCTCCCAATTTTCTAAACATGTGAATCACTAAAATCCCCCAATATAATTATCAATTAATTACATAATCAATTGAATCTAACTTAGCATGTACTCCCCTCTCAAGTAAACTACACACCATATAGTAATTAATTTAATCACATACTCATGCCAATTAAATTGCATTCTACTCATTAAGTTCATCAATTATGGATCACATACATAAGAATCATACATCTATGACTAGAAACAATGCATGTTATTTAATCAAGACAAACAATCAACTAATTCTCTCAAATTTATTTAATTGCCTCTATACATAAATTGTTGGCCAAACAATTAATAGCATACAAATTAGATTAAATAATATAATTAAATTAAAATTATAATTGGGGTATAATATTAAATCATCACATGGTGAAAATTGGGTTCATAAGATCCCTAGAATAATAAATTAACTACACATAATTGTGTTCATAAATCTCATATTTTTCATAAAGAAAGACATAAAAATTGATAAAGAAAATAGTAGTAGAAGAAATACAATCAATCTCTTGAATTGTAGTGTTAATCTTCTCTTTGATCTCCAACAAAGTTATGTCCTCTCTTAAATTTGTTTGTATTTTTCTCTCTTTTTAGCTCCAAAAATTGATCCATATTATGCTAATGGAGGCCCCTTAGGGTTTATGGAGTGATTAGGGGCTTAAATATTGCTCAGGTGTGATCTGGACCATTAGATCAACTTCAGATCAAGGACTACGATCAAAACTAGCAAAACTAACAGCTCTAGCTAATCACAGTGTGATACATGACATCAGAAATTCACTGGGCGAATCAGGGAGAGACGCGTGGCAGAGGAGACCAGTCAGTGTCAATTCTTACTGAGTTAGCGACATATGGCGTGACATGATTCATGGAAATGGATGGCATGGCACACAGGTGGAACACATGGAGCAATGGCATAGTGACACATGACATGGCACGTTGATCGATCTCCAAACTCCGATTGAACGCCGTGTTGACACATGGCATGCATTCATCCTCCTCACACACGGAATAGCATGATTCATTCTCTGTTCTTGTATGGCATCTATGTGTCTTGCCCAGTCAGCTCCCCTGGTTGCATGGTAGGCCATGTGGCATCTCCTGATTAGCCCTGCATTAAAAATTAGTAAAAAATCCATAAAAATTCCAGAAAAATCCCAAAAAATTCCAAAATTATATTTTTATCCCTTTTCACTAAAAAGTTTATATTTTAATATTTTTAGCCTCAAAAATAATATTTATTAAATAAAACAAGTAAATATTAAGTAAAAAGTGTGCTAATGACTCTATTTTCATAGAGTCATCACAGTCCTAAACTTAACTCTTTGCTTGTCGTCAAGTTAAGCCAAGTATAACTAAATAAAATAACTTGGGTATATTTATAAATATACTTCTATTAGGACATGCATATTTCATGAAAAATATCACTTTTAAAAGTCGTACAATCCTACGATAAAGAGGTTCACATATTTATCAATCAATGTTCCATCAATATAAGGATGTGCAAGGTTTTTGAAAAATTGATTTGTGTGTGTGTGTGATGCACATGATATCATCCAATGCACTCATGAAATCAACATATATGAGCATGCTAAACAATTCAATCTTAGAACAAGTCTCATAAGTCTATTTTTCACATCCATCTCAACTAATATAAATATGTACTTAGCTAAAGATCAATAAGGACTTTACATGTTTGAAATGTAAGGCTTGGGTAGGGGGTCGATAAATGAAGATATTTAGGCTCTTTCCATACCCTAGCTTTCTTTTTATTCATCATGCACTTTTTAACTACAATTGAGCCTTTACTTGATATTTCAATGCACCATCTTTTGTCATTCTTTTCATATTCTTTTTTTCACATCTTTTATTTTTTTTGTAACTTCACAACACCCCCAAATTATTTTCAATTCTATTTTATTTTTCTTTAGAGGGATAATTGTGTTGTGAGTTTTTCTTCTTTTTCCTTTTTATAATAGGGTGCATTACATTTCACCTTACTCTAAAGCACAACACATGATTGCATTTTTTTTCTTTTCATACAATATAAAGGTGCAAGGGTAAAGGTAATACTTATTAGTTAGGCAATAAATATGGCTTAAAGATATGAAAGGTTCTTTGTTAGGCTCAAATGGGTGACTAAAGTTATTAACAATAGTTAGCTTGACAGGCTGAATCGATCCAAATAAGGCGTAAATCATTTCTCTTGCTAAATACTATTTAGGATTTTGCCTCAAGGGATGTTCAAATAGATTCTAAAACCTAATAGATCTCATCGACTCACATAACTCACTACAAATTTTCTCTCAATAAGCACACCAAACTCAATCATGAACATGTGAATAAAAATTTGAATCAATCCAATCAAAATTAACAAGCATATCACATGATTAATGTAAATATCTTAACAAATATGTTACATTCCTTATCCTAGTCATGACAACCAATTTTTATCATTGAGTTCATATGTTTCATATTAAGCATGCATGCATTTAGTTTCCATATATTTATCAATTTCTACCCAAATAATGATTAAAACATCCTAAAAATAAAAAATAAAAATCCTTAAAAATTTAAAATGCATAGTAGAAAAATTAATGTAGAGAATGAAGTTCCCTCCCCCAAACTAAAATTACACATTGTCCCCAATGTGCACATATAAATATAAAAAGGTAAAAGAAAAGAAAACTCCCTTAATCATGGCACAACACATCTTTTGTTGAAATACTCATTCTTGTTGCACCATTTCACTCCACATTTATTCACCTACAAAACAAAAACAATGAGAATATTAAGTAAAATAATGTTGGGTTGCCTCCCAATCAGCGTCACATTTAACGTCCTTGAATAGACAATCATATCACGTCCTAAAGCACATCTCTTTATGTCCATTTACTTTTGAGTTTGCATGGAACCAATTTTTGTTTTCTTTTGAACTTTTTGGCATTCTTATAAGCACTCCACCGTAACTCATCCAATTTATGTATTTCTAACAACTTTTTCACTTCCCCATTGGACTCTTTCACTTTCATACTTAATTGGGGATGGAAGGGTAAAAGTGTAGTGTATAAATATGTGGCTCTTCAATTAATGGTTTGATCTTAGATCCTATCTCAAAATTTTCCAAAATTGCCTTTGATACACGCATGAGAGACGCGTACTCCAAAAATTTCACACAATCCATAATATCAACCTTCGATGCCATACTTTCAAAGTTAAAATAAGTTGAGTTATTTTCTGGTGAGTTTATGTCCTTGTTCATAGCATCACCTGTAACAGTGTAAGTGTGGGCGATTCAACAGATTCTTTCAAGCTATTCCCACAATCAGTAACATTTATCCTTAAGCATTCATTAACACTATCAATGTCAGGGAGTTCAGATTCTTTAAAAACTTTAAACATTATTTGTTCATCTTGCACTCTTATTGTAAGTTCATCTTTTTGTACATCAATGAGTGCCCTTTCGGTTGCTAAGAATGGATGACCAAGTATGATAGGAATTTCATGGTCCTCTTCCATGTCTAGCATAATGAATTTTGCCAAAAAGATGAATTTTTTTTGCTTTTACTAGCACATCTTGTACCACATCCCAATGTCTCTTAATTGATCTATCTATTATTTGTAATATTACTAAAATGGGTTTGGCTTTACCAACTCCCAATCTCTTAAAGACTAATAATGGCATAAGGCCAATGCTAGAACCTAAGTCACATAATTCTTTCTCAAAGTGGATGTTCCCAATTGTACAAGGAATGTCAAAACTATCTAGATCTTTCAACTTTTGGGATAGTTTTCTAGTAAGGATGGCACTACAACCTTCAATTAAGGTTATTATTTCATTCTCTCCAAGCCTCATTTTCTTAGACAAGATGTCCTTCAGACATTTGGCATAAAAAGGCATCTATTCAAATGCATCTACAAATGATATGTTTATGTGCAACTTCTTGAAGACTTCTAGAAATTTTGAAAACTACCTATCTAACTTTTCCTTTTGCAGTTTATCTTTTTTGGCTGAATTATTCCCTTTCCATTACTCTCTTTATTCTCTCATTCCTTCTTATCCTTTTTACTTTCTAGTTCCTTTGTATCCTTTTGGGTCTCTTCTTCCTCCTCTAAAGTTTTACCCCTTCCCAAGTCTATGGCGTTGTAATGGTCCTTACATTATCTTATTGATTTTACAATTGTGTCACTTTGAGGGTTACTTTGAGGCCATTGACTTATAGCATGAGTAAGTTGCGTCATTTGGTTCTCCAAATTTCGAATTGAAGCCTCGTAAGTTGACACTTTTGTATTAAATGATTGGATGAAGTCTTTCATCATCCCCATTAAGGAATTTGTATTGTCATCAGTAGGTGGCTTCTTTTCTTGGGCTTCTAATTGTTGTGGTTGTTAGAAACTCGGTGGTGGAAATGATTGATGGTTGAATTTATTACCACCTTGATTTTTGTTATTCCAAGAGAAATTTGGATGTTGTATCCAGCTTGGGTTATATATGTTTGAGTATATTTTATTATTTTGATTCACATTACCCATGTAGAAGATTGATTCAAGATTATGTGGACAATTATCAAACAAATGGGCTGCATCACAAAACACACATGACACCTTTGAATCTTGGACTTGGTTTACACTCACTGACGAGTTTTGAACCATCAAAAGATTTACCAAAGAGGACACTTAAGTTGTAAGTGCCATGATATCATTTACCTCATGCATTCCACCTACTCTTTTTGTGGCTACTATTATGTCTATTGACCATTGATAATTATTACTAGCCATTTTCTACTCTATGCTTCTAACAGCACTAAAAGTTGACATGTGGCACGCGTTCATCCTCCTCACATGTGGCATAGTGTGATTTGCTCTCCGTACTTGTGTGGCATCTACGTGGCTTGCCCAGTCAGCTCACTTGCTTACGTGGTAGGCCAAGTGGCATCTCTTGACTGGTCCTGTGTTAAAATTCATAAAAAATCCATAAAATTTTCAGAAATATCCCAAAAAATTGCAAAAATTATATTTTTACCCCTTTTCGCTGAAAAGTTTATATATTAATATTTTTAGCATCTAAAATACTATTTATTAAATAAAAAGTAAATATTAAATAAAAAGTGTGCTAATGCTCTATTTTCACAGAGTCATCAAATCATTACCCAAGATAGTGGTACATGATATTTTATAGTTTTATGCTTGATATTGGTTTTAACAGATGTGATTATGATAAATCTATGTATCTCAAAGCTCATGAAGTCACTGAAGTAGTTTATGTTTTGCTATATGTTGAGGACATATTGCTAGCTAGTAAAAATAAAACTAGATTACTTTCTTTTAAAAAAAATTTAACTCTGATTTTGAAATGAAGACTTAAGAAATTCTAGTAAGATAATAGGGATGGATATATATGTAGACATATCAAGTATATTGTATGGTGTGTTTCTCAAAGACCTTATTTAGAAAAAGTACTTAAAATATTTTCTATACATGATGTCAAATGTGTTCAAATTAAATTGGGTGCACATTTTAACCTATCTTTGCATGATTTTCCTAACACTAATGAATATTTTGAATACATATATATATTTCCATATTCTAGTGTTTTTGAATTGGTAATATTTTCTATGATATGCACATGATCTGATTTGGCATATGTAGTGAGTGTTTTACGTAGATACATGTCCAATTCTGATAAACCTTAATGTTTAGGAGTTTAGTGGATTTTGAGATATATTAAAGGATTTATAGGTATTGGTTTAGTGTAGAAAAATGGAAATACGGGCTCTCAAGTTGTGTAAAGCTATATAGATTCTAACTATGTAGGTGACAAAGACAAGACAAGGTCTCAATCTGGATACATATTCACCTTAATTGATAATCAAATGAGGTGGAAGTGTAACCATTAATCAATCATGGCACTATCTACCACAAATGTATAATTCATAGCAAGCACATAGGTTGTGAAGGAGAATCTATAGCTCAAGGGGATTATTAGGAAACTCATTGTTGCCACTGAAGACATACTAGGATGGGTGCTTTGTGATAACCATTGAGTTATTCATCGCCCTAAGAACCATGTGTTCCAAAGTAGACCAAAGCATATTGATGAAAAAATCATTTTATAATAGAATTTGTAACACACTATTTATTTAGGACAGAAAATGTAGCTACTAAGTATGATCCCACAAACATGCTCACAAAAATAATACCCATAACATAGTTCTCATTTTGGGTTTGAGTCGCTCACTAGTGTTCTCTCCTTTCTTCTTGTGTGTGCTCTCTTAGTTTTGTTATAGTTTTCTAAGGTTTCCTCTTTGTAAAGACCATGCCTTAAAGAGGAACTTGTGTGTTTAGAGTCCAAAGATATGTTCTAATGTCTTCCTAGGGTGTTATTAAGTCCATGTGTACTAGTTTGCAACGAATCTTGTAGTCATTGTAGCTTTGACTTATTTAGTGGATTGTTCCTCCCTCCTCTTATAGATTAGGGTGTTAATATCCAAACCATGTACTTTGTGTGTGTTGTTTCTATCATTTACTTTCCATTTATACGGTTTGAACTTTATTATGCGAGTTGCATTTTTTTGAACAGTTTACAATATCATTTTCTTGAGAGTTTTGAGTGATGATTTCCAAAAAATGCATTATCATTTATTTTTATATATCTTAAGATGTTATAAAAAATTTCAATATTTTCAAAAAGATAATTTTTATAGTTTTTCGGTTACTTTTACAAGAATTTCCATTAATATCAATAATACCATCAATTTTTTCAAAAATATTGAATTGTCGTATATGCATAAACATCAATATTTTAATCATTGATTTTTAATTAAGATGGAATTTTTTTTTGAAACGAACTTAATAGGACCCTTTTTGTGTTTTTTATTTTTATCTAACTTAAGATGTTTTTTTTTACTTTATGTGTATTATTTCTATCATTTACTTTCTCTTTATGCACTTTGAAATTTATCATGAGAGTTTCATTTTTCAAAGCATTTGCAATCTTGTGTTCTTGAGAATTTTGAGTGACGATTTCCGATAGATGCAATAGTATTTATTTTTATCTATCTTAAGTTATTATAAAGAAATTCATATTTTTAGAAAGATAAATTTTTATACCTTTCTGTTTAATTTTACAAGAATTTTATCAATATCAATAATATCATCCATATTTTCGTAAAATTTAAGTCTCATATATCCACAACATTAATATTTTAATCATTAGTTTTTACTTAGGATAGACTTTTTTTGTGGGTACTAAATAATAGCCTTAGTAAGTTAGTAGCCTGTACCAACATATGATAGAATATTTTTAAAAATATTATATACCTATATAGTAATATTATATATATATATATAGTAAAAGAAATTTTGTAAAAATAAATAAATAATAAAACCTAGGTTATTAATTGAGAAAAAAACATTTTTGAGATCTTAAAAAGAAAGCTTTTGTTTTTTTTTGGTTTTTAAATGGGACTTTTATTTGAAAATGTCTTCATTAGACAAATTTAGTGATATAATAATGAAAACAAATACCAAAATATCACAAAAAATATAAACAATATATTTCCCCTAAAAAATAACAATAATTCAAAAGAACCATAAGATGGTAGATGAACTTCATTGTCTCCCTTCCAACCTAAACATGTGAGTCATTAACTAGTTATGATAGGAGTTGACCGACCATTGAAGAAAATTGATTGATCATTAATCAACATTGATCAAAATTGACCAATAGCTGGCCACTAGATGAATGATATATGAAGTGGACTTCATCAAGTTAAAACATAGATGAAATTATCTTCATGTTGAGAGCAGATGAATTCAACTTCAATTGTGTTGACTCTAGATGAAGTCACTTTCATTATTTGAAGTCAACTTCATCTATGTTGAGTTCAAATGAAATTGACTTCTTCTAATTGAGTCAAATTGTAGTTGTTTTCATCTCAGTGAAGATGAAGATTACGATTACGAAAAATGATAATTTTATTAATTTGTGCAATTTTGACAAGAAAAACCCTCTAATAAAGTGCCCAAATGTGATTGAAATTTTAATTCGACTTAGAGAATTGTATTCAATGATATTATGTTTTATTTATTGTATTTATAAAATATTTATCATGTATAGTGTTACTCTTTTATTTGACAAACCGTGATGTCTCTTATGTTTTTATGAATGACTATCATTTTGGGTGGCGATAGAACTACTATTTTTTCCCACTAGGTGCTTTTACCTTTAAAGGCCGGTTTTACGAGAAAATTCTTCCAATAGTGTTGGGAAATCATTAATATGGATGTAAAATGAGCAATTCAAATTTAATTTAGGATAGGTATGATGCATTTGGGTTTAAATTCAAGTTTCCTAATCCTTATGTCTAAAATCCCTCATCTAACCACTATTGATTAGTATAATAAGCCAATTGCCTTAGGGAACTTTATGTTCAAATTAATTATAAAGATTAGGATGATTGGGAGGCATATGCTCTTGTATTCTATTAGAAAATCAGTTTGGGTTCATCTTTGGTTACAACATTAGGGATTGTATAGATAGTGCTTTTGAGTGCTTCAATGCAACGTAGCATCCAAGTCAAGGGGGTAATGTAGCCCTCAAAATTGATATTCATAAAGAATTTGACACCATACATTAGGACTTTATCCTAAGGGTGATGTAGTTCTTTGGTTTTGATGAAATTTTTCTAGGTTGGATTGAAGGTGTTTTCGCTATTACAAGAATATCGATCCTGGTTCATGGTTCACCAAAGGATATTTTTCATGCATAAGAGGGGTTTGTTAAAGGGATCCTCTATCTTTCCTCTTATTTTGTATTGTAGAAGATGTTTTGAGTAGATGCCTTGGGTCATTGGTGGACAATAATCACTTTTGGCCGATTTCCTCTCCAAGGGGCATTATGGCACTAACCCATTTTTATATGTTGATGACTTCCTTATCTTATGTCATGCCTACACACCAAACATTTAGGTTTTATCTGAGACTTTTCATTTATATGATTGTCTACCTAGACAGGTGGTAAAGTTGAAAAAATCCTTCATTTACTTTGGTAAGGGTGTGCCTCAGAGTAATATTTTATCTCTCCAAGCTGTTGTTAGGATGTGTTTTGGGGGTGCCTCCTTATCCTATTTGGCTGCTACCTTATGTCAAGGGGACATATGAAAGCATTAGTTTCAAGGCTCGGAAGGTAAAATTCGTGCAAAAAGAGATGCGTAGAAAGGTTATACCCTCTCTTTGGGTGGGTATAAATGTTTGATCACTTTAGTAATTGATTGCATGTTTCTACATTCTTTCCAAATATATAAATGGCCAAAAACTATTCTAAATGACCTCATAAAACCATCCATAATTTATTTTGGTCAAGGAAAGTGGATAAGCTTAAGTTCGTTCAAGTTTCTTGTAGGGACTATCGTTGCCTCCTCGAAGAAGGGGTTTTAGTTTGTGGGATCTTGGTCTTTTAAGTAAGGCCTTGTTAAGAAAGTTATCTTGGAAGATGGATTATCATAGGGAACTCTAGCACTATGCTTATGTAGTCAATATTCGGATAGAGGAAAAGGTCCACGTATTTATTATATTTTCTCTTCAGTTTGGCCTAACTTGTGTCATTATTACTCGACTATTTTGGAGGAGTCTAAGTGGTTAGTTGGTAGGAAGTTTTTAGTATGGTTTTGAAGAGATACTTGACTAGGTATTCCTTTATTTAAGAGATTGACCATCCCCTTATTGACCCATCGTTACACTAGTTAGTAGGTGATTATTTGTAGGATGATGGATGGCACATACTGCAGTCTTTTAAGAGTTGTTACCCAAATATTTCCTTATAGGTACACTCCATCATCTTCAGTAATGGTATGGATACCAGAATTTGGATGCATTCGATTAAAGAAGGGGTCATACTTAGCAATGCCTATAACTCCTTACACATGGTCGGGGAACATAAGTGTTGGGAAAGGAAATGTAGGACCTTTTAATACCACATTCTTAGTCCATTCTATTTTGGCCATCTATTCAAATCAAGATTCCCATTGATTGTCAACCAAGAAGATAGGCTATTCCTTCCTTTCGCTATGCTCATTGTGTGGGTTAGTTGAGGAGATTATTTGTTACCTTTTTTTAAGTTGTCATTTTTCAGGTGAACTATGGGATCTATTACATTCCTTCTTTGGTAGACGTCTTTAGACAGATTCTTCCACTTTAGATTTATGGAGATGTGCAGTGTCGCTTAACCTTGGGTCACAACTCGCTAATTTATGAAAAACAACTAATTTTAGTCATTTGGGTCATATTAAAAGCTTTAAATGATACCCATTTTGAGGATTAATACACTTTTATGAACTCCACATTTTCCATATTTTGGCCTTTTATGCACAAAAAGGGCCTATGATAGCTTAGGTCTATGAGAAATATACTAGAGGATCTTTGGATTTTTCAAAGTTTACGAGTGCAAGGAATTCCATGATAAGCATGATGGATTGTAGAGGTAATTTAGAGACCATAAACGTGGGATAGATAAAGGTCAACATAGATGGTGCATCTTTTGGATCACTTAGTCTAATAGGTTATGTAGGGGTATTGTAGACAAAAAAAATCCTTGTCAAAGGTTGTCTATATTCCATTGATGTATTCCACTTGGTGTTGCATTTTATTTTGATGCAAAGCTCGTAGTAACTATTCATGCATTATTATATCCCTCCACCTTTGGATGGTGGAGCTTTAGGTTGGTGTCATACTCTGGTTATATGGTGATTCTTTTCGCATTAGGTCATCATTGGTGTTGTGGAGATGGTACTCTACTTGGGTTGACTACTTAGAAAAGATTGTTCACATGACTTTGCATTGTTCTCATATATTTAAGAAGGACAACGCTATAGTTGATTGTATAACCTCTAAGGCACCTAGTATCTATACAATGACATAGTGGTGGGATGCCCCATCATTCTAATGCCTTTGTTATTTTAGATATTAACAATAGGCCTAATTATAAGTTTCACTAAGGAATGATTTGTATTACCCTTTTTCATCATTTTAGTAATATTCATAGTTGATAGGTAAGATGAGGAAGAGTGCTTCAGAGGTGCCAATCTTGTTGTGATGTCCTAGTACATCTCTGAGGTTTATGAGCTACAATCATTCATTAAAAATGAGTGATTAACATTTTTATGTTTAATAATCTTAATTCTTATTTTATTAATTAATTCATATAAATATAGTTATAAATTATTTGTAACTAAAATATTCAACATTTTCTAAATAATAATTAATTATCCTTTTTATAAAATATTTTTTATCTTAACTAACATAAATTTACTTTTATCTAGATTCGAAATAATTTTTTATACAAGATAATTTATCTTAAATAACATAAATAATTATCATTTTTATGTTAATTATTTAAAATCATATTTTTATCAATTATATAATAAATATTAATAGTTAAAATATTAATAATTTTTTACATTAAAATTACTTATTTTTTTATACAATGTTATTTACTTTAAGTAGCATAAATAATTTTTTTTTACATATTTATTTTCTAAAGTCTAACTTTTTGTATCAATTAGTAATAAATTAACTCCTACAAAGCACGTAAGATTGACTAGTGTACAATGTGCATAAATAATTATATATGAAAAATGATTTGTTGATGCAAAATTTTTTAACTATAGAATATGAATATGTTTCAATTATCTTGGGACTTAATGACATATATTGTTAATGGATCATAACATTGTGCGAAAAATATGTCAAAATATTACAAAATTAAAGGTAAAAGAAGAATAGAAAGAAAAATCACAAATCAAAAAAGGCAAAAAGAAATGCAAAAAAAAAACAAAAAATGTACGTATAATTAAGCCATTCACATACTTAATAGAAACAGCAACTCATTAAGTTTGTGACTTGTGTCCTATAATGTATAATGTTTATGTTGGGTTCACTGAATAAAATAAAATAAATTACTGTGTATTGGTTTATATGCATTGATATATCTGTTATGTAATCTTTCATGTCATGTTAAAAAATATATAATATTTTATTTTCATTATGTTATAATGTCTTGTCATAAATTACAAAATGTTATTGATAAGTATGAAAAAATGTATGTTTGGACACATGGATTGACCTGGAGTCCAACCCATCTAATAGCCTAAGTCTAACAGATAGCCCGAGCCATAAAACAAGTCATCCTCATAGGAAATGCCTGTGCTCGTACCCACAAATACACTAGTTGGAGAGACTTGTCATGAAGAGCTTTGGTATTCAGAGGGTTGATTGAGTTGTTGGGTGGTTGACCTCACACTATAGATATGCTTGCTTTTACTTTTATGCCCCTCATACACTTATATATGTATAACCTATGTAATCGATACATGTATATGTAATACATTATATATAAATAGACTTTCTAAGAGATCAACACATTCCACAGTTTTCTCTAACTTCTCTCTATAAATCGAACCAATCCTAACATTTTTGCACCCCTACCATAGGGCTCAGATTTTGAGGTCGAGCTTTGGCTTCTAACTGCATATTTTCAAGGATTCACCCCAAATTATAAGAGAGGCTTAAGATACTAAACGCCTTTTCCACATACCCCTAGAATCACGATCACCATGGTAGGGATGCGTGCTAAAGGTTAAATAGGCTAGAAAATGAGGAAGCTGCTGGAGCATAAGACAACACCTTCCTAGCCTATGCTGAGATCAGAATAGAGTCTAACCCCTATGAAGAGCTAGATAATCAACTTCTTGAGTTAAAAATAGAATTCTAGGGGACCAGAAGAGAAAGTAGGACACTACACTAACAGTAAAATTTAAGAGCTTCTGATGGACGAACCACTAACCTGTTCATTGGAAACAGACCGGATTACGTTGTGTTTGAGCCTAACTAGGACAAATACAAAGTTGAGGGTGACCCACTTTCCAGTTCGGTGGGAGCTAATAAAGAACAATGGTTGCAACAAAGAAAAAGCTAGGTGGTGCAGTTTTAGGCGTTGGAAGAAGCCAATAGAAAGCAAAAGTAGGCCTTGAGAATGGCTAATGAAAGACAAGAAAAAGGCAAGACCTCCTATGATATGGATAGGGATTGTGAGAAATTATATGTCTCTCAATTTATGATGAAATAGAGAATGATAAATAGCTAGCCAAGTTCAACGCTCCCAAGTGCCTTGACTATCACTGGACTAAAGACCCGATAACTCACTTGTAACATTTCAAGACGACTATGACATTTATAAGCCTTACATAGGGAAAAAGAGATGTCATGATGTGCAAGTTATTCACTATCACCATCTATGATGGTGGCCAGAAGTGGTTCAATAACCTGACACTCCTTACCATAACCTCTCATAATTTTCCAAGTTATTTATCACCAATTATGCCTACAACAAGCCATAAGGAAGGAGTCGCACCACCTATTCTCAATCATTTAGGAAAGGTGTGAGTCTACTAAAGAATATATGAAAATGTTTAAAGAATAAAAGTTAGACATCTCTAATTGCCCGGGCTCTACTGCTATAGAAGCCTTTTGGTGAGGTCTCTTAAAGAACTCCTATTTATTTGTAAAGCTAACCAAAATAGTCTCTTAAAATTTGAAGGAGATATATAGAGAGGCAAGGAAAATTTTCAATCAGGAAAGAGAGTTGGGTCTGGTTCAGGGTAGCCAAGCCAATATAGAAGTTGGACCAAGAAAAGAAAAAAGAAGGATAAGTACTAACAGGGAAAATCAGAGCAGCAGGATATACAAAAGCAAGCACTTCACGCCAAATAATAGGTCGAGCAACCAATGGGCAAGAAATATGGAACTCTAGAAGAGGTAACTTTCTCCCTTTAGAGGCCCACCTTTGAGAGTGAATCTAGCTCAGGTCGTGTTCAGAATGGAAGAGGAGTAGAATGTTAGATTGCCCAAAAAATGAAGTCTCCTTTTAGAGACTCATCTAAAAGGTGTGCCTTTTACAAGGATGTGGGCCATAAGACGAGAGATTGCAAGCACCTCAAAAAGAAAATGGAGGAGATATTTTCCAAAGGATATTTTAAAGACCTTATAGGAAGCACCAATAGAGGAAGAAGGCATCAAATTGGATGTGAAGAACCAAAGCCACCCACTCTATCAAGTAGTAGGAGAGACCTCCATAATGAGCCCAATATTAGGACTATCCATACCATACATGGATGGCCCGGGATCAATGAGGCCTTTAGTAATTGGTGCAAGAGGCACGTCATAGACTTGCGTAATTCCTCACACGTATACACCCTGTAAAAGGCGAGGCCCCATATGGAGATCATCTTCAATGAGAAATAAGATACCTCATCCCATCATGAAGAACCCTTAGTGATCACTCTGAGAATTGGATCCTATGATGTGTGTCGAATCATGGTTTAAAAGAGGAGCTTGGTGGATCTTCTTTTTCTATCTACAACAAGAGCCCTAAGCATAAAAGAGATTTACATTATAAGAAGAGAGCTACCCCTTATGAGATTCAACAATAGCACCACTTATGTAGTTGCAACTATGGTGCTACCTGTCATAGCCAAAGGGTCAATAGTAATGACCAATTTTGTGGAAATTGATATCCCAACTCATTACAATGCCATTTTTGAGTAGACCATGGATACACAAGATGAAGGTGATCGAATTCTGGAATCAGGAGGGTACGGAAGAGATAAGAAAGGACCATGAAAAGGCAAGAGCTATTACATTTCCACCATTATAGAGAATATTGACGTCTTCGCAAGGACTCCTATAGACATGCCTGAGATTGACCCAAAAGTCAAAACCTATAGATTAAATGTCGATCCAAAGGTTATATCTATCCAACAAAGAAAGTGAAAGTTCCCTAAAGATAAAAATGAGGTGATTAAAAGTCAAACATCATCCTTAGGCAAATAGAGATAATAAGAGAGGTTAACTACCATACTTGGTTGTCAAATATGGTGCTGATGAAAAAGGCATGTGCATCACCCCGTATATGTGTGGCCTTTATATACTTAAATGAGGCAGCCCCAAAGATGATTTCTCACTCCCCACTATCGATCAATTAGTCTATATTGTCTATGATTTTGGATTGATGAGTTTCTTGGAGGCATATTTTTGTAACCATTAGATCAAAATACACTCAGACGATGAGGAGAAAACATCTTTCATCACTGAGGAATGGATCTTCTATTGTACCAAAATTCCATTTGGGTTGAAAATGCAAGATCCATATATCAACGCCTTGTCAACAAAATGTTTGTAGATTAGTTGGGAAGAAACTTAGAGGCATATGTGTACGATATGGTAGTAAAGTCAGTATAGACCCTAAACCACATCAAAGACATGGAGGAGATATTTTTCATAATCCAAAGGTATGCGATGAGACTTAACCGCAAGAAATGTGTCTTTGGTGTTGCTGTAGGAAAATTGTTAGGATACCTCGTATCTACTCGAGGGATTGAGGCCAATCTAGACAAGATACAAACCTTTGTGAGCATGAAGCTGCCTACCAATCTGAAAGGGATTCAACAGTTGAATAAAAGAATAGTGGCATTGAACAAAATCATCACCAAATGTAAGGACAAGTGCTTGCCATTCTTCAAAATGCTAAGAATAAACACATCAGTTTTCTAGTACATGGATTGTAAGAAATCTTTGAAGAAATCAAAAAATACCTAAGTAACTGATGAGTGCTCAAAAAGCACAAAAATTACCATGATTTTATGCACATTCATTGATTAAAAATATATATATTTAAATGTTTTATCATATATTTATATAAATTTGTCTTTTTCGGAATCACGGGTGTTTTTATTGTTTTTTAGGTATTTTCACTTAAAAACGTAACTTAAAGACTCAAAAAGGAATACTGGAAGCAATACATCACAAATATATTAATAAATAAATGGGGAAAGGTCAACAAATATGGAAAAATTGGACAAAATGGGTCAAAAGGGCCAAAAATGTCAAAAAGGAGAAAATCGCGCCGCCGTGCCCAGAACCCCACGCGCAGCACACCCCACGTCCGCGCGCATCAGCGCGCGCCCAGTCCCAGTTCCACGCACATCTCTCCTGCTCCCGCGCGTGCCGCTGCCATTTTGCCCCATTTTTGCGCGCAGTCGCCCCCATGACGTCATGCTGACGTCATCAATGACCTCAGCAATTGCACTCCGTGTTTTCATCATTTTTTCACCCACTTTTTCTCTCCATCCTCACCTATAAATATCCCCCTTCTCTTCACTTCTAAGCGCACCTCAAAACACATTCTCTTCTCTCTTTCTTTCTCTCTTTTCTTAGATTTTTTAGTTTTTCTTAGTTTTTAGCTTTTCTTAGTTAATTTCTCTTAGTTTTAGAGTTCTTCCCTTTTTGGGAAGAACTAGTTATGTTTTTGTAATTTATTAGCTCTTTGATTCAATAAATGGGAGTGCAAATTCCGCTTGGAGGTTTTCCAGCAACGGGAATAGCATCGAAGTTCTGTAAGGATTTTATTTTCTTTACAGTTATTTTTTATGCTTTATTCTTACATGTTATATTTAATTTGTCTGTGATTAAATTTAAGTGTGCTGGATGTTTATAAACATGATATAATAATAACGTTATTATGCTTGCGAAATATTAAATAGGTAAAAATCTCTAAAATGAATTGATTTTATTTTTATTCAAGATTTTATATTAAGAATGTTAGAGAGAAATATATTATTTTTCATTACAAACTTAAATCCGAAAATTAGATTTTAAGGTTTAGTTATCCAGTCTAATTTAGAGTAGTGCTCTTTTATTTGTTGGTACAATCGCCCGGTAGTTAGAGTGAGGCTCTATTTCAAAAGTTTTTATAAGAATTATTATCTGAAAATGTATTGACAACATGTTTTCAGTAGTGGTTTTAAAACTTGAAAGTTAGTACTCGGATAACTAAATTCTTAGGTTTAATTTGGACACCTTGAATAAAGTTTAAACTGTCTAACCCCACCAAAGGTGGCATTTAAATGGTTCATTTTCAATCTCTTAGAAAAAGGAATTAATTTAATTAACCAAATTAGTTATCAACCCCACCCATAGGTGTTAATTGATTTGTTTAGTTAACAAAGAATATCTAACCCCACCAAAGGTGGTATTCATATAAAAAAGAGAGAATCAATAAATATCAATTCATATCTTTAATAACCTAAATAATATGAGCAAACATAATTAATTTAATTATTATATCCATAAATACTCCACTGTTTTAACAGATAAAATTTGCATAAATGTTTATTGAATCTATGTTTATTTTTATGTAATTAGATTAAAAACACAAAACCCAAAATATCGTGACAGGATGTTTAGGATTTAATTTCGTTTTTAAAAGTTTGAATAATAAATTAAAAACCATATACATTCCTTCCTTAGATCGACCTTGGGAGTATACTTATCATTTTCTACGAAATGATTTGTGCACTTGCGAGAGTTTTGTAAATACATAAAACCAAAGTAACGGCAGGATCGGCGATGTCGGTTCTGCCTCATCAGTAACCCTCTTGTCCTGGTTAGCCATCTCCTAGGAGATACACTTTATTTGTATTTGGCCATGACCCAGAAAAATTGTAGTGTTGTGCTCTTAGTCAAAAGAAACAAGGTTCAACACCCCAACTACTACATCAGTCAAATCTTGATAGACTCTCAAAGTAGGTACCCATTGACAAGTTGGCCTTTTCCCTTAAAGTTAGTGCACGAAAGCTTAAGTATTACATTGGCTCATATATAGTAGTAGTATGATGTAAAGTACATGGCTACTATAACCATTAAAAAACAAGCGGTGGATAAGTTTATGGTTGAATTCACTAAGACACCAGAAGTTATCAGTCATAAGGCACAAGAGGAAGTGTGTAGGGTGGATCAAAAAGAGAGAGCATGTATAACTTCAATGGCGTTAGCCTAGGGGTGGTCATAATTGATCATGATAAAATTAGTTTTGAGTATACTATCAAGTTGGATTTTTTGACAACTATAAGGTTGCTAAATATGAGGTGGGTATATTTGGGGCTATGATCTCAAAGAAACTCAGGGTGGATAAGATCACCTAGTAATCACCACACAGGAAGTATATGCAATGAATATGCAAGTATACGTATCACAACAAGTAATATAATGATAAGAAAAGATTGTTCCAACGAAGATTATTTTATTAGAAACTAATTTTTAAAACTAAAAATAATAAAAATCAATTTTGTTTTGTGTTTTTATATTTTAAGGAAGCAAAATTAAAATAACTAAAAGTAAATAGCAATAATTAATTAAATAATATTTTGTGACTAAAAGATATATGAGAAAATATCTAAAAATACTTAATCCCCCAATTTTCTAAATATGTGAATCGCTAAAATCCCCCAATATAATAACAATTAATTAAATGATCAATTGAGTCTAACCTAGCATGTATTCCTCTCTCAAGTAAACTACACACTATATGGTAATTAATTTAATCACACTTTCATGCCAATTAAATTACATACTACTCATTAAGTTCATCAATTATGGATCACATACATAAGAATCATACATCTTTGCCTAAAAACTATACATGTTATTTAATCAAGACAAACAATTAAATAATTCTCTAAAATCTATTTAATTGCCTCTATAGATAAATCGTTGGCCAAACAATTAATAGCATAAAAAACAGATTAAATAATATAATTAAATTATAATTATAATTTGGGTAAAATTTTAGATCATCACATGGTGAAAATTGGGTTCATAAGATCCCTATATTAATAAATTAATTACACATAATTGTATTCATAAAGCTCATATTTTTCATAAAGAAAGACATAAAATTGATAAAAAAAAAGTAGAAAAAGAAATACAATCAATCTCTCAAATTATAGTATTAATCTCCTTTTGAAACTCCCCCAAAATTATGTCCTCTCTTGAATTTTTTTGTATTTTTCTCTCTTTTTTGCTTCAAAAAATGACCAAAATTATGCTAATAGAGGCCAATTAGGGTTTATGGAGTAATTAGGGGCTTAAATAATGCTCAAGTGCGATTTGGACCATCAGATCAGCTTTAGATCAAGGGCAATGATCAAAACAACGAAAATTGATAGTTTCAACCAATCACAGCATGACACGTGGCATCATAAATTCATTGGGCGAATCAGGGAGTGACACGTGGTAGGTGAGACTGGTCATAGTCAATGCTCGTTGAGTCAGCGACATGTGGTGTGACGTGATTCGTAGAAATGGATGGCGTGGTGTACAAGGGGAACTTTGAGCAATGGCATAGCAATACATGGCATGGGGCGTTGACCAATTTATGAACTCAGATTGAACACCATATTGACACATGGCATGCGTTTCATCCCTTCACATGTGGCTCGACATGATTCGCTCTCTGTACTTGTGTGGCATCTGTTTGGCTTGCTCAGTTAGCTCCTCTACCTGCTTAGTTAAGTACTCTGACACTAAAATGAGAGTTAAGTACCTCTAACACTAAAATGAGAGTTAAGTACCTCAGTTAGGAACTAGGTAGAACACTCTATCTCATACTAAATTTCATAGGCTAATCACCTTGGTCAAAAAAAGGTAGAGCATCCTGACACAAGAGTCACGATTTGATCACCTTGGTTAAGAACAAAGGAGGGTGCTCTGACTTAGGTGAGAAATGAACACCTCTTTTAGGAACCAGGTAGAAGAATCTCCCCTACTTCTATATGTCATGGGAGGATCACCTTGGTCAAGAACCAGATAGAGCACCTTGACACTTGTAAGAGTCACGAGTTGATCACCTCAGTTAGGAACTAGGTAGAGCGCTTTAATACAGGTGAGAAGTGAACACCTCAGTCAAGAATTAGGTAACAACACTCTCCCCTGCTACTATATGTCACAGGCTGATCACCTTGGTTAAGAACTAGGTAGAGTGCTTTGACACTTGTGACAGTCACAGTTGATCGCCTTGATCTTAGTAGAGGTAAAACACTCTCTCTAATTAATACATATAATGAGTTGATCACCTTGGTAATAGACCAAGCAAAGTGCTCTAGTTAGCTGCACTGATCATACAATATGAGCTCATTCCTTAAAAAAAAGAGAAAGAAGAGATGATGTACATGGAAAAATACATTGGTATGGCATCACAAGTATCCTTTACTAAAAATGCTTTTATTAATGAAGCATAAAACATTCTCATTCCTCAACAATGCCCATCACCTTGAGGAAGACCCCTTCAGATTGCTTCATGTAGAAGTTTTCCCAATGAGACTCTTTGTTCCCAAGGCCAGCCATTTTAGTCATGGTCCTTCTTTCTCGAGCTTGAGTCTGGGATAGCTACTCCTTACGAGAGGCGAGCTCACACTTAGTCTCTTTATAAAGTTTTAGCTTATCCTCTAGCCTAGACAAATTGATATTTAATTCCCCTACCTCGGCCTTAAGTCTACTATTTTTTCTAGTTTTAAAGCTCAATTTGAATGTTTGTTGGCCATATTAGAATCCATAAGGTTCGAACAAAAAAGATAGAGAAGGAGTTGGAAACTATTTCAAAGAATTTTTGAATTTAACAAGTGTTCACAACCCCTTTTTTATAGGGGATGATGTTAAAGAAAAGTCTAGTGACACATGTCCCAAAAATAGGGAGGTAGGTGAACATTATAAATAAACACTATAAATAATATAAATACACAATTATGCAAGCAACACAGTTGGTTCTAAAAATCAAATTTATTTTCATTAATAAATATATAGTTACAAAGTTTGAGCTAGAGCCTACACAAGTAGGAGTGGCATTGAGCTCAAAAGGAAGTGAAAAATCATATTGGGCTTAGGATCTAATTAATTAGAAGGCTTGAGTCATTACCAATATTAATGGCCCTCAGTCCTACTTTCTACACCTGCCACCTCCAGCCTATCACCACTTTCACTGGGGTCCGAGTCATCTTTCTTGCCCCCTCTTAGGATTGAGTAGGCATGTATTAAGGAGTGACCAAGATATCCAAAATCTTGTAGTAGTACTCCCCTATGTCCCTTTTCTCTTTTGGCTAGCCTGCAATTACATGCATCCATCTTAGCCTCAGTTTTTCTCTAAACCTCTCTGAACTTGACCTCATCTTTCCTTTGAGCCTCCTCGAGCTCTACAAAAAGACTCGAGATATCATTTATCTCGGAAATGGCATTGGAAAATTTCTCATCCTTGTATATGGCCTTTCCATCCCACTTTTGGCCTTCACCAGTAGCACCAAGTATTTAACCCAAGTGGAGACATGGATCTCTTTTTCCTGTGCGAGCTCATTCTTCAAATTTACCACACCTCAAGCCCTATTTTACCCATAAAATAGCTACAATTGAAAACATTCCAAACAACACAAGATAAAACATAAGAAATATACATAATAACAAAAATATATACACATATGGAAATAGGTTAGACTAACACACCTGGTTCATGAGATGACTTCTCATAACCTTTGAGCCCGTGTGATGCAGACCCTTTAGGCAAACAACCTAGGAACCCATGAACTCAAAAGAATAGAAACAATTGATTTTCTAAGAACATGTTGAAGATGATCCTATTAAACACTAAGGAAACAAATTCCTTAAAACCCAAACCTTGAGACGTCACAAAGGATGATCACTCATTTTGATAAGTCAGATTCAAGTATTCAATAAAGAAGACAAGAATGCAAAGCAAAAGCTTTATGAAATATACTTTTCATTAATGATATTCATTCTTCCTTCCAAATTACATAACTCTTCTTCTTTGTAAGGAAGAAACCCTAAAAAAAACCTAGATGGAATGGGAGTAATGGGCCTATTTAGTTATGGATTGGGCATAATCCAACCTTATAAATAAAATACTAAAAGACTTAAAATAAAAAGCTCACAATTCACTACAATAAAATTTGCTTAACATAAAAGGCCCATAATTAATTAAAACAATAATATTGCTTCCTAAATTATTCTTTGCATCAAATTTAATATTCAAATCTATCCCTTGTGTAGGATCTTAAAAATCTTTAGAATATATGTAAACATAAACTTGATCAGTACTTAGGAACATTAACTTGATTAGCACCTCGATCTCCATTATTCCTCTCTTCTTTGAAAAGATTCGTCCTCAAATCTTAGCTCTATAAGTAGGTCAATTTGGTATAACTTATCCATATGTGAAGTCTATTTGATACTCAATTCCTCTCAAAGGAGGTAATCCATAGGGAATATCTTCATGAAGTTGATCCTCAAATTCCTACAATAAAGATACAATGACACTAGGCAAAGATGAGTTAAGATCGTTAGTAGAAAGATAAACATCCTTGTACATTAGTACCAGTACTTGTTGCCTTGCCATCAATGCACTCTTATTCTCATGTTTTTCAGTAATTTTACTCTTTTTTATTTTCCTCTCTTGTTTTCTTACTTTTCTCTCCATTCTCCTCACTTTTCTCTCTCTTTTGTTCACTTTTCTCTCTTTTTTGCACATTGTTCTCTTCTTTTCACTCACTTTTCTCTCCATTTTTTTGCTCGATCTCACTTGCTCTCTTTTTATTTTCCTCTTGTTCACATTTTTGTTTTTCCCACATCTTGCACTTTCCATCTATCCTAATTTGGTCTTCATAAGCTTGCAAAGGTTTGAGAGGAGCTAGTACAACTTTTTGGTTGTTCATTTCAAAATAATAACGATTTTTGTAACCATCATGTGACACCTTCTTATCAAACTGCCAGGGTTGGCCAAGCAATATATGGTTAGCATACATTGGTCCCACATTACAAATAACCTCATCTTCATATTTTCCAATTGAAAAAGGAACCCAAACGTTTTTTTAACTTCCACTTCTCCACAATCATTCAACCATGGTAGCTTGTACTATTTGGGATGCTTCTGCCGCTTCAAATTTAACTTTTCTACCAACAAGGTACTAGTAACATTAGTGCAACTCACATTGTCAATAATTAATGCACATACTTTGTTCTTCACATGGCATCTTTTGTGAAAAATATGATCACGGTGCTTGTCATCTTCTTTATCATTAGGTTGAATATTTAGGACTCTCCTTATGACAAGTGAATCTCTATGCACAGGTTCTTCCACTTCAACATCAAAACCATCCTTTACTAGTGGTATCTCTTCGTCACATGAACTGGCACTTTTGATTTTTCCATTTCTCTTTACAACTATGATCTTTTTGTCTCGTTTAAAACTTGCTCTCTCTTCCATTATGGAATCAGCTTCTTCTTCCTTGAACTCATGTTTTCTATGTCTTCTTTTATGTAATTTAGAAATGGAAGAGGATTCTAAATCATCCAACCATGCATTCATTTTCTTAAATTGGTCATAAACAGATTTGATGAGGAATTTCAAGTCAACCTCTTATGGTTCTCCTCCTTACTTACTCATGTTTTCAACCTGTAAAATAAAATGAGATAACCCATGCACTCCCTCACATGTTCGCTCTCAAAAAATGTTTTTATCATTCTCCTCTTTTAACACTATGTTCGCTCTCCCTTTTTACCACTCAAAGCGCACGCCAACCTCCTTTGTGTTGTTAACAAAATCAAAGAATCCAACTAATCTTAAGAAGTAACCATTTTGTTGGTGACCATCTCAAAATTTTGAATTCTAAAAACTTAATGGAAAAATATGACAAAAGAAAGACTCTTGACCAAAGATGAGTCTAAAGAAAGACTCCAGACCAAAGAGGACTCTAAAGAAATACTCTTATCCAAAGAGGACTCTAAATAAAGACTCTTGACAAAATAGGACTCTAAAGAAAGAATATTGACCAAAGAGGACTCTAAAGAAAGATTCTTAACTAAAAAGAACTCTAAACTAAGACTCTTGACCAAAGAGGACTCTAAAGGAGGAATCTTGACCAAAGATGACTCTAAATAAAGACTCTTGATCAAATATAATTCCATTTTTTAAAAAAAATCAATCTTGGGTAGCAAAAACAAAATAAAGGAAAACTAATTTCAACAAAAACAAAAAAACAAGAATTAGATTCTCAAATAATCTACTACTATGTTCTCCTTTTCTTCATCTTTTTTTATCTTCCTTTTTTTATTTCTACTCCTGCAGCTTTGAAAAGAAAATTCACAAAAAATATTCGCAACCCCTAATGAACAAGAACTGCAAACAATGCCAAAAGTTGTGACAAATCTTTGGACCCTCGGTAAGTGGTCTAACTGACAAAATTTGGGTTCGAAAATGGTATGGAACACATAAAAAAGGTATAAAAGTAATATTAATTGAGACGAGCTTCAATTTGATATATTATAATAGTTGTTTCGAGACCCGAGTCAAAAGTTAGGGCCATTTAAATTTGCAACTGCAATTTATCAAATTTGTTTTTTTGAAACTACGAACAGTAACCCTCTCCTCCTTTTTCTTTGTTTTTTAAGAACAAAGATAAGTTGAGCATAGAATTAAAGAATCAAGATAAATATATGAATAATTCAAAGAAAAGTATGAAACAAAATCCAAATATGAAAACAACGACAACGAAATTGAAAGAAAACACAAGACTTAATTTCTCTTCTTTTTTGTGATTTGTGACTCAAGAAGGTAGAAAACAATCAAAGGATGAATTTTTTTTAAATCTAAAATTCAAAACAAAGATTGATGAAGATAGATAACCTATTTTCAGCAACCAATGCTCTGATACCAAATGATGCGGATCCTTTAGGCGAACAACCTAGGAACCCATGAACTCAAAAGAATAGAAACAATTGATTTGCTAAGAATGTATTGAAGATGATCAGATTAGAACCCTAAGGAAATAAAGTCCTTAAAACCCAAACCTTGAGACGCCACAAAGGATGATCACTCCCTTTGATAAGTAAGATTCAAGAATTCAATCAAGAACATAAGAAGGCAAAGCAAAAGCTTTATGAAATATACTTTTCATTAATGTTCGTTCTTCCCTTCAAATTACATAACTCTTCTTCTTTATAAGGAAGAAACCCTAAAAGAAAAAAACCTATATGGAATGGGCCTAATGGGCCTATTTAGTTATAGATTAGGCCTAATCCAACCTTAAAAATAAAAGACTAAAAGACTTAAAATAAAAAGCCCATAATTCACTATAATAAAATTTGCTAAACATAAAAGGCCCATGATTAATTAAAATAAGAATATTACTTCCTAAATTATTCTTCGCATCCAAATTAATATTTCAAATTTATCCCTTGTGTAGGATCTTGAGAATCTTTAGAATATATGTAAACATAAACTTGATTAGCACCACGATCTCCATTACCGTGTCCTCACATATAGTGTCGAGCTACCTCTTATGCACCATAAAAGCAATATGGCATACGTAGTGGTCAAGATATTCTAGTTCTATACCCCGATACAGAGCCACCCCATCCATATCAGTAGTCAAGATACTCTAGGGTTGTTAGGTACTTCTAGACCAAAGCTGGGAAGTGATCAATTGTGTCGATCCTAGGACATTGATAAGGGCTCGAAGACATTCATATGCTCTAGTTTAAGCACAAGCTCATCAATAGTCACTTTCTCTTCCTTTTAGATTGGATAGGGAGGCCCTCCTACTGAGAAGACATGCTACACTTCTTCCCTTTTGAAGAGCCCATCCCTTGTAAGAAAGGTGTAGTCCTTTGGGAGCTCATCCCTTGAGGAGCAAGCTTGGTGTTAAGCCACGCTAGGATAGCATCAGCATGGAACTCCATAGTATCTATAGAGACAAGGGAAAGAAGGTGTAAGTATTATAGAGTTGAGCAAAAAAAATAATGGGGGAAAAGAGGTTCAAGCCTCAAGGCTAGTTCACCATCATCATGGACCACCTTGAACCTTCTCCCATAATTTGTGGGAGGGGTCATGTGCTTGGTAAGGGCTCTAGGTTTACGAATAATGTTGTGAGGGGCTCCATTAAGCCTTGCCTCATCAATCTACATGTGCTAAAGCTCAGGATGTTTAATAGTTGCATCCACGGGGTTTTCTTGGGAAGATAGTTTTTGATATCAACCCATCGTTGCTTTGCCTCCTCACTCAAGGTGTGAAGAAGAAGCCCATATTCCTTATCATGATCTTCATATCAGTCCATGTGCTCCTTATTAGCCTCGTGTCACAAATAGGAGTTTCCAATCGACCTAAAGTCTCTTCTATGTGCATGGTCTCTATAGAAAAATCACAAAACATAAAAAAGGGTAAGGCACAAGAAGAAGAAATTACCTAGGGTTGAGTTTGAAATAAAAGGGGAAAGATTCTTTAAAACTACCTAAAAAGAAAGTAGAGAAGTATTAGCAAGTAAGCTTTGTGTCGAGCTGATTTCTTACCATCGAACTGAAAACTTTTTATGGCTCAGGCTTAGGCGACAATGCATTTTTTCTATTGAATTTTTCCTGATGTGCAGAAAATGATAAAGTGAGGCTCAGCCCAAGTACCTCTTTATATAGAGACCTATATTTCTCTCTTCGATCAAGTAACACACATTTATTAGAAGAGTTGAATAGTTTACATCCACTACCCGGGTATTACTCTTCCATCCTAGTTTAGAACCCATGCTGAAAGAGTAAGGAGACTGGATGTTTGACCATATGGATCAACCTGGAGCCTGGCTTATCTAACAGCTCGAGTATAGCAGACAGCTGATGAGTGCTCAAAAAGCACTAAAATAACCATGATTTTATGCACATTAATTGATTAATATATATATATATATTTATATGTTTTATCATATATTTATATATATTTGTCTTTTTCGGAATCACGGGTATTTTTATTGTTTTTCAGGTATTTTGGCTTAAAAACGTAACTTAAAGACTCAAAGAGGAATACTGGAAGCAATACATCACAAATATATTAATAAATAAATGGGGAAAGGTCAATAAATATGGAAAAGTTGGATAAAATGGGTCAAAAAGGTCAAAAATGTCAAAAAGGAGAAAATCGCGCGCCGCCGCCGCCCGGCCGCGCCAAGCGCATGGCGCTAACGCAACGCGCGCCGCGCCGGCGCCCGACGCGCACACGCCCGCGTCCGCGCGCATCGGCGCGCGCCCGATCCAGTTCCGCGCGCATCTCACTGCTCCGCGCGCCGTGCGCGCGGGCCGCCATCGGCCGCGCGCCGTGCGCGCCGGCTACTCCACGCGCGCCACGCCATTTCGCCCATTTTTTGCGCGCGCGGCCGCCTCATGTCATCGCCGACGTCATCGAGTATGACATCAGCAATTACCACTCCGCGTTTTCACATTTTTTTAACATTTTTCCCCCACTTTTTCTCTCCATCCTCACCTATAAATACACCCCTTCTCTTCACTTCATACCACACCTTCAAAACACACTTCTCTCTTTTCTTAGATTTTTAGGTTTTTTTAGTTTTTCTTAGTTTTTAGCTTTTCTTAGTTAATTTCTCTTAGTTTTAGAGTTCTTCCCTTTTTGGGAAGAACTAGTTATGTTTTTGTAATTTTTTTAGCTTTTTGATTCAATAAATGGAAGTGCAAATTCCTCTTGGAGGTTTTTCCAAAGAACGGGAATAGCGTCGAAGTTCTGTAAGGATTTTATTTTCTTCTGATTATTTTTTATGCTTTATTCTTACATGTTATGTTTAATTTGTACGTGATTAAATTTAAGCTGTCTTTGGCTATTTGTAAACATGATATAATAATAACGTTGTTATGCTTGCGAAATATTAAATAGGTAAAAATCTCTAAAATGAATTGATTTTATTTTTATTCAAGATTTTATATTAAGAATGTTAGAGAGAAATATATTATTTTTCATTACAAACTTAAATCTGAAAATTAGATTTTAAGGTTTAGTTATCCGGTCTGATTTAGAGTAGTACTCTTTTATTTGTTGGTACAATCGCCCGGTAGTTAGAGTGAAGCTCTATTTCAAAAGTTTTTATAAGAATTATTATCTGAAAATGTATTGACAACATGTTTTCAGTAGTGGTTTTAAAACTTGAAAGTTAGTACTCGGATAACTAAATTCTTAGGTTTAATTTGGACACCTTGAATAAAGTTTAAACTGTCTAACCTCACCAAAGGTGGCATTTAAATGGTTCATTTTCAATCTCTTAGAAAAAGAAATTAATTTAATTAACCAAATTAGTTATCAACCCCACCCATAGGTGTTAATTAATTTGTTTAGTTAACAAAGAATATCTAACCCCACCAAAGGTGGTATTCATACAAAAAAGAGAGAATCAATAAATATCAATTCATATCTTTAATAACCTAAATAATATGAGCAAGCATAATTAACTTAGTTATTATATCCATAAATACTCCACTATTTTAAATGATAAAATTTGCATAAATATTTATTGAATCTTTGTTTATTTTTATGTTAATAGATTAAAAACACAAAACCCAAAATATCGTGACAGGATGTTTAGGATTTAATTTCGTTTTTAAAAGTTTGAATAATAAATTAAAAACCACATCCATTCCTTCCTTAGATCGACCTTGGGAGTATACTTATCATTTTCTACGAAATGATTCGTGCACTTGCGAGAGTTTTATAAATACATAAAACCAAAGTAACGGGCAGGATCGGCGATGTCGGTTCTGCCCCGATCAAGTTTTTGGCGCCGTTGCCGGGGATGGTATCAAGTTTTTGGCGCCGTTGTCGGGGATGGCCATCAAGTTTTTGGCGCCGTTGCCGGGGAAGGAATAGCGTTTTTAAATTATTTATCAAAATTTTAAAAACTTTTTGTGTTGTAAATAATTGTGATTTTTTTTTATTAAAAAAAAACAAAAATAAATTAATTTTTTTTTGTTGTTTGTGAATAGTAAAATAAAAACAAAAATTTAATAAAAATTAAAATAAATTTTTTTTCTCTCATAAAAAAACAAAAAAATAATAAATATATAATAATAAAATTGTTGTTCGTAAATAGTAAAAACAATAAATAAATAAAAATTAAAAAAATTTCAAAAAAAAAAAACAAAAAAAAAATTTCAAATTTCAAATTTCATAATAATAAAAAAAACAACGAAAATTAAAAAAATAAAAAATAAAAAAATAAAATAAAACTTATCGTTCAAGAATAGTAAAAAAAAAGTAAAAATAAATAAAAAAAAATTAAAATTAAAAAAAATTAAAAAAAATTAAAAAATTAAAAAATTAAAAAAAATTAAAAAAATTAAAAAATTAAAAAATTAAAAAAATTAAAAAAATTAAAAAAAACTTAAATAAATTTTAAATAAAAAATAAAATAAAATAAAAAAATTATAATTTTAAGTTTTTAAATCTTAATTTTATTTTTTTTTAAATAAAAAATTCAATTTTTATTTTTTTTTTACCTTTTTTAATTTAATTTAATTTTTATTTATTTTATTTTATTTTCCCTTTTTTTAATTTTATTTTATTCTATTTTATTTTTGTTTTATTTTATTTTATTTTATTATTTTTTTTACTATGTTTTTTTTTCTCTTAATTTTCATTTAACTTAATTAACTTAATTTTCATTTAACTTAATTAACTTAGATTTTTAATTAACTTACATTTTCATTAACTTAATTAACTTAGATTTTTACTTAACTTAACTTAATTAACTTAGAGTTTGATTAACTTAATTAACTTAAATTTTTACTTAACTTAACTTAATTAACTTAATTTTAATAGCATGAAAAGTGAAGATCTAAGGGAGTTCTGTCTAGGAGACTAGTTCTTGGAAGCCTTTGTGCCACTAGTCTTTCCTAGGAACGTTGTTCTGTCTAGGAGGATGGTTTTTAAGGAGCCTTTGCACCACCATTCTTTCCTGGGAGCACTCTTGGTTAATACTGATTATGTTATTTTAACTTAGATATTATACTTAAAAAAAACAAAAAACAAAAAAAAAATCTGAAACTATCTCCAAAATTTTAAAAGTTTTAATTACAATCTAAGGAATTAGTTGTTTTGATTGATCTAGGTACAATTGTGTTTTGATGCATTTAATTATTTGATTTATACCTAGATGTGGATGATCTGAAACTCACAAGCATGTCCCTAGTTTTAAGTACAGAAAAATTTAAAAATCCATAGGGCATGTTTGAAACAGTATAGGTAGACAATCTTGTCTTACTTGTAGGTTTGATTGACTCAATGATGAGAGGACATTGAGTTTACTTAAAAGGAAATCTCCAAGTTACGTCTTGCTAAGACGTTAAACTAAGCGCTGGATGGGAGGCAACCCATCATTTTAGGTAATTTTTTTTGTTATTTGCTTTATATCCTTAATTTTATTGTTTATTTTAGTTTAATTATATGTGAATAATTTTTAAATTGTTAAAACTAAAAATATTTGTTGAGTTGTTAGAAGTCATGACAATGCAATACGTATACACTTTAATGATGAATATGATGAATGCACCTGCATTTCTCCATTACTACTTACACATTCTCAAGAAATAGGTAATCTTTCTTCTCTTTTCTCTTTATCTTTAATTTACAGCTGTTACATTGAGGACAATGTAAGCTCTAGGTTGGGGGTGGTGAAAAGTTACCATGCTTAATTAGAAAAAAAAAGATTTAACAATTTAAAAATTAAAAAAAAAAATTTCAAAAAAAAAAAAAAATTATTAATTTTTTCTTTTTTATGTTCACATCTTCATTTTTTGTGTTTGATTTTATTTTCCTTGTGTGATTTAGTAATTTTTGGAATTAAAAAAAAAAATTTCTCACAAAAATTTATCATTTCTTTAAATCAAATTTAAGTAAATAGTTAAGTCTTTTGTACTGTTAGATTAATTTTTGAAAACATATCATGAAATATTATGTAATTATTTTTGATAATTAGTTAATTTTTGTCATAACTAGTATTTCTTGATAAGATGTAGAAATTATATTAAACCCAAAATCGGTATTTATGAATTTGTTTTAGTGGAGACTACCTTTGTGAGATATAATTTGAGCCTAATTTCCCTTATTCAGAGTGAAATATATATTTTTTCTACTCCAAACACATTTCTTATTTCTTCAAATTCTTAGATGATCTCTATAGGCATTAATATTGAATGTATGAATTTTTTCTCATCTTAATAGAGTATCGTATATTTTTTATTATTATTTTTGCTTAGATTAAATGATTTGAGTAGAAATTGATAGTATATGCTTTTATCTCATTCGTGCATGACTGTTACAAAAAAAAAGAGACATATCTGGGGTTACCTAAACCAAGATCAAACAAAAAAAGCCACAAAATTAACCACTCACCAAAATCCTAAAAAAAAAAAAAATGTACAATCTGTTCATGGGTTGACTCTCTAAAAAATGATATATATTGAAAAGTATCTTCAGAAAAAAATAGAGAGATAAAGAATATATAGTATAATCTACATACTATGACCCACATTGCCTACAAAGTTGTGAGTAAAGGCTAATTACAAAAGAAAGATATAGAAAGTAATTCCCTAAAAAGTCATTACATTTTCTTCAGTTGTAAAAGACATATATCTTGAAATTTTTTCTTAATGAGTTTGATTTATGCATGAAAATAAATTTTATATATGATATCTTTATAATTTATACATTTGATTCCTTCCATGAGATCAACGTCAAAATAACACTTTGAGCCTTTCTTCTTTATACATATGTGAACATATTAGTTCATTTCTATACATAAACTCTTTCGCATATAAATTAGTATGAGTGTTTGAACCCATAAGATTCAGTGTTTTGAGAGTATTGACTTGTGAGGAATAGAGTCGAAGCGAATTCGGATTTATGACACTGAAATTGGGTGAAATTAAATTGATACATTTTTGATATGAAATATGAAAATGATTTTCGACTAATTATTATAATAAATCATGATTGTTTAAAAAGATTAAAATAACTTATGCTTGAGATTTTAATTATGATCTTAAAGGAGATTAAAAAGTATAAGACATTTTTGTGATATGTTGTTTTCTTTTATTCTTAAACGTTAATTTTTGATTTTGTTGTAATTTTAGTTTTTAAGTTGATTGTTGTTATTATTTCTTTTAATTTTTACATTTAGTTCAATGTTTGTGGGTATCATTACTGAAAACCCTCACGAGACTCAAACTCGTCCACTAGGGCAACCTAGGGGTTTAAAGGCTTGTTGCATAGGCTAAATGCAACCGTGTCAATCTACGGAAGTGATTTAGGATAGTTTAATTTTTAGTTTTTATCGCTTCTCAAAAACTTGATCGGGGCAGAACCGACATCGCCGATCCTGCCCGTTACTTTGGTTTTATGTATTTATAAAACTCTCGCAAGTGCACGAATCATTTCGTAGAAAATGATAAGTATACTCCCAAGGTCGATCTAAGGAAGGAATGGATGTGGTTTTTAATTTATTATTCAAACTTTTAAAAACGAAATTAAATCCTAAACATCCTGTCACGATATTTTGGGTTTTGTGTTTTTAATCTATTAACATAAAAATAAACAAAGATTCAATAAATATTTATGCAAATTTTATCATTTAAAATAGTGGAGTATTTATGGATATAATAACTAAGTTAATTATGCTTGCTCATATTATTTAGGTTATTAAAGATATGAATTGATATTTATTGATTCTCTCTTTTTTGTATGAATACCACCTTTGGTGGGGTTAGATATTCTTTGTTAACTAAACAAATTAATTAACACCTATGGGTGGGGTTGATAACTAATTTGGTTAATTAAATTAATTTCTTTTTCTAAGAGATTGAAAATGAACCATTTAAATGCCACCTTTGGTGAGGTTAGACAGTTTAAACTTTATTCAAGGTGTCCAAATTAAACCTAAGAATTTAGTTATCCGAGTACTAACTTTCAAGTTTTAAAACCACTCTTGAAAACATGTTGTCAATACATTTTCAGATAATAATTCTTATAAAAACTTTTGAAATAGAGCTTCACTCTAACTACCGGGCGATTGTACCAACAAATAAAAGAGTACTACTCTAAATCAGACCGGATAACTAAACCTTAAAATCTAATTTTCAGATTTAAGTTTGTAATGAAAAATAATATATTTCTCTCTAACATTCTTAATATAAAATCTTGAATAAAAATAAAATCAATTCATTTTAGAGATTTTTACCTATTTAATATTTCGCAAGCATAACAACGTTATTATTATATCATGTTTACAAATAGCAGCGATTAAATTTAATCACAGACAAATTAAACATAACATGTAAGAATAAAGCATAAAAAATAACTGTAAAGAAAATAAAATCCTTACAGAACTTCGACGCTATTCCCGTTGCTGGAAAACCTCCAAGAGGAATTTGCACTTCCATTTATTGAATCAAAAAGCTAAAAAAATTACAAAAACATAACTAGTTCTTCCCAAAAAGGGAAGAACTCTAAAACTAAGAGAAATTAACTAAGAAAAGCTAAAAACTAAGAAAAACTAAAAAAACCTAAAAATCTAAGAAAAGAGAGAAGTGTGTTTTGAAGGTGTGGTATGAAGTGAAGAGAAGGGGTGTATTTATAGGTGAGGATGGAGAGAAAAAGTGGGGGAAAAATGTTAAAAAAATGTGAAAACGCGGAGTGGTAATTGCTGATGTCATACTGATGACGTCAGCATGACATGAGGCGGCTGCGCGCAAAAAATGGGGCGAAATGGCAGTGGCGCGCGTGGAGGGCAGCTGGGGCGCGCACGGGCGCGCGCTGATGGCAGGCTGTGCACGCGCGCACGGGAGCAGTGAGATGATGCGCGCGGAATTGAGGCGCGCGCCGATGCGTGCGGACGTGGGCGTGTCGCACGCGGCCGAGCCGGCGCGCGCGGGTCTGGGCGCTGGCGCGCGCGGGGCTCGGCGCGGCTGGGCGGCGCGGCGGTGCGATTTTCTCCTTTTTGACATTTTTGACCTTTTTGACCCATTTTATCCAACTTTTCCATATTTATTGACCTTTCCCCATTTATTTATTAATATATTTGTGATGTATTGCTTCCAGTATTCCTCTTTGAGTCTTTAAGTTACGTTTTTAAGCCAAAATACCTGAAAAACAATAAAAATACCCGTGATTCCGAAAAAGAAAAATATATATAAATATATGATAAAACATATAAATATATATATATATTAATCAATTAATGTGCATAAAATCATGGTTATTTTAGTGCTTTTTGAGCACTCATCAACAGCCCAAGCTATAAGACGAGCCATCTCGAGTCTAGCAGATAGCCCAACCCATCTAAAGGACCTGCTTGTGCTTGTACCAACGAATACAACCATTGGAAAGACCTGTCTTGGGAGCTTTGGTATCTTGAGGGTCAACCACTAGCCCAAGCTATAAGGTGGTCGATCTCAGACTATAAATATTTTTCCTTTTACTTTTATGCCCCTTGATACGTTTATATGTGTATACTCTATGTAATCGATACCTGTACGTGTAACACCCTATATATACATGGACTCATAAAGAGATCCACACATTTCACAATATCCCCTAACTTCTCTCTAGTTTCTCTTTTTGTAAATCAAACCAATCCTAATAATGTCAAAAAAAAACAAAATTGCTCAAGAAATTAAAAAAATAGAAAAAGGAACAAAAATAAAATAAAATTAAGGTTAATACTAGAAGGCTTTTAGCCTTTTTTAATATATATAAAAAAGTGACTCGTTATGTTCTCGTGGTTATGTGTATAATATTTATATTGGGTTGAACGGGTAAAAAGAAAATAAAATAATAGTGTAGAAGGTTTGTTCGTGGTATCATGTTGTTTCGTACTTGATAATAATAATTATGTATCATTTCATATCATATTTTGCTTAGATGATGATCATAAATTATGATATTTACTTGTATCACCTAATACACAAAATATATATATATATATATATATATAACAAATAAATAAAAAGTGAAAAAGAAATAAAATGGAGCAATAATTTGAAGGATTTAAGCTACTTTTTATAAAAGTATATACCAATAAAGATATTATTGTTGCCGATTTCTTTGTATTATTATGTTGTATGGTGTTTGATAATAAAAGTTATGTATCACTTTATATCAAATTAAATAATATTTCATATTGCCTTTAATTATAACAAAGAACGTAGCGAACATTGAATCATTTTCTATTGGATTCGACGGCTGTTTCCTTGATTTATATGTGTTGTGCGTCTCGGCTGGTCGGTTATCTCAGCCCTTCACACTTACCGTCATTCCACCAGTGCCTGGCCTAGTTGGTAATTATGCCATCCAGCCATTCAAGGTCAACATTTCAACAACAACAAATATTCCTTCTTCCAGTTATTGAATCAAAGCATGTGAAGACAACCTCTGGCTTTTAAGTTTGCAAGGCACAAGAAACATGAGGCATTGCTTTTGAATTATTATTGTTTATTATTATAAGCAAATCTTTCTTCTCGTGTTTTCTTAGGAAATACATCAAAAATAGTTTAATCTTTTTGGATTCTTTTCAAAAGGTATTTTTTGGGCTATTTTTCACATTTGACACTTATTCAAGTTGTTTTTAATCCTTCGACTTTTGAATACTTTTAGGAGTTTGGAGAGATACCATCGCAGTCCCCGTAAACCACCCATGTGAGTTTATGTTTTTTTCCCTTATTTATGGTAAACCCTAACTCTACGTATTGGAATTACTAGGAGCATGCAAACAATTCTTTAAGCATCCTTACTAAATCACCTAAAATACCTTTGCGAAAGAGTGGAGATAGTGTTTGTCTCATCATGGATCCAAAAGTCTACCGATCTGGCCTTGATTTGTGTAAATTTCTCTTATTGACTCATTAATTCTATTTAAAGGAGAGAAGCCTTAAAATCAAGGTGACCTTGAAACACGACTAACCTTGGTATGGAATTTGCCCAACAATTGGAAACTTATTGGTCTCAGTTGTAGATTCTTTCACATGTTATTGTTTACCCTAAAAATTGCGCCAACAAACGAGCTAATGTGCTAGTTGATGTTAAGTCAATAATTTTTTGGGTTTAACTTGGACACTTAACTTCAACCCCCAAAATAAAATGGCTACAAATGCTCGAGTGTAGGTCGATTTTTACAATTGGTCTAAGAATCTAGGAAAAATAGATTCTCACACAAATTGTATGAGCCATTGACACTTTTCTAAAAATTGAAAAAGCCAACCTCAATGGTGAGTTAGGCGAGTTTGCTAGACTTTTGATTGATAACGATCTCGCTAATAAACTTAGTGAACATGTAGTGGTGGAAGTGGTCTTGCTTAAGATCTTTGGCCTATAATATGAAAGGGTGCCGAGATTTTGTAGTCATTATTAGGTGGGTCATGCCACTTCCAAATGTAAAAACATTACAACTACTACAAGTGAAATGCCTAATCATACAAAATTTAGCTAGGTTTTGATACAAATACTAGTTCCCTCACAAAGATGCCAAAAACATAGTGTATAAATTTTGTATGTTTGTAAATTACCAGTAAGTGCACGAATCGCTTATAGTAAATGTTAAGTGTACTTTCAAGGTAAGTCTAAAGAGGATTCATACAGTTTTTAAATAATTCAACAAATTCCTAAAAACGAAATTAAAAATAAACATCCTCTCATGATTGTTTGGGTTTGAGAAATCTAATCCCAAAAAATAAAGATAGATTCAATAAAACAATTGATAAATAGAAATTTTCATTCAATAGAAAATTTATGGATATATTAGTTAGTTAATCATGCATGCTCAATATTAATTAAATTATTAAAGATATGAAATAAAATTATTGATTTTTTCTTTTAGGTATGAAAATATCTTATGACAGTGATCATTTTCTTTGTTAATTAAACTTTAACTTGTCACCTTAGATCGGGCCAACAATTTAGACTTTCATCAAGGTGTTAAAGTTAGGTTAATTATTTAAGTAATTGAAACTAACTTTAACATTTTAAATCTATTATAAAAAAAATATGTCCCAATATACGTATTTTTCCAATAATAAATCTTACGAAAATCCTTGAAATATATAAGATCTAGATAGTAAATATCTAATATCCAAGAGTATTACTTTAATTTAGATTTAGATAATTAAATCATAAATCTAACTCTCATGTTTGTTATGAAAAATATGGAGTCAACTTACCTTCTATAACAAACTTTTGCTTAAGTCTTGTTAGAGAAAAAAACCTAATTCATTTAATAAAAATGTTTACCTACTTTAATATTTCACAGGCCTAACAACGTTACTAATATCCCATATTATTTATAGCTAGACGTGAATGTTTTAATAAATGATTAATAAATTAAATATAGGGTGTAAAACAACACATAAAGATAATTCGAGAAGAATACATGTAAATTATACCTCAATTGTATTCTTACAGACTCTCAGTATCATTTCTATTCAAGGAAAATTCAAAATGGAATTGCCAACATTGTTTATTAAATTGAAACTAAAGGAACTATATAAACTATATTTATTCAACTCTCAATTGAGAGAACTTTTAAACAACTAAAAGAAAAGAAAAACTTAAAATAAACTACGAAATCAACCTAAAGAGAAGTTGTGAAATGAAAGGGATAAGGGATGATTTTTACAATTAAGAAGGGGTCATATATGTATCTTTAGAAAACGTTGTAAAAGAGAGGAAAAAGAATATCAGATGGTCGGGTGCTATGAAACAAATTATTTGCAAGACGTGGCATGATATAGACTATACATGATTTGGCAATGATCCACTTCACTCGCACTATAGCACACATTATGTCCATGGTGCTGCTTGCATCTTTCTGAACAACTAGAACCCCTACACCATTTTCAATGGTTTAGAATCTATATAAGTTTTATATATGTTATCTTTTAACTTTTAATAATTTAATGGAATGCTTTCAGGTAATATACTTGGAGTGTTGATCAATTAAATCTTTTTGAAGCTAAAATACCTAAAACATAACAAAACATACACATGATTCCCAAAAGATAGATTTTCTTTAAAAGATAATAAAACTATGCAAATAAAAATATATATTAACATTTAAAGTACATAAAATCACGATATATTAAGTACTTTTAAGCATTCATCACAACCCCTAACCAGCTTTTTACTAGTCTACTAGCAAAAAAGGAAAAAAAAAACTAAAAATGAAAATTAGAATAAAATTAAACTATCCTAATTCTTTTTTGTAGATTGACATGATTGCATTTATCACATGCAACAAGCCTTTAACTGTTAGGTTTCCCTAGTTGACCAGTTTATGTCTCATGAAGACTTTTAGAGATAATACCTACAAATATTAAAATTTATAATGCAAAAATTAAAGATAAATAAATAAAAACAAACAAGTAACACATAAACCAACAAAATAAAATTTAAAACAAAGGAAAAAGATAACAAAATAAAAATAACAAAACTTCTCATGCTTTTTAATTTCCTTTAAGTTTACAATTAAAATCCATAAGTTATTTCATAGTTTAGTACAAATAATTAGTTGAAAATCACTTTCATATTTAGATCAAAATGTATCAATATTAAATTTACCCAACTTCAATGTATGCAATCCAAATTCACTTCCACTCTAACCTCACAATGTATATTCTCAATAACATTGATCCTATTGGTTGACCTACTCATTCAAAGGTATATACGACTATAGTTTATGTAAGGAAATGAACTAATAATTTTGCCTATGTTTAAAGAATAAAACGCTCAAAGTGGTGCATGATATTAATCTAATGAAAGGAATCGAATGAGTATTTTTAAAGAAATAAAATATTATTTTCATGCATTTATCAAATCAATCAAATAAAAGTTTCAAGTTATATGTCTTTAAGAGATGAAGAAAAATACAATGATTTCTTGGAGATTTATTTCCTATCTTTTCTTTTTTTATTTATCCATTTCTCACAACATTATTGGATATTTATAGGTCATAGTATTTAGTAAATACTATTAGATATTTTCCTTTTTTCTTATTTTTCCTTCTCTCTTCTGTTTTAGATATTTTTTAATAGAGAGGATCCATGTGTAATTTATACATATTTGTGTATGAAATGGTGAGCTGCTAATTTTTAGCTTTTCTTTTTGCATTGGCTTAGGTAACCCATATATGTCTCTTTTTAAAAAGTCATGCATGAATGAAGAAAGACATATACTTTCAATTTCTACATAAGTTATTCACTTTAAGCAATAAAAATAAATATATGACACTTTATTAGATGTAAAAATCCTAGAATTTAATGCAAAAACCTAAAGAGGTCGGAATTTAGAATTGATAGAAAGAGTATTTAAAAACATAGAAATAATATATTATCACTTAGAATTGAAAGATAATGGCTCAAAATATTCTCACAAGGTAGTCTCCACTTCTTGATTCCCAAACACCGATTTTTGGTTTATTATAATTTTAACATTTTATAATGAAATGAAAAAAAAACAAATTAATTATCACATTACTTCATGAATATTCAAGAAATTAATCTAATAGTGCAAAGATTTAATCATTTACTTAAAATTAACTAAAAGACATAATAATTTTGCAAGAAAATTTTTAAAATTAAACTGAAATTCCTAAAACCAATAAAAATAAATAAAAGCACACAAAAACAAGTAAAATTTCAAATAATATAAAGATGTAAACAATATAAAAATGTAAAAATATGTTTAAATAAAAATTTCAAATTAGCTCCATTTTATAATTGAACTTTTTCCATCCCCAACCTATAAGTTATATTGTTCTCAATGTAACAATTGTAAATTAAAAATAAAGAGTACATAATAGAAAAGTAACTCATTTTTTGAACCTACTCAAGTATTGGTATGGAATTTCATGTGCATCCATCAATCCAAATATTTAAATTTGCATAGATAAACTATGTACTTCTTAGAAATTTCAACAAACAACTATAAAGTTAATAGTTCTAAACAATGTGTATATAACAAGAAAATAAAATAAAGCAAAATAATTAACATAAAATAAAAATAAATATAATATCCATAAACAATATTACTTAAAATGATGGGTTACCTCCCATTCAATGCCATTTTTAACATCTTAGCAAGACATATTTTCCATAAGGTTACTAGGCTCATACACTTGTATGGACTAATTGTCTACATTTTTATATCTCCTTCTAAATAGGGCTTAACACAAAGCCTATGGACCATAAATGTTGTTTGTGTTTTTAGATCCAATAACTCTACCACTCTATGTGGATATAATTGATTAATTATGTATGATCCATCCAACCTTGATTGCAATTTTCCTTGAAATAATCTCAAATGATTGTTAAAAAAAGAACTTTCATTCCAGGAACAAAAGATATGAACTAGCCTCTTATCATGATAGCGCTTAGTACGCTCTTTGTACTACTTTACATTTTCAAATGCTTTGTCCCTAATCTCTTTAGGTTCATTGAGTTGGAGCAATCATTTTTCTCCTACTTTCCCTAAATGCATGTTTGGCTCTTTAATTACCCAATAAGCCTTGTATAGCACAATAGGTAAGTGAAATTTTTTTCTAAAGATTAATCGTTAAGGCTTCATTCCAATAGATGTTTTGTATGTTATGCGGTAAGCCCATAAGGCATCATTCAACTTGATTGCCCATTCTTTCCTTGAAAGGCGTATAGTACATTCTAGAACCTCTTTATTTACCTATTACTTACTTCCACTTGATCGAAACTTTATGGATGATATAAAGTAGCCATTTTATGTGTGATGTTATACTTCTTTAGTATCCCATCAAAATGTTTGTTGTGAAAATTTCTCTCTACATCACTTTTATTGCTCTAGGCATCCCAAACCTACTAAAATTTCAATCCGTTAAGAATTTGACAACAATGTTAGCATCATTCGTTTTAATGGGTATAGCTTCTACCCACTTGGACACATAATCTATAGCAACCAAGATATATTTATATCCGGAAGATGGGGGAAAAGGGACCCATAAAATCAATTCGCCATACATCAAATAGTTAAAAAATTAAGTTAAATGTCAAAGGAATTTCATCCCATTTATCAATATTACATGTCCTCTAACATCTATCACATTGTGTATAAAAGATACTAGCATCTTTAAAAGAAAAAATTATGTTACCACACACTTCTAGGTTATTTGAATTTAACCAATCTTGAATAGATAAGGGTCATCCCAGAAGTATTGCCTGCAAGAGTTTACCTTTTTTTTCTTTTCTTAGAGTAAATGTTGGGTCTCAAAGTACAAATAGCAAGATAGTCAATTATATCAGCATACCATAGATTTGGACCTACCGAACATAATTGTTTACCAAGAAAAGTTTCAAAAATTTCTTGTTTACTCTTATTTTTAAGAGAATTGAAATAAGAAATGAACCTAAATAGATGATCAACTATACTAAGTTTTCACTACCTTTCTTATCTTTGATTTCTAATTCAAAAATTTGTATGTGTACAACCCACATGATTAATCTATGATTAGCATTAGGTTTACTTAATAGATATCTTAAAGTAGCATGATTAGAAAAAACAATTATTTTAAATCCTACTAAGATCAACTGAAATTTATCAAAAGAAAACACAATAGCTAAGAATATTTTCTCAATGGTGGAATAATTTATTTAGGCATCATTGAGTGTTTTGCTAGCATAATATATAACATGTAAATACTTACCCACTCTTTTCCCTAATATTGCTATGATTGCCTAATTAGAAACATCACACATAATTTTAAAAGGAATAGACCAATTAGGTGGCAAAAATATAAGGGGTAGATGTTAATTTATCCTTTAAAGTATTAAAGGAGACAAGGTAGTCATCATAAAAATTAAAATTGAAGATTCCCATAGGTAGGAATAATTACACTAATTTCGAATTGTTCTTTTGACTCAAAAGGTAATCATAACCAAAATTAGGTGTGGAGACACGAACTCATGGAATCTTTTTCCAAGCTTTATATCAATTTGACCAACCTGCCTCATAAACATTAATTAAGCAACTTATATAGCTGGAGTATAAAACAACATGCTTAAATCAACACATAACCAAAACACTTTAGAAGATACAAAAACAACAGTCTATAGTAAACCCACTTGTGATAGTGTGCATCACTAGCTCCTGTCTAGACCAACAACAAATATATACATGGGAAAACATTCATAGTATGTGAGGCAATGATGCATACTAAACAATAAAGGATTTTCAATGACTTCAAAACTTCATATTTGGGAACATATTGAGTAAATGATAATTGTACTCTCACAGCATGCAATCAATCTAAACATAGCAAACCAAATAAAGAGTCCAACACCTATGACACAACTAGGATAAGGAGATATAGACTCCTTAGAGTCTCATGTAAAACTCACATGCTTATAATAGACATAAGTAAGATAAATTAACCAAGGAGTAGGAAAATTAATTTACTAGAGCATAAGAAATATTTAGAAAGCTATAGGCATGCTACATAAAAAAGAAAGAAAGTGTGCAATGACAATAATTTGTACTTGCAGTGGATAGCTACGATGAAGCTCATAAGTTTATTCTACTCTTTTCTCTCATAGTTCCTCGTGTAGCATTATCAACAATTTATTGACACAATTGTGTTAATCCATCATAAAAGAACTGGTTTTGTACTTGTAGTGGATAGCTACGATGCGTGAATTGAACCAAACGGAGCTTGAATTTTTCCTAAGTTTCATGGAAGATATCTCTATCCGTTTGAAATAATGTTCCTATTTTTTCCCTTAACTCTATAGTTTTTTATGGGAATAGTACCTCTACCCTTAAAGTTACTGTAAATTGCCTCCTCAACTTGTTAATGAACCTGATTATGGAGTAATGAATGAAGACTTAGTTTTATCCTAGAGAGTGTAAGGAAAATATCCCATCCTAAGCTGGTCTTCATCCAATCTCTACAATAGAATTGTCTACATAGTAGCATTAATTTCTCTAATAAACATTAAAGAGTCTTCATTAGGGATATCGTAAAGTGAAGGTAATAAGGAATAATGAATATTTTTCAACTCATAGTTCCTTGAATCTCTCCTAGTTGTATGCAAGAGCTACTATTGCCAATGATAGGAAATGCATACTCCTTCATCATTTTTTTATTTATTTTCAGCATCACCCATGTCTACTTGTACTTGGAGTTGTTCATCTTCCTCCTAATAAACGTCGATCATTCTTAAAATTTGTTTGAACTTATAGATTTTAATAAAAGGTATGAGTTCCTTTCTCAAAGATCTCTTTGCCTTTTGTACAAAAATAAAGATCTATTAGGAAAAAAATAAAAAGGAATATACATACTACACACTGTTAGTAAAATAAAATAAATCATACTTGAAATAATCTAGTACACACAAATGCTAAACACAAAGTAAAAGAAATAAAAGAATAAAAGAATTTTGAATAGATGAAAATAAAAGAGAATTAAAGTATAATAACAAGAATTGATAAAATTATTAAATAAAAAAAGAAATTTAAATTTAAATTTAAAATAAATAAAATCTTAAATTGTTCAAATGTTTTAAGGTTTTAAACTATTATTATTATTATTAACTAAAATATTTATTTATTTATTTATTATATTTTACTTTAAGAAAATTTAAAATTTAAAATATTTAAAATTAGTTAATAATATAGATTTTTTAAAATTTTAAATAAAAATCACAATGCTACAACACAATTTGTTTTTATGATTTTGATAATCAAAATTTAAAAATGTTATTCCTCCCCAATAATGGCACTAAAAACTTGATTATATAAAATTTAGCTAGTTTTTGAAGTTGTTACTAATTTTCTAGCAACGTAGCCAAAACGTTGATCTGCCAAATATGGTTGTACAAATTTTGTATATTTATAAATTATTCGCAAGTGCACAAATCACTTATAGAAAATGTTAAGTATACTTTCAAAATTGGTCTAAAAAGGAATCATGTGGTTTTTAAATAATTCAACAAATTTGTAAAACAAAATTAGAAACCTAAACATCCTATCGTGATTGTTTGGGTTTGAAAAATCTAATCTAAATAAATAATTATAGATTCAATAAAACAATTGGGAAATAGACATTTTCATTCAATGGAGAGTTTATGGGATATATTAGTTAGTTAATCATATTTGCTCAATATTAAATAAGTTATTAAAGATGTAAATTAAAATTATTGATTCTTTCTTTTATGTATGAAAATATCTAAAGACAAGAATCATTTTCTTTGTTAATTATACATTAACTTGTCACCAATAGTCAGGAAGATAATTTAAACATTAATTAAACTATGTTTCTTTTCTATGAAATTACTAAACTATTTAACTTGCCACCTTTAATCGGACTGATAATTTAAACTTTCATCAAGGTGCCAAAGTTAGGCTAATGATTTAAGTACTTAACACTAACTTTTAGATTTTAACTATATTATGAAAAATATGTCATCGATATATTTTTCAATAATAAATCTCATAATTTTTTTTGAAATAGAGCATGACACTATATAAGATTTAGAAAGTAAATACTAATATCCAAGAGTAATACTCTAAATCTAATTCAGATAATTAAATTTTAAATCTAACTCTCATGTTTATTATGAAAAATACTCAGTCAATTTAATTTCTATAACAAATATTTGATTAAATCTTGATGAAGAAATAAATCTTAATTCATTTAATAAAAATATTTTACAAGCATAATAATATTACTAATATCCCATATTATTTATTGTTAGACATGAATATTTTAATAAATGATCAATAAATTAAACATAGCACGTAAAATAACATATAATGATAATTTAAAAAGAATACATTTAAATTATATTGTATCATTATAGAATCTCATTACCCTTTCAGTTCTGGAAAACCTCTAAATAGAATTACCAACACTGTTTATTGAATTGAAACTAAAGCGACTACATAAACTATGTTCGTTCAACTCTCCACTAAGAGAAAATTAATCTACAAAAAAAACATAACTTAAAAGAAACTAAGAAATAAGCCTAAAAAGAACCTATGGAATGAAAGGGATAAGGGATGATTTTTTTAATGAATGAGGAGCCTTATATATAGCTTTAGATAACGTTACAAAAGAGGGTAAAAAATGGATCAAATGGTCAGGTGTTATGGCACACATTATTTCCATGCTTCAGCCTGCATCTTTTTGAACAACTATAACCCCTATTTTATTTTATACCCATTTAAATGGTTTCGAACATATGTAAGTTTTACATATGTCATCTTTTAAGCTTTAATATTGTAATGGAGTGCTTTCAAGTACTATTATTTGAGTGTAGATCAATTAAATATTTTTGAAGCTAAAATAACTAAAAGATAACAAAACATATCCGTGATCTTGAAAATATATATTTTCTTTAAAATATAATAAAACTATGCAAATACAAATTCATTTTTTCATTTAAAGAAAATAAACTCAAGATATATTAAGTAAAGTAACCAACACTGATAATGCAGTTCCCTTAAGTCATGTTTTCCTTTCCCTCGATGCCTTGTGTGCTGAGTCTCCTACCCTCAATTGGATGGTTTCTTTTCCCCAATTGACATACATGTTGACTCAAATGATAGAACAACTAAGCCATCATTTGATAGCATTGCCGTAGACCCTAACTTTGATGAATACCTTCCATGACTATTGTCTTTGAAATGGGAGATTTGGAAATAGTGGTTGTTGATATCTCCACTGATGTAATAGCCTCTATGATCTTTTGATGCGTAAATTTTTATTGCTCCTAAGTGCACAAATCAATTTTAGCCAGTCATATTTATACCTTGAGGTCAAACTCTCAAGGAATTTACAATGGTTTTAACCTTTTACTAGTTCTCTTAAGGAAATAAATAAACAATCCTAAACACTGATAATTTTGGTTGAAAGAATGTGAATTTTTAAAAATGTAGGAAAATTACAATGAGGTGCATAAATTTTTGTAACTAATTAAAATAGTTGTTCGATTATGAAAGATTTGCTAGCTAACAGTTCATAGTATAACTCATTAAATGATCTTCAGAATGGACTTCAAAAGTTGAAATTATTGATTTTTCCTTTTCAATTAGAAGCACCAATGATCATGATGAGTCCCCAAAATATAAATTAGCCAATTAATTCCTTGATCGGGTTTTAATTAACCAATTAGTCATCCTAAGAGAGATAATTTAACCATCTAACTTAACACATGTCATTACCATTAAATTAGCATCTTGTTCATAATTGCACAACTTAAACATAAATGATGTGTCTAATATTGAGTTTTCAAGTAATCACATTATTCAAAAATTAAGACGTCAAATAATAATTCATAGGCAAAGGTAAGAAAAGTTATGGACAATAAACAATTCAACTTTTTTATCTTATAGAAAAACTTAGCCTATGATACATAATTTTTTATTGCTCGCAAGTGCACAAATCACTAGCAAACAAATGATAAGTTTACAGTTGTTTTAAAAAATTAAATTATCTTCTAATCAGTAAAGAATAAAAATCTTAAACATTCTATCATGTGTTGGTTGGTAGAAAAAAACTACAAATTCTAAATTACTTATTAAAGATTGTGTGTAAACTAAATTATAGCAAGTAAATTTATAGCCAAAAATAATATGAGAAATTAATGAGTATAACCTTTTTTGGAAAGAGCAAATTAAATGATTTAAATAACAAGTTAGATTTACTTTTTTTTTCTTTTTAAATAAGCGAACCACCCCCCTTCCCCCCGATCATTGGGAGTCCACGCAATTCTCAATTAGTCAATAGCTTCCTCGGTCATGCTTAAAATTGATTAATTGTAACTAAGGAAAATATATAAACTAAGATTTCAATTAATTAATAAATACTTTAGTCAGGCTTGTAATTAATTAATTGATGAGCTTGAGGTAAACTATTCATTAATTATAAATAAAGATTTTTTCCATCACTAATTTATAATTAATGATATTTTTAACCATTTAATTTGATCTCCATTGATCATAAAATTTCTTGTTTAGTTTTGAAATTGATTAATTAATATAATTTAAATGCTTTTTCATTAACACATAACTAAGCACAGATCATGTGTCTAATGCTTTGTTCTAAAATATTTTCCCTAATTGTAAATCAAGACTAAGTCCTTCATTAATTTATAAATAAAGATTTGAAGAATATGAAAATGAAATAAATAAAACTTTTATTTATTAAAACCATTAAAAAAATTTCCAATCATTGGAAGAAAATATTAAAATCCTATATTACAAAATTAGCCAATTATAGTAAAATTAACAAAAGTTAATTCAACTACAAAACACATGAGATAATAAAGAAAAAAATAATATAAAATAATAAAAATGCCACTTTTTGACAAAGATGATTCTCGATCTCTGAATGGGTTGTCATTGCCTTTTTCAAATCATTGGATCTTCTTCATAATTGGGAGGTTTTCTCTCTATATTTGTATATTATGGATGGTGGAATGCCTATGGGAATGGGTGGTTATTCATATGCCTTGACATCTATTTATGAGAGATTAGGGTTGTATTTATATGCTAAAATTAGGGTTAAACAAGTTTGGAAGGCGTACTAGGGTTTTTGACATATTTTTACACTTTGGTCATGGCATAATATATTCTATGCCACAACGTGCACTCAATGTTAATTTACTCTAGAGTGTTGTGCCATAGCATGGAATAAATTAGGTTGTAGTGGCCACAGAATTTTAGAAAACACAAGTTAGATATGAGAGGTTTATGTCACAATATAGATATATTCAGCCATATTGCACATAGAATTCCCATAATCACTAGTTGGAATTGAAGCACCTTGTTGTGACATGAAATATGTCTAGGCTATGGTGTGCATTGATTTTATGTTGTTTGAAATTTTGGTTCATTTTAACTTGTGCAAATTACCATTCATTACCTCGTTTTCACTCTTTTTACTCATGTTTGGCCAAGATTCTTCTAAAATCATCCTAACCTACAAATAATAAAATTTCCTCTAAAATAGGATGAAATTAAAATAAAATATAAACTAAATACTAAAAAAATAGCAAATAATAAGTTAAAATAATGTTCATTAGCCTAGCATAATCAAACTAACCATAATTAATTCAATTATACAGGATATAGTAAAAATTTAGAGAAAGATGAAAGAGAATAATTATACTACCTATATTGATCACCTAACACCAATCCTTTGAAGTTTGTTGATCTCCTTATTCAAGACAGTGGAAGAGCTTCAACAATGAAGGTTCTCTCTTTATTTTTATCTCTAAAGAAGGTGAAGTTCTACTAGACCCTCAAGATTAATTTCGGATGGTGTTTATAGGTTAGATTTTAGAAGGAAATATGGGAAAGACAAAACTTTTTAGGAAGGGGTTTTTGGAAAGAAAAAGGATTAGGCCACTGCATTCATTTTTTAATGCAACATTGGGCAATTTTTAGCACACCGTATAAAAACCTAACACTAAGATGCCATGGAATTGATATTTTGATGCTCTGATGCACTTTTTAGCTTATGATTACTTTATTGTTCTTCATTACAACTTGTTTGAGTTGTCCCTTTTTGCTCAATTTTCACTTTTTTGCTCATTTTGGTCTTATATTCCTCCAAAAGCTCATGAACCTATATAACACAAAAACCCCTTCCAAAACAAAAAACTCCTAGAATCAAATATACAATTGATTCTTAAAAGCATAGATAACTATACGTCAAAATATTTTTTATCAAATTCACCCAAACCTAAACTTTTCTAGTCCTCAAGAAAAACCAAAACTAAAAATACAAGTAACTATCCTAAAAGAAAACCTACTAACATGAATAACAAAATTTCTCAGGCCTTTGTTCTTTTCAGTTCATAATTAAGGGTCATGCACAACTTCATCCAAAATTTCCACACATCAAAGTTTATAATGCAAATCAGCTCCGTATCATAAATCTATAACCTATTACTCAAAATGTATCAATATTAATTCCCTAAATCATGTTGTTAAGAATCCAAATTTACTACCTCTCAAGATATGCTCATAATATCACATTGATCCTAAGGTTCCAAGCACTTAATGAGGTATATAGGAATAGAAGTTATATAAAGAAGAAGGTAAATAAGGTTGCATAAGTCCATAAACAAGAAAAATGCTCAAATGTGCACTACGTAAATCTCATGAAAAGGATCAAACCCTAGGATTATGAAACCACCACACTGCTCATATTATACTCTAATCAAACTCATTAAGCAAGAAATATCAAGTATGTTCCTATAGATGAATGAAAATGCATTTAACTTCAAGGAATTATTTCTAATATCTTGCAATAATCATGTCACTATTTTCAAGATTTCAACATCATAGTATTTATTCATACAATTTTTAAATATTTTATTCATTCATTTATTTATTTTATTACCAAGAAATAAGAAGCAAACCCATGTATGTTTGTAGAACTTATGGTAAGTGGATATTATGGCTTCTTTTTCAAAATGAACCCCATACAAAAAATTATGAACTAGAAGTCAAGTATGAAATGAAAATAGGCCCATACATTCAATTCCTAATCTAGTCATTCAATTAATGTAATGAAAATAAGTAACATGAAACTTTAATAGATTGTTTAAAATCCTAATATCAATGAGAAGTAGCTTAGACCTATCCCAAGCTTCATGGAATGGCTTTCCCTCCATCTTCAAAAATGTGGCTATCTTTGTACGTAAATTGGCACTCTTTTGGTAGGAATAAAACTTCCCAAAGAATGTGTTACAGACTACCTCCCAAGTTGTTAAAGAGACTAGTGGAAAAGTCACAAGCCAAGCCTTTCCCATATTTTTGAGTGTGTATGGGAAACACTTCATCCTTTGTTGGTCCTAATAGAGCCTTTATAATGGAAATGTCTCCATAATTTCTTAAAAATATCTAATGAATGTTAATTATCTTTATTAGGAATACCATAAAATGATGGTAACATAGTGTAATGAATATTTTTTAATTCATAATTCCTAGAAGCTTACCCAACTGTATATACAGGAGGCAGTCAGTAGTGTCAATGATTGGCCTTGTATACTCCTTCATGATCATTTGGCTTGGATAAACATCCTAAATTTTTTGGTGGCTCTTGATGTAGCTCTTTTTTCTCATGGATTTAAGTATCTAGCTTTCTTAAGTGCTTTTTTGTTCTCTTTATGTTGACTATGAGGGGTGATAATTCATTCCTAAGGGATATCCGACCTTGCATAAACTAACAAAAACAATAAAGAAGATCAAAGCACTAGAGAAGCAACCATATAGAACAAATTACTGAAGTGATATAAATAATAGATATGAAAAATAATTAATTGAAGTGACTCAACAAAACACAAAAACTAATGAAATCACAAAAACAAAAACAAAATTTGAGAAAACAAAATGACGATTTAAAATGCCAAATTCCTCATCAATAGGGAACAAATTTGATGAAAAACTTTTAATTTCTTACAAGTGCACGAATCAACTTTAGGTAGTTATAGGTATACCCTAAAGTCAAACTCTCAAGGAATTTAGTGTGGTTAATTTTAAACCTTTGACATGTTCTCGTAATAATTAAATAATTAATCCTAAACCCTCTACCAATTTTGGTTGAAAATCTATTTTCAATTGTTAAATGCTTAAGCAAACTAAAATGAAGTGGATAAATTTTTATAGTGAATAAAATGGTTTGTAAGATTTATGTTAGTGTTGGCAATATTTATGAACAAAATGTATATTTGTAATTTTAGTTTCTAGTTGTGTCTTAGAGGAATATTTTAAAGCTAACAAAACTATCAAGCCTCAATGGTCACATATAAGGTATATTTCTATTCTCATAAACATAAGTTGCATATTAGATGCAATAGGGACAATGTGAAAATAGGCTACTCGATCGATCGAGAAGTGACTAGATCAATCGAGCAATATAACCTTATTGAATTAATTTTACCAAATGACTTGATTGATTAAGGGATTTACTCGATATATCAAGGACTAGCTCAATTGAGTTAAATAACTGAATTGATCAATATTTTTTGAATATTTTTTAAATGATCACTGGATCGATTGAGATGATGTTCAATCGATCAACCTACATACTCGATCGATCAAGACAATATATCTTTGAATTCAATATCTATTTCTATTATGAATTGGATTGACTTTTTATAGTATTTTCCTTATTTCTTAATAGTATTGTAACTAATTTTATGGAGAATATGGTAAGAGCTTAATTGTGCTTATTCTTTTCATCTTTTCTCCTCTCTCTTGTTTTGTTAAAAGTGCTCAAGTAGGCTTTTTCATTAAGTTAATTTGTCAAATAATTATTTGATGGATTAACAAGCCTATAATAATTGTGTTATTATGCTTTTAAATGATTATTCTAGAGTTACTAGTTGTTTTGTTTTATTTGATATATTTTTTTATATCAACTAGTTAGGATGTTCATTATTGAATTTTTTCTAGGACATACACTTGTATTTGTGTTTATGTGCTAACTTTTTAAGTGACTATAGTGCAGGTTCGATTAACTCATGGGACTCAAGTTTCTCCTAACATTGATCCCAATCATAATGGCTATCTTTTAGAGACTATGTTGAAAGCAACAATTTATAAGTAGATTACTTGGGAACATTATTTTAGTAGGTAGTTTGAGTCTAGCAACTGAATACTTTTTTTGCATAATGGATAGTTAGGTAGCCTGGTTCACCACTGGTTTTCCTCTTAGTTCATTGGTGTGGTCGAGGTTGTTTTCACCTAAAAATCTCATGTGTTGATATTTTTATTTTGGTACTACTTTATGTACATATGATTGGTTGTTTGGCCACTTAAGAGATTTTAATTTATCATAAATTTTCTAATAAGATATTTAGATCCATAGCTAAACAAACTCTCATTTGGTATTAGAGTAGTCAATATATATACTTAATATGCCTAGGACCTTACTATGAATTCCTTGAGAGAGTGTTTGTCTACAACCCGTGCACCTTACTTTGATATGTCTAATTACCCAATTAGAAGATTGATATGAGAGTCTTTCTACGATCTATAAATGAAAGTATCTTGAACTCTATGCTTTATGGTTAGGAACCACCTTCGGTTACCAAAGATAATGTAGTCATAAAGTTTTACTAACTCTAAAAGCAAAAATAACAATCCAATTGAACCATAATATAGCGATACAAACTTCCTAGCATTTGTTGCAAATGTTCTTTGACGCTTTAGTAAGCCACCCATTGTTTTAGACAATAAGATGAGTGAGATTTAATTACTATTTAAACATTTTAATGTCACATTTATGTAGTAGTTCTTTCAATTCGATAAATAGTATTATTAAATATGTTTAGAGGTTTTCCAAATAACATGTTAGTATTGAATTTTTGTACTTGGACGGATACCCTTGAGCTATAAACTTTAAATGTATTCTTCTATTTTGAAACTAATTTTGTATGATGTTTTTAATGCTACTTTTAATATTCTAATAATTTATTAATTATAAGCATATTTGGTCAAAAATACTATGACATATTCGCAATGTTGTTATGCTTGTGAAATATTAACATAGGTTAAAAAGTTTTATAAAATAAATAGATCTTTATTTTTTCATTCAAGAATTCTACAAAGTTTCCTAAAAAAAGATAGTGATGATATAATTTTCATAGTAAACTTAAATATATGAAAGTTAGATTTAGGATTTGCTTATTTAAATCTAATTTGGAGTCAATGCTAGATTTTAGATTTGAATATTTGGATCTAAGATACACTCTTTTCCAAAGATTTTTATAAAAAATACTATTTTAAAATATATTGATGACATATTTTTTGTAGTAAATTTTAGAATATGAAAGTTAGTTCTTACATCCATCATCGTAAATTCAACTTTTCTGATACTTTAAATGAGAGTCTAAATTATGTGATCTACCTTAATTAGTGAATATATGATTTGTTATATTCTTAAAAATAAATCATAATTTAATAATTAATTATTTCATAGGCCTTACCTAAGGATTTTAATTGGTTTTTTATTAACATAGAGTTTGGGCCCTACCTAAGAACATTTTCATACAAAAAATGAATAATCAATAATATCAATTTATATCTTTAATAACTTAATTAATGTATAGTATGCATTATTAACTAACTAATATAATTAACCCATAAATTCTTCATTGAGTGTTAAATGATATTTTCCTGATGTTTGTTGAATCTATCTCTAAGGTTATGTTATTAGTTTAGATATTTTCAAAACTAAAACTTTGTTATAGAATGTTTAGATTTATTTTTTATTTTTTAAAATTTTGTTGAATTATTTAAAAACCATGTAATTCCTCTTTAGACCGATTATAGAAGTATACTTATTATTTCTTAGAAAGTTATTTGTGCACCTACGAACTATTTAAAAATATACAAAATTTGTGTATCATTTTTTTGCATCAAATTTTGGCACTGTTTTTGGGATGATATTAGCTTAAAAACTCGGTAATTGTGCATTATCAATTTTTTTGCTTATTAAAAAAATCAAAAAAATATGGAACCTTTTCTCTTCTTTTCTTTTAAATCAACTATTTCTTTATTTTTTTTAGTTTATTTTTAATTTCTTTTTGCTAAATATTTTTAGTATTTTTGTGTGCTAACATGTGTATATTGTATGATACACCTTAGTAACTTACATTAATTATGTGTTAAACTTGTATTATTATTGTTTGTATCATATATATTTCATATTATAAATTGCTTGTAACATAGTTCTACATTTATTTTATCTTTTTATTTTTCTACTTGACATGTACTATTAATTTATGTTTTCATTGTTTATGTGAGGTAAGAGATCCTTTAGGTATCCTCTTACACCATACATAAATAATATAAAATAGATCTAAAGAACTCTCAAGAAGGCTACATACTAAGATCCCTCATCTTTTAATTGAACAAATTCTTGAACCATAATTAGACCCTCATCTAGAACCTATAATCATGGGAAAAATCCACGACCTAGGGAAACTATCATGAAATATTATACAAGGCTACTAATTGGTACTAATATTGCTTTAATCCAACTGGGTGAGGCTGCAAGGAACTATGAATTGAGAATTATTCATTTTCCATGTTACCATTTTTTCATGGACTACCTTGTGAAGGCTCTCTATCTTTCATTAGGGGCTTTTATTCTATAGTCCAAATATTCCCTCTTGGTATACTTATTAAATACCAACTGAGAATGTGGTGTTTCCCCTATAACCTCAAGGACAAGGCCAAGGCATGGCTCATGTCACTCCTCCCAGGTTCGTTGATGCCTTGGGATGATGTATACAATAAATTCATTGAAACATTCTATTCCTATGAAAAAGATCATATTTGAGAGCAAACTTAACTACTTTCTCTCATATAAGAGAAGAATCATTCAATGAAGCTTGGGATAGGTTAAAATTTTTCCTTACTCAATTCCCCTATTAAAGCTATCATCTAAAACTTCATAACCAATTTTTCTATGATAGATTGACACAACAATGTTAGTTCATTGTTGATAATACTAAAGAGGAGTGGTGGGAGAAAAGACTACCTTATAGACTTATAATCCGCTTGAGACATTGGTTTCTAATTCCCAATAGAAAAGCTCTCAAGTAAGAAGGGTTGGAGTCCATGAAATTGACCTCGGTACAAAAGCACTGATGCAGCTTGCACAGTTGACCAAGTAAATTTCACTTCTAACTACAAATGCTACTAGCAATAAAGAACAACGTGGATTTTGTAATACATTAGGACATAGTGCTGATACCTATCCCTACCAAAAAGAAGCAATTGTTTGACCTCAAAAGGTCAATGCATTGGAGGGCTGCTAACCAAGGCCCAAGTATAACCCTAATACAAAAACCTATAATCATGAGTGGACAAACCATCCTAAAATAGACTCTGATGTAGTACTAATGCAACTTGCACAACTAACCAAGAAAGTTTCAATTCTACCTACACATGCCACTATCAAAAAAGAAAAACGTGGAGTGTGTAGTACACTAGGACATGGTGATGATACCTATCCTATCCAAAGAGAAGCAATTATTGGACCTGAATAGGTTAATGCATTAGAGGGGTACCAACTAAGGCCCAGGTATGAATCTAATGTAAACACCTATAATCTAGGGTGGAGAAACCATCATAATATCTCTTAAAGGTAGAACAAACCTCCATTTGCACAAAACTCAAATCAAAAGGGTCAGTAGCATCACCAATAAATGTTTTGAAATTCTCCCAACAAAAAACTGTAGAGGATGATTTGAATTCATTCATTCAAGTGAACTGGGATAACCAATCTAGAACAAATCAAAGCTTGGACTATATAAATTCTTTTATTAAAAAGGTTGAAGTACAAGTTGAGTAGTAGACTAAGCACTTGTAGAAGCAAGGTAAAGAAATTTGCCATGTCAAAATAATAGCTAAACCCAATGATATGGGGACATTAAGTTTACTAAATTATGAAGTCCCCTCAACAATGTCTTGCTATATACAATAAACAAAGTCCTAGATGGAAGGTAACCCACTATTTTCTTTTGGTTTACTTTAATTTATTTTATTTTTATTCCATAGTTATTATAGTTGTTTTGATTTGTTTTTATTATTAACTATTTTAAAAGCTTATATTAGTTATAGTTATAAATATTTTTTTATATTTTTTATGCTTTAAATTTAAGTATTAGGTTAATAATAATATATTAAAAAAGGGGTCTTGGATTGAAAATTAATGTGAAGAATAGTTAAACTTAGGCCGTAACACAAATATTACTTCATTGTGGCACTAGTGTTTCTTCTCAAAAATTGGATGGAATTTCAAAACCTTGCATTGTGACATGCTATTTCCTATACGGTAGCCCACATATAAAAATTTTCTAAGAAACATCACTCCGAACGTGTTTCACACCCATTCCTTCTCAAATTTTCTCATCTTCTTCACAAAACCTAAAATATTTTCTCCTCTAAAACACCAAATAACCCTAAAACATCACATATTTCTTCCACAATCCTTTAAATCTTTTCACAGAAATCCTATGCCTATCTATTTCCTACCCATTCCATTGAAACAATTGAAAAAATAACAAAAAACCATCAATAAATCAACAAATCTTCGTCTTCTTCAAAGGGGTGTTCTTCAAATTCATCATCCTCAAAAAATATGAGTAAGTAATTAAAAAAAATTAGAATTTAAGTCTTAGATTAAATTTTCTAAATTTGTGGTTTTTTTTATCAAAAAGAGTTTCAAACCCTAATTTGGACAAAGTTGGATAAGGAAATTATTTTGGATTAATTATTATTGTGTTGTTGTATCTATAATTTTTGTGAACTATTGGATTTAGATTTATTTGATTTTATAAATGAAACCATAAAGGGGTAGAACTAATAAAGAAAAAGGGATATCAAATATCCAATTTAATAGCTTTAGGATGGAGATGGTTTGTTAAGGAACTAGATGCTACTATAGAATTAATTATTTGAAATTGTTTTGCAAATGTTTGCAATGCTATCGATAATATGGCTGAACTATAGGGTGTACTAGTTCCATTTGGGCCATCTAATATTAATGCTCATTATTTTTTATAAATATAGGCCAAGGTGAGTATGTGACTTATTTAAGTAATGTGGATTATGCTACGGTAATAGAAAGCTTAGAATATAAGAGGCTAAATGGAGTTTTTCTAACAGGAAATTGATTGGTATTAAAGCTAAGTATTTGGGTAAGGTTCCCTTCATTTGGTAGTATTGTGTTTGTTCAAGACCTATGCCCCTACTCAAAGAGAGGGTGATATTACTATATGCAATAACATCCAAAATGTCTATAGATGTTGGAAATGTAATTCACCATAGGATTAAATTGTCTACAACCAACCATCGATTGACTTACTTTTTTCCCCGTTCATTATTTCTTTATGTGCAAAAGCGAGGATGATTTACTTAAAAGGTGAAGTTATGCTTCAACCTGGTGAATTATTAAATATAACATATTACAATGAACTCACCTCTAGTACTATATATTGCCCAAAGGATATAAGGGCCACTTCTTTATCATAAATGACAATGAAAGATGAAATTCATCATTTTGGTGAAAGAATGACCTATATGTAAAGCTTTAACCAAGCCTATGCTGCATAACATGTTGCTTTTACAAATTGACAACACCATGATCAAGTGATTTATAACCATTGTTTTATGAAATGCATAAGTTACCACTTAAACCATCTCGGGGTGGATACAAGCCATTTAAGAGAATCCAAAGATCAAGATTATGTATTCATCTTTACACCACCTAAACGATCACAACCACTACATGAAAAACAAGTATGGGATGACATGGAGGATTGAGCTCCAAATTTGCTTTGGAGTTTTTACAAGTATTTATTATTTTTATGTATATTGTTTAATTGTTTTTTTTATTTTTGAATTTCATTTTGTTTTGTTTTATTTCCTTTTTATGTGAAAAATGTTTATTATATCAAGAATTGTTGAATTTATAACCATTTTTTAGATGAGTAGAAGTAACAATATTCTATCTGTGGATTACTATGTTTGAGATGATAGATGTTTGTAAATTTCCATGTCAAATACTTGATCATCTACCTCAAATGGTTGACTCATCTTTTCTTTTTTCTTTATCTTTAATTTTCATTTGTTAAATTGAAAGCAATATAAATTATAGGTTAAGGTGGGAAAGTTACATTACATAACTATGAGCAATTTTTAATTTCTTATTAAATATGTGTTTACATTTTCACTTATTTTTATTTGTTTTTATTGATTTAGGAATTTTAAGTTTAATTTTAAAATTATCATTTTAAGTAAATGATTGAGTCTTTTCACTATTAGATTAATTTCTTGAACAAATCATGGAATAATGTGGTAATTAGTTTACTTTTATCATAGTTTGTATGTCATGATAAAATGTTGAAATTGAGATAAACCCAAAATTAGTGTTTAGGAATCAAATAGTAGAGATTGCCTTGAGTGAATATTTTAAGCCTTTATCTTTCAATTCATAGTGATAATATATTTTTTTTACTCTTTATAAAAGTGTCTTATACTTGTTTTTATTACTTAAATTGAATGATTTAAGTAGAAATTGAAAATGTATGCATTCTTCATTCATGCATGACTTCCACCAAAAAATAAAAATATATGAGGTTCCCTAAAGCCAATACATAGAAAGAAAGCCAAATTAGCAAATACTATGATCTAAAAATTCTACAAAGTTGTGAGAAATGGCTAATACAAAAGAAAGCTACGAAATAAATCCCTAGACCTCATTATATTTTCTTCATGTCCAAAAGGCATATTACTTTTAAAAAAATTGTTTAATGATTTTAATTGATGCATGAAAATAGTATTTGATTTCTTTAAATCCTTTCATTAAATTTCTTTACATGGAACTTTGAACCTTTTCTTCTTTATATTAGAAGTTGTTGGTCACAAACTCTCCCAAAAGCTTAAGTACTTAGGAGATGGTCCAACATTACTTTTATGCATCTATCACTCCCCTACAAGTGTTGGCTCTTTGCAGTATATTGGCCAAACACTTGTAATTCAACAATTGGGGTTGCTGGACCTTGAACACAAGACCTCTAACTCTAATACCATGTTAAAATTTGTTAGTCATGATAGATGTATAAGAATAATGTTGGCCCTTCTTCTAATAGCTTAAGCTTTTCGGAGAGCTAGTGACCAACAAATTCTAATATAGTTTTTTTTGTGCAAGACATGGCAAGGAATGTGCTGGCACTCGCGGCACAGTGCGGGAGGGATGCTGTACGTGGCACTCGATGTGGATGGTCTACTACATACGGGATTCGGCACAGATGGGCTGTTGCGCGTGGAATTTCTACCATTTTGACATTTTTTACCTTTTTGACCCATTTTGTACAATTGTTTCCATCTTTTTGACCTTTTCCTCATTTCTTTTCTCAATATATTTATGATGTATTGCCTTCAGTATTTTTCTTTATATCTTTAAGTTATTTTTGAACGAAAATACTTGAAAAATAATAAAAATACCTATGATTTTGAAAAGATAAATTTATATAAAAATATGAAACAATCATAAAAATATAAATGAATTTAATTAATTCAAATACATTAAAGGTAATTTAAGTGCTTTTTAAGCACTCATCAAGCATATTAATGTAGTTTTCTTCTGATCTTTGGGGACTATGGCAATCTGTTTATACCCCGAATAACCATCTAAGAAGCAATAATAGGGATATCCATAAAATTGATCTAATATTTGATCAATGAATGGAAATAGAAAATGAACATTCCTTGTTACTTTGTTCAACTTATGGTAATCTATACATACATGCCAACCTATGACTATTCTTATAGGAATAAGCTCATTGTTTTCATTTTTCACCACTATTATTACACCTTTTTTTGGTACAACATGCACTGGACTTATCCATGAGCTGTCTGAAATAGCATAAATAATTCCAGCATTGAAGAGCTTTAAAATTTCAACTCTCACAACTTCCTTTATTGTTGGATTTAATCTTCTTTGGGGCTCAATTGATGGTTTGTAAGGTTCTTCCATTAGAATCTTGTGTATGCAAATGGATGGACTTATACCTTTTATGTCAAAGATAGTCCATCCCAAGGCTATTCTATACTCCCTTAACACACGCATTAACTTTTCCTCTTCTTTGGGGGTAAGTGATTCGGCAACAATCAATGGAAAGGTGTAACTATCACCAAAGAACGCATAACAAAGATGCTCAGGCAATTACTTTAACTCTAGAGTTGTAGTTCACTACACTTTTTCTATAGTAATTACAAAATTCGTCTTTGCTACCATATGCTCTAGCCTCTCAACTTCTTTGCTAAATGATGTAACCTACTATAATGCTTCCAAGGCAAATACATAGTGGAGAAATCCCTCACTAACAAAAGGTAAATCAGATTCACAAATAGTAGAGTTATTAGCATCATAAGCACGAGATGAAGTTGTGATAAATCATTCTAGGTGATCGATTGGCATATCTTCTTGAAAGCCTTTTACTACACATTGCTCAATGACATCTACCCGAAAGCAAGTGCTTGAATCTTCTAGAAATATCATGGCTTCTTAGATGTTGAATGTAACCTCTTCCTTGTTCACTCTCAATGTTAACTCACCCTTTTGAACATCCATTAAAGCCCTTCCTATAGCTAAAAATGGTCGGCCAAGAATTAATGGGACATCTTGGTCTTCGTCTATATCTAACACCACAAAATGAACAAGAAAAATGAATTTATCTACCTTTACCAATACATTTTCTATGATTCCACATGGATACTTGATGGATTGGTCTAGTAGTTCCAAAGAAATGGTTGTTTGTTTCATCTCTCTAGGTCCCAATTTCCTATAAATAGAAAGTGGCATAAGATTAATGCTATCACTAAGATCACATAAAATTTTATCAAAAAATGAATCTCCAATAGTGGAAGGAAAAGTGAAACTCCCTGGATCTTTTAATTTTTGATGTAATTTCTTTGGAAGAATGGCACTACATTCTTCATAAAGCTTCACTATTTTAAACTCCTCTAACCTTCTCTTCTTGGAAATGATGTCCTTCAGGAATTTGGCATAATTTGGCATCTGTTCAAAGGCATTTGCAAAAGGAATATTTATGTGAATTTTCTTAAAGATATCCAAAAACATAAAAAATTGCTTATCTAAATTTTTTTTTGATAGCATTGAGGATAAGGAAATGGAGTAGAGAGAATATGAGGATTGTTAGGAAATGAAATTGATGGAGGCATGTTAGTCTCTCTTAGTGTATCATCAACAATCTCCTTTTCTTCTACTTTATTATTGCTTTGGCCATTGTTTGGAGCTGTAGGGATGGACTCGATTTCCTTTCATGGTGACCTCTAAATTTCTCTTCAACTTCTAAGTGTAATGGAATTGCATTGTTCCTTTGGATTCAATTCTTATTACTAGGAAAAGTTCCTTTTTGTTAAGCATTGATGGTCATGGCTCGTTTAAAAATTTGCACTTCAATATTTTTCATAGTGGCTCCCATATTATTATAATGACATTCAATGTTATTCAACCGTGAATCAATCTTTTTTAACCTTGCTTCGGTCTCTTAAACAAAGGAAACCATGGAATCCTCAAGTGACATCTTATTCTCTCTTGGTTGACTATCAAACCCTGGATGAGGTTGCAACACATTCTTTATGTTTCTCTAAGAAAAATTCTCATGATTTTGAAGCCCTGGATGGTACTAATTTGGCATAGGATTTCCACGATGGTTATCGTTTTGATTCTTGATGTATTGAACTTACTCTTGATTTGTTTCATACATCAGAACTGTCAAACTTGAATCTATAACATATTCTACACTTTGTGGTATTCTTTGGGTTGTCAAGGCTAAAATTTGATGAGATAGAGAAGATACTTGAGCTGAAAGGGCCACAAACAGCTCCAATTCATGAATCCTAGTAACTTTCTTAGCCATAGATCTTTCAGTTGGCCATTGATAGTTTTTTGAGATCATTTCTTCCAAAAGAGAAGTAGCACCCTCAGTTTCCTTTGACATCAAAGTTCCACCAGAAGTAGCATCAACTATGCTTCTAGTTTGCACATTTAACCCATTATAGAACATTTGAACTTGCAACCAATCTAGCAATCCATGTTGAGGGTAACATCAAATCATATCTTTATAACTTTCCCATGATTTATAGAGTGTCTCAAAATAATTCTGCCTGAATTGACCAATCTCACTCCTAAGTTGGATTGTTTTTGTAGGTGGAAATAATTTAGCAAGAAAATTTTCTACCATATCCTACCAACTACTGATGCTTCTTCGTTGTAGAGATTGTAGCCAACCTCTAGCTTTATCCCTCAATGAAAAAGGAAACAATCTCAGTCTAATGGTGTCTTCAGTAACACCATTCTTCTTTATAGTGTCACAATTCTCCAAATGAATATTAGAATCATCAAGTAGCAATCCGCTAAATTGGGCATGTTGCACCATGCTGATCAATGCCGATTTGAGCTCAAAATTGTTGGCATTAGCTGTCTGGCGTCTTATACCTGAGTAATTGTCATTCACAATTGGCCTTACATAATCCTTCAATAAGCGTAGCTATAAATTCTATTCTCCTTCAGTCCTGGCTAGTACTTTCTTCTTTCTTTGTGATCTAAAGGTTGTTTCAATCTTTAGATTTAAAGGAATAATGTTTCAAGTTCTAGCACGATGCATCCAACGTCAATAACACACAAAGAGAAAAATAAAAAATATATATAAATGAAATAAAATATAATTCTAAATTAAAATCAAGTTTACTTTGTATAATATTGGGAAATATAAGAATAAATCAATCCCTAAAAACGGTGCCAAAAATGTGATCAGTACAAAACTATAAGTGCACAGTATCGTAGTTTTATAATAAAGTGATAAGAATAGTATCGTCCTCAAGGATTGGTAACTTACTTTTGAAAAATATCAAAATTATACTAATCTCAATTTTATCTAGAAAAATCACTAAGGTTGTTGTAATTGGAATTTAAAATAAAAGAAATTTAAAGAAAATGAAGAAAATAAAAAAAGATGTTCGAAAATCAAATTAATGGGAAGAAAACTTCTAGGAAATCGATTCCACCTAATCTCTAGTTATACTTTACTCATCTAGCTAATTGAATTAAATTCTCTCTATTTGTTAACAATCTCCAAAAAACATCTAAAAGCCTCTTTCGACAATCAATTAGAAATATTTTTGTTCATTAATTTACATAAGAGTATGTAATTTAATAAAGCAAGAAAACATTAAGACCAATGATTTTAAAACTACACAAGTTCATACAAATCTTTTGATCTCTATATTAACCTATGCTAAAATATTCCAAATCTATCCAATAATTCCCTCTTTCGATAGTAAATCATAAGATTAAAATCATCTAATTAATGGCTAGTTAATTAGAAGCAATAAACTCATAATAAATTAGACAAATATGTAGAGAAATAATTCAAATTAACATAGAAAATTAAGCATAGTTCATAATTAGATTACATCTCTTTCCTAGAACAAAGAAAATTAGTTCATGCTAAAAATTAAATTTAACATAAATGAATTCACCATAATATTTTTGAGAACAATTGAAAGGAAACTAAATAGCAAAAATAATATGTTTTTGTGTTTCCCTGTTGCTCTCCTTTCCCTTTATTGTTTTGCCCACTCTCTCCTTTTTCTCACACCTACGCAACCTTTTTTTCTTTTTCTTCTTTTTTTCTTTTAGCTTTCGTAGCTTTTTTTTCTCTCTCTTGGCTGCCTCTCTCTTTTTTTCTCAGTTTTCATTTCCTCTCCCATCTCCCTCTTTCTCTTTCTCTTCTTAAATAACCGATTGATAGAACTCTGCAGAGATTCTATTACTATTCAATGAATAGTGTTATTTGTCTGCCACTTGATACTGTTTGGAGTTGATGACTATCCTAAAAAGTAGTTGTTTCATCATTCTAGACAGGTAATAGAATAGTACTTTATCGGTACTATTTGGGTATTTAAACAGTGTCTTGTCGGCACCATTTACTCTTTTGTCTTCTTTTAGGAAAACAACAGTTATGTCTTCTAACGAAGCTTTATGGGCCATTTTATGGGCCAGGACTCTTAAATGGGTCTTTTGAATAAAATGGACTTTAAGGCCCAAATAAAAAAATAAAAGTAATGGACACGCAGGCCCAATAAATGAAATGGACTTTAAGGCCCAAATAAAAAAATAAAAGTAATGGACACGTAGGCCCAATAAATGAAATGGACACGCAGGCCCAATGATAAATAATAATGGACATGTGGGCCCAAAAATAAATGGTAATGGACACACAGGTCCAATAATAACTAAAATGGGCTTTCTAACCTAATAATCTATTTAGGCTTTAAAAGGGCCCAAAAGTTTAAGTCTAAAGTAGAAGATTCTAAATCTATCAGATCCTCTTCTGAAGTGTTTGATACGGTGATTATACGATCGAGTGATTGGGCTTCATCCGAATTGGGTTCTGTATCCTGGACCTGGGAAGTTTGTCCAGATGATAATTGCTTGCTAATTTCCAAGAGTTCCTCCTGGGTTGCTTGAGATATTAAGGCATTTGTATGTGTCTTCTATGCTAATAGAAGTGAAGATGCATGAACTTCTTTCACTTGGGGTTCTCTGTGACCCTTTTGGAGTAGCCATTTATCAATGGCTGGTAATAATAGAGTTTTAGGGATCGTAAATGATGATGACCATTTGATTTGAAATGAACGGGTAATGGTAATTACCTCTAATGCAACTGGGGGTAAGACCCACTGGTATACCCAAGGAAGGTAAAATTTTGAACAAAAAATACACAAAGGAAGGAATCTAACTTCCTCTGTTGATGGTTTATAGTGTGACAGGAACGATTCATAACTTTCTTTCACAGGTTATATCAGAATACAACTAAGGTTTCCAAATAATTTCCACCATTCTGAAAACCAAGATGGAAATCGGGATGGATTAATAGATTTGTTTACAAAGAAAAATAACCAATAATGTTGGTTATCTTTGTTTTGAATAAGAAATGCATTGAACCATGCCTGGTAATAATCCCAATAATTATATGATGTATAATGTGGGATGGAAGATGTTGGGCTGATTGGGAAAGTCAACTGTTTTGATAATTCATTTCCCCAGTCTGCTGGAGAAATAATTTTGTGAAGTTTGGTAGTTGAAAACTACACTTATGATGATTTAGGATAATGGAAATGTTTAAATTCCATGCTCCTGGTGATTTCCAAAATACTTTAGTAGTATTGAGGTGTTTTTAAGATTAATGTTGGCCTATAGAAAATTCATTTTCCAAACATTTTTTGAACGGCCAAGGGTTTTGATCAAAAAATTTTTTTTTCTAAAATGGTAACCATCTGAGTTGGCTGTTTTTTAAAATACTCAAAGGTTATTTTGTTTTGGGAATGACTTCCCTTTCTCCTTTTGGAGGAAAATATGTTGAAGATGTTATTCTTCTTTCTGGAATAGAAATTGTTCCAGATGATTTTTGGTAAAATGATTTTGATTTGGAAGGTATTATTTCCAAATTTGATGAATAAGTTTGTCCCCTTAATCCTGGGATACAACAAAAAGCCGTTCAGATTTTTTTAGAATCCATATTTTGCATCCATTCTTGGATACGTTGATATAATTCCACATCCTTAAGGGTCAGTTGTGGTGATGTTTCTTCCAAGGTTTGTTGGGAAGATGATGGTTGGTTTTGGGTTACCTGAGACCATGTCATAATAGGTTTGGCCGATGAGAGGCTAGTAATGGTAAGGGTTGGAGGTTCCCTCTTCTCATTATCATTTTTCTTCTTACTCATCTTGGAACTTGTTTTGGAGAAATTCTCTGGTTAGAAAATCTGGTAATGAATTATTCTCTCCTCTGATAAATTCAATATCAAAATAAAAAATACTTAATAATGCTTGCCATCTAGCAAAATTTTATTTAGATGCAATATTTTTAATATATTTTAATAAAATTTCTTTTGCAGACTTACAATCAATTCTTAGTAAAAATATTTGATTCAATAAATCTGATTGAAATTTCGAAATACATAGTACTATTGATAGTACTTATTTTTTGACAGTGGAATAATTCTTTTGACAATCATTCCAATGGTCAGAGACAAATTGAACGATTTGTTCATTTTTATCTTGGACTTGCTTTAATATCCTACCATATACGAGTTCACTGGCATCGGTCTCTACTATCTTGGGGAGCATTGGATCCATAAGATGTAAACAGTGAATGTTTTGGACTTGTGCTTTTATTTTCTACACAATTTTTGTATGTCCTTTTTATCAATGGCTCAAAGGTTTTCTTAAGCTGGTTATACAGTGGTTTTGCCAATCTATTGATGTTGGGGCAGAAGCTTAATACGTAGTTTAAGCTACCAAGGAACCTTTGTAGCTATGTTTAGTCAATAATCCTATCAGGGAATTTTGTTGTAAACTGAAGGGATCGATTGATTGGAATTACTATTCCATTGGATATGTTGTGTCCAAGAAACCTAATATTGGTTTGAAAAAGAGTCATTTTCTTGGCTAATAAGGCCAATCCATTCCACTTGATTCATATTATTTTCTCTTGATTTAAATTTTTGAATTTAATTTGTCAACAGAGAACTACTAATTTTATCCATATGTCTCTTCCAATAACAAATAGGCACACCTTGCTAAAATAATTCACTATATACCTATGAGAATTAAATTCACCAAGATTCATTACATTCAAAGTTCTCCAATAGTTACACATACAATAAAGAATGTTCCTCTCCTTTCATCATACATGTTATCCTAAACACGAGCAATATACACAAAAATGCCTCTTCCAAGTTTATTTAGGTGCCACGAATGAATTGATAAATTTTCCAATAATTAAAAGCATTAAGCACAAATAGAATAAACAACTTAAAACATTAAATCTTTCAAAAATATTTTATTCAAGCTTCATAAATTTAGCAACACAACAACCCTAGAAAAATTAAATTATTTCATAACAAAACATAAAATTACAATACGAAAATATTAATGCATTTAAGGAATATTAGATGAAAAAAACAAACCCACAAAATTAAAATCTGTTTTTGCTCTCTAAATTTTTGGCACACGTAGAAACACAACAAAAGCCAAAAATGGCTTCTCTGTGTACCACAGTCCAACTCATCAACCTCTCTTTTCTGGCAATAAATGCCCTATTTATAACTAAAAAAATAATATCAACAAATATTAAGTGTGTCAAACAATTTTCTTTAATCACGCATACACGCGTATGAAAATGGGGATATCGAAATTATTATTTTAACAAATGCATAGAAGACATATATAAACAGCTAGAAGTGTGTTGATTCTGTGTTTTTGTTTCAATTCATGCATGCCACGTGTCAGGATCTTATTAGCTACAAGAAATAACGAGACACGTGGTAGCCTTTCATACGCTATGAAGAGAGGGCGCATAAGGACCGCGTTGCACGGGAGAAGTGCTTTCGTAGACACATGGGGGACGCAGAAGCTACTAGAAACGTGCATCATTTTTGTGTTTTTTATTTTAAAAAACCTATGCCACGTGTCGACATTTGACTTGCTAGAGGAATAATCAAGACACGTGGTATCTTTTTATTCGGTGGAATGACAGAGTGTATGAAGTTTCTCTGGACCGCGTCGCATGGGAGCATTGCTGGCATAGACACATGGGTCCTACCCTACACGCCAGCCTGCATGGCTAGGTGGGCCCCATATGGCATACCGAGTAGTGTGCAACTGGGAAATATGTCCAATTGCTTTTGTCACATCTGTATTACACGCGCAGATCCTTACCATTGATATTCTAATCAAACGATGCATGGCATGCGTGGAAAATAACTGCGTGTGGTCTTCTTTCCTGCATAGAAAAATAAATTTCTTTAATTTCATTTTAGCCCTCCAATTTAATTCAAATTAACTTTTACACTTCTGTTAATTGCAATTAAGCCCTTTTTTCTAATTTAAATTAACTTTTAAACTTTTGTTAATTACAATTGAGCCCTATTTTAATTCAAATTATATTTTAGATTTTAATTGCAATTAAGCACTCTTTTAATTTAAATTATATTTTCAGACATTTATTAATTACAATTAAGTCCTTTTTCGATTCAAATTTTTTAATTTTCTTAAAAATATATTCCTTAAAAAATTAAAAGTAAATATTAATTTATTTCATTAAAATTAACTAAAACTGTCAAGAACATAGCAATTATACTTAATAAAATGGACAAAATAACTATATAATATACAATTATCACACAGCTCCATGGCAATCTAGGTTTTGAAATCAGATTCTTAGATAAGAGATCGTTGATCTCCTTCCTACAGAATTGTTCAAGGTCACCATTCATTTGAATAGGCCTTGCTTTTGTGGGGATATCCTTTTCATTAAAGGATGATTCATATGGTAAATCTACCATATGTTCTTTTCTATCCCAGAAAGCATTGGGTAATTCAGAACAAATCTCCTTTTCAAAAGAGATTTGTATTTTAGAGATTTTATCTTTGATCTCTAGGATTTGAAGTTTTTTCTCAACTATATGAGATTGAACTCTAATTTTTAGATAGAGAAGGTCCTTTTCTCTATGTTTGATAAGAATAGAAATATCTTTTGGAGAGATTGAATGGTTTCTGATGAGATTAAGATCTCTGGTTTTTGGTTCTTTGATGAAAGGGAAGCTGAAGGCTTCTCTTCCAATTTTGAAAGAAATCATATCACGTTTGACAAGATATGGAGTAATGATATCCATAAAAGGAGTTCCTAGTATGAATGGGTAGCCTATATAAAAAACTATTACTAATGGAGTTTTGATAAGGAATGATTCTTTCAGAATAGATACCTGAGTTTTCCCAATGATATTCATGCGAGATTTATTGGTAGAATTGAGTTGTTCTTGAGTAGGTTTGTAAAACCTTCTGGGAACAATTGATGGTTTAATGTAGTTAAGATCAGCCCCTATATCGAACAAGGCAATGACCTCCAGTTTTGATTCATCAGGGAATAGTAAGACTATACTAATGTTATACTTCCTGGTGGTGATTTTCCTTAAATTTTGAAGAATATTATTTTTCTCCAGATTTTTAAGTTCTTACTAGTTTGATGTAAGGTCATCATCAAAATCACTTACATAAGTTGATATTTTTTCTCCATTTTTAATAATATCATATTCTTTTAATTTTTCTCTAAACTGGTAGAGTTCTAGCTTAATAGTTTTGATCTCAATTTTTAAGTCTTGGATTTGACTTTCAGGTTTGATAATTTTGTTCTTTCATTCCAGAACATCAGTGAGGTTGTAATAGCATATGTTGGTATTTGGAAGTTCAGAATTTTTAATGTTTGTGTTTTAGCCAAAGATGTAGTTAGGTATTCTACATATAATTTGGTTATTGATGGGTCATTTAACTTAAGGATTTCATCTTGAAGTTGTTCATCTTCTTCCTTAGTTAATACATTAATAGTTTTATCAAAGGAATCTAAATTGCTGGTTACAAATTCATCATCCTGGGGATTTGGTTCTTTGTCTGACCATTTTTCAGACTCATATGATAAGGATGTATCTACCATGAGGGTAGATATTTTGGAAAAGGTGTCTTCTTCAAGTTTTAATTCGTGAAGTTTTTTAGACATTTTGCAATAATTAGCAGTGTGGCCTTTCTTGCCACATTTATAACATTTAAACTCTTTAAATTTTTTAAAGGGTTTTTTATGTGGTTTTGATTCCTTATTAAAATTTCTTTTATAAGGTTTTTGTAAAAATTCATTCTTTTTTCAAAGAATGGTTTTCTAGTTTTTGAAAAATTCTTATAAGTTTTATAATGTTCCTTATAAGGTTTTGATTTGGTTTTACTACAAGTTCCCTCACAGGTTTTTTCTATAGAGAGATTGCTATCAAACTGTTTGCAGAATGATCCAATTTCTCTTTTGGAAACTTTTAGTTCTAATTTCATTTGTTTTTGGATTTTCAAATCTTAACATATTTGATGACCCTAGTTTTGAGCAAAATTGATCAACTGACCGTAGGTTAGTTGGTCATATGGGATGATGTGATTCCCATAAGTTTCGCGTATTTTATTTATGGTTTTCTCACTTAAGAGTGGAGGAAGTCCTGCTAAAAACTTCTCCTTCTAGAAAGGTTGGATAGAGTCATCTCTCAACATAACTCTAGACAAAAATGTGGTTTTATAATTTTGAAAATCACTCATCTTCCTACATTTTATGTTGGAAAGAAGATCAGCATTTTTATCTTTTAAATGGGATGGATCTCCCATAAAATGGTGTGATATGGTGAAGAGTAATGTGGAGACTGCATCCTATATAGGAGCTCCATGATGATCAAGTATGGGTATACCACACTCATCAGTCAATATCGCATCGTAGATATCTGACTGCTATTGTTTTGAAAGATGATGATCCTACCATCCTTTTAGTTGCCTTGAAAAGCCAGCTATTAATAATTCAACAACTGTTTTATCAGTTGTACCAATTTGGGTTTTATAATCATTCGACGCCATGGTCATCTACTGTAAGATATTTTATATCTCATGATCAGTCATACCATCTATGTTCCAAACATAGATAGAAGACACGTTATACTTAGTTTGGATAACCTAACTAGGCTAGGTACCTATGGTATGTGGGTACCTAACTGGGCTAGGTTCTTGCCAAGCTAACTTTTTAATGTGAGGGGTTGGCTCAGAAATGATTTCTCAAGAGCTGTGCTCGGATGATATATCAGATCCTAGTTTACTAAGAGTACTAAGATTATGTAATGTTTTTGGGTTGATTTTGAAGTCAATGGTGACTCAGGAACAACTAGTCCTATTTTGTTTGAAAACTGGTCTTCTAATTGGGACCTAATGGTGTTATTCCAATTTTGAAGTTTTTCAAATTTTGATGTTATTTCTTCTTGGGCTGGTTTGGATAGCTGGAAGGGTTTGAAGATAGGGTTCTTAACCTTACTATCTATGTTTTGATAAGATGTAGAGGGAATATCTATTCTTAGATTTTTCTCTATTATTATGAGTTACTTATCTAAAGTATTCATGTTGATGTTGGTAAAATTATTCTCTATAATAATGTTTTTGAGGTTAGTTGCCTGGTTCTCTTGAGGGTTCTTAAGAGGGAAGGCTTCTAGCTAACTATCCTGATAAGGGATGGTAATGGGTCTTAATGAAGGATGTTCAGCTTCAATTGAACCATCAGGAGTTTCCCATATGGGTAACTTCTTTTTAATATTAACCATGTTAATTGTATTAACTGGTTCATCTATCTCTTCTAATAGCCTATCGAAGTCAACTTCGGTGACATCACTAGGACTAATATCTGAAACATTTTGAGTTATCGAGTTAAAGCTATTGGTTTTCTAGCTAAATACTCTACAATTTCATCTTCTAGAAGCATATCGAAGTCAGCTTCTATGACATCCTAAATACTAATCAATGGGAATTTCTTATAATGTGGAACTATAGCTATAGGTTTTATAACTATGGGTTCTACAGTAATGTTGACTGGTTTAGGGTCAATTTGAACTACAGGTTCAGGTTTGGGATCTTTTAAGATAACTAGTTTAAGGTTACCTATTGACACTGTTAAAGGTTTGACTAAGTCAACAGGTTCTACTGTTTGGACTGACTTAAGGTCAACTGATGATACTATGCTAACCGGTTCATGGTTAATTAGTGATAAGGTTTCAACTATGCTATCCTGGGTAAGGGTAACAATGTGATTTGGTAATGTTTCTATTGAGTTTTTGGACTTGAGTCTTGCCCTATGTGCCTAAGTAGTGTATTTTGTTTGATAAATGAATGGAGAGTCTAGACCTTTGGTTGCTCTATAGATTTCTAACCATTTTAGAAACTCTGTGTTTGTATTATGCTCTTTAACATAATGCTCATGTTTTCTAAAGCAGCTAGCCCTAGTATGTTCTGAGTGTGTTTTAAAGAACCAATGTTTAATTCTTTTATTATGTGGATAATCTAAATCTAGAAGTAGGATTTCTATGTCTAATAATTCATCTTCCACTATTAATACATTTAACTTATTCATCCTAACTTGTTTGCTAGGTGCTTTGGATTAAGTTGGTGATGTAGGTTAAATAGGTGATACCTAAGGTGAATCACTCATCTCAGAGTTGTCAATAGTGTAAACTGGTTTGGGTACTGGTGTACTATAGTCTACTCCTTTAAGTTTTTTTTTCCTAAGGATATCTGAGGTTGATAACCTAGGGTTTGTTTTGAATGGTAAATCCATTGATGAAAATTCTAAGGCATTCGATGAGCATCTCATTAATGAAGATCTATTGAATCCTATTTCAATATTTCCATTTTTATATTTTATTATTTTCGTAAGTTCTGTATGTTGTACAGTTTCTTCCGGTTGATGAGTGTCACATGTTGGCTGGGAAATTTCTTTCAGAAGTCATCTATCTGGGAAAATAACATTATCCCAACTTATTGGCCTAGGGATAGTAATATTTGATCTAGAAAGAACTGTTTGTAATAAAATAGTTTCTCCTTTCTCAGAGTTATGAATATTCCTAGTGTCCCAAGTGGACGTCATAATTTTGTAATGAACTCTATATAATAAAGCTACTGGAATTGTTCCTGGTAATACTTTAGTATTATGAGTTTAGATTTGAAGTGTTAATAATTTTAATATTTGAGTATCTTTTAAAGATACTATGAAATTTGGTAAGCAATTAAAAGATATTGGTCCTAAGCCTAGGCTTGTTTCTACCGTACCTAATAAAGATTCCTTGAAATCTATTAGTCTAGCATCCCTGAGGACTACCAGAATTGATGAACTTAACCATGTTCGGGTTAAAGGTCTTAATCCAATTTGAACTAAACCAAAATGAACACATTTGAAATTTTTATCAAAATATTTTTGTGATGATTCTTTTGAAAGAAGTTGAATTGCTTTAAAAGGTAATGAAAGTTGAAGATCTCTTTCTTCAATCTTAATGATGTAATTCGTTTTAAAAGGATTCATCATCTTTGATTGATAAATTTGGTTCTTATTGATCTTTGGAATCTTCCAACGATGAATAGATTTTTGAAAATTTTCAATAGTAACTTCGTTACTATTAGTGATATAAGACTTTTTTGAAGATGATGAAGTTTTGTTTAATAATGTTGATGATGCTGAAAAGCTTTGTTTTGACATTTTAAGTTTCAAAATTAATAAGACTTATAAACTTATATGGTGAAAACTAATCATCAATATAACATGTATATCATGGTAAATATGATTCTTAAAATATAAATTGCAGTCTACTAATAACAAGCAAGATACAAGAATAATCATGAAATTTGAGTCATAGAATTATATTAAATAAATTATACATGAAACATTTAACATTTATTTTCTTGTTCTATCTCTTCATATAATATTTATGACTTACTTAAACTTATAATAGAATAGGTCGTTTACTAAACACCGGCAAGTATAAGGTATTATTGCCCTCAGTGCCAACACATGGCTTAAACTGGACTTATCACCCTTCGTCCGAATTGAATGCATAAATGCAGCAACCTTACATATTATCTTATAAGTAAATCTTTAAGTCATATATATTATTATTCAAGTTTCAAACAATACTTATGAATATTAACTACTACATGTATTTAATCTATTTAATGTAACCCTTTGGCTTTGATACCATAATGTCGACCATGGATCTGGGGTGTTATCAGTAGACTGCAATTTATATTTTAAGAATCATATTTACCATGCTATACATGTTATATTGATGATTAGTTTTCTTCATATAAGTTTACAATTTTTATTAATTTTGAAACTTAAAATGTCAAAACAAAGCTTTTCAGGATAGATTAAGGAAGAAAGAGTGTGGATATATATATATATATATATATATATTTGTGTGTGTGTGTGTATTCAACCGCCGCTTCCTTCCTTTATATATATATATATATATATTTGAGAAATCTTAATTTAAATTTGATAATTCTTAGATAATATGTTTCTAAAATTTTAGATCTTCATTATCATCAAATCTGCAATAAAATTTAAATAATAATAATGAAGTCTAAATTCAATACAAAATAAATAAAATTAGACTAAAGTTAAAGTTGAGAATAGATAAATTATGCGTTGACCAGAATAGTCTTCCCTTGGCATGTGTCACACTATTATTGGTTAGCATTGTTAATTTTACTTGCTTTGAACTCAGTCCTTGATTTGAAGCTGATCTGACGGTCTAAATTCTACCTAAGCATTATTTAAACCCCTAATCACTCCATAAACCCTAGAAAGCCATAATTAACATCATATTTATCAGTTTTGGAGCTAAAAGGAGAGAACAATACAAAAAAAATTCAAAAGCAAATACAATTTTTGTGGAGATTAAACAAGATATTGGTATTACAATTCAAGAGATTGATTGTATTTCGTCTTCTACTCCTTTATTTATCAACTTTTATGTCTTTCTTTATGAAAAATATGAGTTTTATTTATGTCTATTTTATTTATTAATCTAGGAGTCTTATGAACCCAATTTTCATCATATGATAATCTAATATTTTACCCCAGTTATGAATTCTATTTAATTATATTATTTAATTTGATTTTTATGCTATTAATTGTTTGGACAACAATTGATTTATAGATGCAATTAAATAAATTTAAGAAAATTATTTAATTATTTGTGTTGATTAAATAACATGCATAGTTTTTAGACAGAGATGAATGATTCTTATATATGCAATCTATAATTGATGACCTTAATGAGTAGTATGCAATTTAATTGATATAAGTGTGTGATTAAGTTAATGACTATATAGTGTCTAGTTTACTTGAGAGAGAAATATATGCTAGATTAGATTCAATTGATCATGTAATTAATTGATAATTATATTAAGAGATATTCATATGTTTAGAAAATTGGAGAATTAAGTATTCCTATATATTTTCTCATATATCTTCTTAGTAACCAAATCTGATTTAATTAATCATTGTTATTTATTTTTAGTTCTTTTAATTTTGATTTTTTAAAATATAAAAACACCAAAAAATTTGATATTTACCTTTTTTAGTTTTAAAAATTAGTTTTCAATAACATAATTTCTATAGAAACGATCTTTTCTTATCATTATATTACTTATTGTTATACTTATCATTGCACATAATTAGTGTGTTAATCAAGTTTTTGGCGTCATTGTTGGGATTATAAATATTATAAATTTATTTTTTTAATTTATTTTTCTTTATTTTAATTGTAATATTAATTTATTTATTTATTTTACTTATATATTTTTGTTTTTATTTATTTTATTTGAGTTAATTTTCTTTATTTATTTTCTTTAATTTTTTTAAAATTTTAATTTATTTGTTTAGTTATCCATTTTTCATTTTTTATTTATTTTTAACTTAGATACATCATTTAGTGCTATTAGAAAGATAATTGAGTCTAATGCAATAGTAGAGTCTTTAGGGAAAAATTTTGCCTTTAGATCTTGAAATTGAGCATACTTTGAGATCAATAAGAAAACAAGAAGTTGTCACCCAAATGAAAGAAATGGCTAATCCATTAGAAATAAACAATAATGAGCTAAATTTGAACAATCAGATACCTTTGATGGATGATAGGGATAGAGCTATGAATAAATATGCAATACCTATGTTAAAAAGGCTTAATCGAAGTATTACAAGGCCAAGCATTCAAGCTAATTAGTTTGAACTAAAGATAATAATGTTTCAAATACTACAAATAGTTGAACAATTCAATAGATTACCAACAAAGGATCCTCATCTGTATCTGAGATTGTTTATTGAAGTTGTAGATTCCTTTAATTTCAATGGTATGATAGAGAAGGCATTTAGGCTTAGGTTTTTCCCTTGCTCTTTGCTAAACCATGCTCGAACTTGGCTAAACGTTTTGCCACCTAATTCCATTACAACTTGGAATGATTTGGCAGAGAAATGCTTGATGAAATATCTCCCACCAACAAAGAATAACTTAGGAATGACATTACCTCTTATAAAAAATATGAAGGACAATCTTTATATGAAGCATGGGAAAGATTTGAATAATTTCTAAGGAAGTTTCCCTACCATGGTATCCCTCATTGAATCCAAATGGAGACTTTCTACAATGGTCTCAATGCTCAAACAAGAACTATTGTTGATGCATCTGCTAATAGAGCTCTACTAGCCAAATCTTACAATCAAGCTTATGATGTAGTTGAAAAAATGGCTAGCAATAATTATCAATGGCCAATGGACAGAATGATAGCCATAAGAAGAGTATCAAGAGTGCATAAGGTAAATGATATCACAGCACTTACAGCTCAAGTGTCATCTTTGGTAAATCTTTTGAAGACTCCAAACTCATTAGCAAGTATAAACAAGGTCAAAGATTCAAGGGTGTCATGTATTTTTGTGGGGGAGCTCATTTATTTGTTAATTGTCTGGATAATCTTGAATCAGTATTCTATATGGGTAATATGAATCGAAATAATAATCCATACTCGAACACATATAACTTAGGATGGAGATAACATCCAAATTTCTCTTGAAATAATAAAACTCAAGGTGCTAATCAATTCAACCATAAATCATTTCTACCTCTAGGTTTTCAACAACCACAAAAATCACAAGCCCAAGAAAAGAAGCTACCTACTAAGGACAATACAATTTCTTTAATGGGGATGATGAAAAACTTCTTCCAATTAGTAATTACAAAAGTGTCAACTCAAGAGGCTTTAATTCAAAATTTATTTTTCAATTAGACACAAAGTCTCTACAATATCTTTCTCAAAGAGTTTAACTTGCCAATTGATATAGATTTCTTGCATATTGTATTGAAGAATGAACAAAGATGATTTATTGATAATCGAACATGTTTTGGAAGAATTGATCTAATAGCAACTGGTAATAACTATTGCATTAAGATATGACAGTCATGTGATTTCAATCCATAAAGTTTCTTATCAGTGATAGACACAAAATTTCTTAAGTTGGATGAGTAACCATCAGGAACTTTCACACCCTCCAAACATTTACAAAACACATTCTTCTCTTTTCTTGACATTGTATATGATGTTGGTGGCAAGTATGTTCGATTCTTATCATTTTCCACCCTTGGTGCTAATCCAGGTCGTATGCCTAATTTCTTTAAATCCAGTCTTGCTTTAATTCCATCCTTTGTTTTTCCAGGTATATTAAGTAAAGTACCAATCAAGCTCTCACATACACTTTTCTCAATGTGCATGACATCTAAGATGTAACGAATGTTTAGGTCTTTCCAATAAGGTAATTCCCAAAATATTGATTTTTTATTCCAATAACCATGGTAAGTCGGTTCAAACTCTTTTTCATTTTCACCCATTTCATTAGTTGACCTCTTTCGTTTCCCTACCTTAGTGAGTTTTTTTTTTCATCTTTCCATATCGTTTGAATGTCATACCATATAATTGCCTTAATATATCAACACCTCGCAAAGGTCGGGTTGCATGGTCATGATCTTCTTTACCATCGAACGGTTTCTTTTGGTATATAAACTTGTGTCCAGATGGCAAAAATATTCTATGTCTTCTATAAGAAATCTTTCATCCGTGAACACGATAAGTTGTAGAAGTTCCATCACTACATATAGGGCATCCCTTGTAACCTTTTGTTGCATGTCCTGATAAGTTTCCATAGGCAAGAAAATCATTAATTGTCCATAAAAGGACCCCCCTCAAGTTAAAGTGTTCTTCTTTATGTGCATCATAAACATTTACACCATCATTCCATAACGTCTTTAAATTATCTATCAGAGGCTGCAAAATATACATCAATATTAACACTGGGTTGTTTCAGTACTGAGGTCAACAATGTTAACATCATGAATTTTCTTTTCATACACAACCAGGAAGGAAGGTTGTATGTTACCATAATTACTGGCCAACAACTATATCTACTACTAAGGGAACTATATGGATTAATTCCATCAGCAGCAATGGCAAGATGAAGATTGTGCGGATCAGATGCAAATTAAGGAGATAAATTATCTACTAATTTCCAATTTGGAGAATCACAAGGATTACATAGCACTCTATCATCAGATCGATTATCTGAATGCCAAATCAACATATTTGATGTCTCTTTACTTTTGAACAACCTTTGAAAGCGAGGAATCGAAGGAAAGTACCAAAGAACCTTTGCAGTCACGCCTTTCTTATGTGTTGTCTCATTTGTACCATGCTTCCATCTTGATTCTTTACACATCGGACAATCATCTAATGTCTCATATTCTTATCTATAAAGAATGCAATCATTTGGACAAGCATGAATCTTATGATATTCTATGCCAAATCGACTAAGATATTTCTTCACTTCAAACATTGAAGATGGCAATTCAATACCCTCAGGAAACATACCGACTAGTAGATTTAGTAATTCTATGAATCCCTTGTCAGAAAAACCATGTTTTGCCTTCACATTGTACAAATGAATCAATCTCGACATTTTAGTGTATTTTTTGCATTTTGGATACAACGGTTTTTCAGCATCTTCTAGAAGTTTTTTAAAGGTTTCGAGATCATCCTCACATAGTTCATCTTCAACACCATGAAACATATTTTCTGTTTGTACATTATGATAAGATGTATGTAATCCACTCACATTCTTATTTATCTCTTTCCTATGAGTATTATCAATATTTTCTCCATGATAATACCAACATTTATAGCTCAAAAGAATACCATTGTGGATAAGGTGATACTTAACCTCGTCAAATTCATGAAATCGCTCATTTTTACATTTAACACATGGGCATCGAATCATACTAGTTCCAGTATTACTATTTCTACAAGCAAATTCCATGAAACTTTCAACTCGAGAAATGTAGTCATGCTCAATTCTACACTTTGACATCCAAGATTTGTCCATTTTTTATTAATGACATTAATTAAGCATATTAATTAATTATGTATCCAATGAATATATTTGAAGTATTATTATATAAATTCCCTAATTATTAGAATATATACCAAAACATACATAATACAAAACATTTATCATTTTAATCATTTTACAATTGTATTACTTTTAATTAATAAAATATAATTATTTATATGTAAATAAATCTATCCACATACGGTAAATATTATAGTCCCTCAAACCCACAACATGTAGATATTATTTTCGTAGAAAATAAGTCAAACATATAATAACAAGCATAATACAAAACATACAAATCAAAAATTTATACAAAAAATAAAGCAAATTGAATAATAAGTAAAAAAAATTAATAGAAATACTTACAAGAGTAAATGAAGTGACTAAATGAAGGAAATGAAGAAGAAATTGGTGTTTTGTAAGTGAGAATAAGTGAGAAAATGGGTATAAATATTTTGAGTATTTCTCTCAAAAAAATAGGGGATTTGAAAGATAATGAGAAGAGGAATATAACCCACAAAATGACATTAGAAATAGTGGTCGGAGCTGGCCATAAATTGAGAAATAGTGGAGGGTGAGCTCGGTTTTAGGCGAAGGGGGAAGAGAAATAGGTGTTTTGGAATTCTGTTGGTGAAGAAGAGAGAAGAAATGGTAATAAATGCGTGGATAGCATTGGTTGACGTGGCAAACCGATGCTTACCATGTGTGTAGCATCGGTTCGCCCCGTCAACCAATGCTACACACGTGGCTAACGTCGATTCATATGGTGAACAGACGCTATCCACGTGTGTAGCGTCGATTCGCCCCGTCAACCGACGCTATCCACGTAGTTTAAAATTGAAATTTTTTTTGTCAATTATTATTTTATTTGAACTCCTATATATATATATGTAGTATAAAAAAAGAAAAAATAATAATTTTAAAATAATATCCAAACAAATAAACAAAATTATATAATTTTAAAAACGATTGTCTCAAAAAAAAGAAGAAAAAATTATACTATATATATCCAACTTAAATTTTAAAGAGTCAAATAAAATAATAATTGACCTAAAAAAACATTGTACCTAAAAAAAATTTTCAATTGTAAACTGCATTTTTTAATTTAAAAAATACACGTAGGATGTAGCGTCGGTTCACCACGTCAATCGATGCTACGTCCTACGTGTAGCGTCGGTTCACCACGTCAACTGACGTTATGTCTTATGTGTAGCGTCAGTTCGACACATCAACCGACGCTACGTTCTATGTGGATAGCATAGGTTCTACACCGAACCGACTTTAAATTCATTATAAGTCAGTTTTTTCCATAAACTAACTTTACATATCGACTTAAATACCCCTTTTGTAGTAGTGACATATTTGATGTCTCTTTACTTTTGACCAACCTTTGAAAGCGACCAATTGGAGGAAAGTACCAAAGAACCTTTACAGGTAGGCCTTTCTTAGGTGTTGTCTCATTTGTAGCTGCTTCCATCTCGATTCTTTACAAATCGGACAACATCTAATGTCTCATATTCTTTTCTATAAAGAATGCAATCATTTGGATAAGCATGGATCTTATGATATTCCATGCCAAATCGACTAAGAGATTTCTTTACTTCATACATTGAAGATGGCAATTCAATACCCTCAGGAAACATATCTATTAGTAGGTGTAGTAATTCTGTGAATCCCTTGTTAGAAAAACCATGTTTTCCCTTCACATTGTACAAATGAACCACTCTCGACATTTTAGTGTATTTCTAGCATTTTGGATACAACGGTTTTTCAGCATCTTCTAGAAGTTTTTTAAAGGTTTCAGAATCATCCTCATGTAGTTCATCTTCAACACCATGAAACATATTTTATGTCTATATACATTATGATAAGATGTATGTAATCTACTCACATTCTTATTCATCTCTTTCCTATGAGTATTATCAATATTTTCTCCATGATAATACCAACATTTATAGCTCAAAAGAATACCACTACGGATAAAGTGATACTTAACCTCGTAAACTTAATGAAATTGCTCATTTTTACATTTAACACATAGATATCGAATTATACTAATCTCATTATTACTATTTCTACAAGCAAATTCCATGAAACTTTCAACTCTAGAAATATAATCTTGCTCAATTCTACACTTTAACATCTAAGATTTGTCCATTTTCTATTAATAACATTAATTAAGCATATTAATTATGTATCTAATCATTATATTTCAAGCATTATTATATATGAATTCTCTAATTATTAGAATATATACCAAAACATACATAATACAAAAATTTATCATTTTAATAATTTTAAAATTGTGTTACTTTTACTTAATAAAATATAATTATTTATATGTAAATAAATTTATCCACATACGATGAATATTCTGGTCCCTCAAACCCACAACATCCAGATATTATTTCCTTAAAAAATCAGTCAAACATATAATAACATGCATAATACAAAACATACATAAATAAAAAATTTATACAAAAATAACGCAAACTGAATAATAAGTGCGTAGGATTAATAGAAATACTTACAATAGTAAATGAAGTAACTAAATGAAGGAAATGAAGAAAAAAAGAATATTTTGTAAGTGAGAAAATAGGTATAAAAATTTGAGTATTTTGCTAAAAAAATAGGAGATTTGGAAGATAATTTGGAGAGGAAAAAACTCACTAAACGGCGTCGGAAATGATAATCGGAGGTGGCCAAAAAATGAGAAAGAGTGGATAAGCTGAAGCTCGATTTTGAGTTTTTTTAGGTACTGCAAATTAAAAATGATGTTCTGATAGAAGAGAGAAGAGAAATGGAAAAATACACGTGGATAGCATCGATTGACGTGTTAAACTAACGCTACACACGTGGATAACGTCGGTTGACACGTAGAACCGACGCTATCCATATGTGTAGCATCGATTTAACACGTCAACCGACGCTATCTACGTGTGTTTTTTATTTTAACAGTTTTTAAAATTGAAATTAATTAAACAATATAATTTTTTTATTTTTTTGATCAATTATTTTTTAAGATTTTAATTAACTATAGACCTTTTTATATTTTTTTGAAAACTTTTCTATATTGTGCTTTTCATGCTATCCAAATTTGATAACTACGTAAGAAATGCATGTACATAAAATTAAGTACGTATCCACATGTATTTTTTTATTTTAAAAGTTTTTAAAATTGGAATTAAACAATATAATTTTTTTTTTATTTTTTTGGTCAATTATTTTTTAAGAACTTAATTAACTATAGATTTTTTATATTTTTTTGAAATTTTTTTGTATTATGTTTTTCATGCTATCTAAATTCGATAACTTTTTATGAAAAACATGTACATAAAATTAAATACGTATCTAAATAAATACACAAAATTTTGTAAATTTTATAATTTTAAAAACTAATTGACTAAATAAAAGAAGAAAAAATTATATTATATATATCTAAATTCAATTTTAAATAGTTCAAATAAAATAATAATTGATAAAAAAAATTAATTATGTGTCAACCGACGCTACATATAGCGTCAGTTTTTCATCGAATCGACTTTAAATTGATTATAGGTCGATTTTATCAAAAAATCGATTTTATATATCGACTTAAATATCACATTTTATAGTAGTGATAGTAACACATTCGTAATTTGGTAAGATAGAAAATTTTAATTTAAAAAAAATTAAAAAAAAATTTATTTTATTTTTAATATACAAAAAATTAAAATTTAATTTTTAAAAGAAAACCCTTTATCTATTCACAATCATCTCCTTCTCTACAATATCATTCGTAATTGCACGAGGCATATGGATGGTGATCGGCGGCGACTACGGCATCAGAATAAAACCCATAGAGAGGCGAGTCTGGTGGCTGTATTGGACGACAAAAAAAGCAGTGGATGGTGGCAACGAGAGGAAGCAACAATGAACAATTGTGGCTGGGACAAGATGATCGCATTCAGGGATCGAGGCATTGGACCCGGATGGGGTTGTTGAAGCTAGTACGTGCTAAACCTTTTGGCTCCAGTAGTGTTGCTAATAGGCGATGGTGGATGATTAGAGTGAACAATTATGGTTGATGAAGCGGGTAGGAAATGGTTGGGGAACTGGATTTTCGAATTTTGTTTTATGAAACTGAATCAAATTTTTTTTGTTTTATAAAATATGGAAAAGGGATAGGATTTTATTAAAAAAAAAAACAAAATACCTAAAAGATGTGGATTGTGAAGTTATAGGATAAAGAAATTGATGAAAGGGGAAGAATATCAAACAATATCAGCTTTGAGGATTTGAATAATATAAATTGGGTAGGGAGAATAGAATAATAGGGAGTATAGAGTCATTTAGAAATTTTAATTATATAATTTACATAATTAAGTTTTTAATTAGTTGTAATACTCTTATTTCCTCCCGCCCTCTATCTTTATCTATTATTTCTCTATTTCTTTCTTTTTATCTTTCATTTCCCTTTTCTCTCCATCATTGTTTCTTTTTGTATTCACTTTTTTTTTTCATCCTAATTTTATTTTTTTATTAATAAAATAATAACGAGAGAAAAATTGAGAAAAAAAAAATTAGTATACATTTTTTAAAATTATTTTATCAATCAAATTAAAAATTTTTATTTTATTTTTAAAAATTTTTAACTTAATTTTATTATACTTTTAAATTATAAAATTAATAAAATTTAATAACGTAATTATAGAATTAAAATGATCATACATAAAGAAAAAAATTATATTATATTTTAATTTATATTTAAAATTTATAAAAAATATAATATTAATATATTTATTTATAAATATTTTATTATAAATAAATAAAATATATATTTTTAAAAGGGTATTAAAATAAAAGATGAAATTCAAGCTTAGTTTTAAGTTAATGAGAATAGGGAGTCATACTATCTATATAATAAATTAATCCTATCATAAATAAAATATTTATACCTCAGAAAAATTCAAATGATGATAACTAATCCCTAAGTATAACAAAATTGAAAATACTAATAATTTAAATAATAATGCTTCTATTCCCGTCAACAAGTTTTTTATTTTTGTATTTCATTACTATATTGATTGTCTATTTTATTATTTTTACTTTTTGTTCTTTCATATTAATTTTTATTTTTTAAATTTTTAATTATTAATTTTTTTCCTATTTTATTTTAATTTTAACTCGGTTAGTATTGGGTACTATTAAAATTTACTTAAAACATGAAAGTTCTTGATATTTATCTTATAAATTTACAATGGAGTTTAGATAAATGAACTGTAAGAGGAAGTTAATTTTTAATATTTAAATCAAATTAGAATTAAAAAAAAAAAGAGCTCTTGAAGAAAACAAAAGAAAGTTGGAAAAATAATAAGAGAGAAATGAAAAATAAAGCGAGACCTCGCGATGAAGAAAAGGGTGAGATGAGAGTTAAAGTCATAATGAAAAATAGCAGAGGTAGAAGCTTATAATTAATAGCACAGCAAAAATAAAAAATATATATTTAACTCAGCATCAAAATAACACATGGAAAAACTGTTTTGAAATATTAAATTAAAACCAATAAGAAAATAACAGAGAAAATAGAAAAAAGAGAGAGAAAGAGAAAGATAGAGCGATTCAGCGAGAAGGGAAGCTCCGGAGACACTGTGAGGTTCGATTTCTCTGCAATTTGTCAAGTTCGCTAAGGTCAGAGTAGAGTGAATCTCTAAGCTATTCTCTTACAAGCTAAAGCTGTAACCTTTTGTTTTAGTTTTCTTGTTTTTGGCTCTTCGTTGGTGGGTGCTATTTTCTTTCTCGGCAATTCGATTTCTTTGCAATTCATACTCTGTATCTTCAGCTTTAATACGTTGAAGTTGTAGATCTCGCTTCCTCAAGTTCAATTGTTATAATTTTTGAAGTCTCAAGCTTTCGAATTTTTTGGATAAAAGGGCGGGGTTTATTTGGCGCGATGGTTTAATTGGCGTTTCGTGTAGTTCAATAAGGGAACTATGTTGTTTTGAGCCCAAGTTTGGTGATTCAAACTTAGGGTTTTTGATTTTATCATGCTTTTCAATAAATTGGGTTTGAGTTACTTGTTGTTTTGGTGGGATATAGCGAGCTGTGTACTGGGCTTGATCTCTAGGGTTTTGATTTTAAAAAGATGAGTTTTGGGGTTACATTGTATGCTTTGTTGCTTCGAGAATTTTGGGTGGTTTGGAAACGAGGGCGAGTGCAATTTACTTAAGTGTTTGGAGTTTTTCGAGTATTTGGGATTTGGAGGTTGTTGTTAGCTTGTGTGTGTTATGATGTGCAGAGCATCTAGGTTATTTGGAATAAAGGAGATGTGGTGTTCTGAGGTTGTCTGGAAGCATAAATAACTGTAATTTTATTTGAATTGGGAACACGGAGTTTTATGATTCTGTGGACAGTGTATGAATCTTTATGTTGAGAATGCAACCTCAACAGGGCTCGAGAATCAATTTGGCTGACATTAAATCTCAGATAGTGAAGAAGATTGGACCTGAGAAATCGAAACACTATTTTTATTTTTTGAATAAGCTGCTGAGTCAGAAGCTAAACAAGAAAGAATTTGACAACCAATGTTGTAGGCTGCTTGGTGTTGAGAATATTTCGCTGCATAATCAATTTATAAGATCAATATTAAAGAATGCATGCCAAGCCAAGACACCACCATCAAGTTTTGTATCAGGCGCTTCGAAACATGGGGCACAAGATGCAATAATTTCGTTTAGTGGGGAAGGTGGACATCAACAAGGTGGGGTCACTTTTGCTAATCAAAGTCAAAATGTACCCATCTTGTCAAATGGAGTTTTGCCGGTATCCCCGGGGAAGGGTAGGTCTAGGATACGTGATAGGAAGCTCAAGGATAGACCAAGTCCACTTGGACCAAATGGGAAGATAGATATTGTCTTGCATCCAGCTGTTGGCTGCGAAGATAATGGAAGTAAGGTTGTTATTCAAAATGGAGTTGCAACTCCATGTGCTTATCAGAGGCCAGTACATCACTTGCTACTATTTGCAGAGCTATCTAAAAGTGAAAGGGATGCTCTAGTTCCTCAGGCTGCAGAAACATCCAGGATGCATAGTAAAGATCAGATTGGAGCTGCTTTAATTGAAGAAGCAAAAGAGGCTGAGCAGTCTAACTGGTTGGATTTCTCCAGAAGTTCTCTTGTTGCACCATTTGGTATACCATTTTGTTCAGCTAGTGTAGGTGGGGACCGCAAGGCTGCACCAGTAGGTTGCTGTGGAAATGTTGGTAGCTATTTTGACAGTGGTGGATTGTCTGGCACGGAGACATTAAGAAAACGTATGGAGCAGATTGCAGCTGCACAGGGTGTAGGAGGCATTTCTGTGGAATGTGCCAATATGTTGAACAACATGTTAGATGTGTACTTAAAACGATTGATAAAGTCTTGCATTGATTTGGTTGGAGCTAGGTCTTCATTTGAGCCAAAAATACACCTTGCTCAGAAGCAGCAGATTCAAGGCAAGATTCTTAATGGTATGTGGCCTAGCAATCACCTGTACATTCAGAATAGCAATGGTCCTGTAGATGGTATGCAGGACCATAGGCTGCAGTGTCCAATATCTTTACTTGATCTTAAGGTTGCTATGGAGTTAAATCCTCAGCAACTAGGAGAAGATTGGCCATTGCTGCTGGAGAAGATCTGTATGCATGCATTTGAGGAATGATGCATCCCTTAGAAGATCTTTTTTTTCTTCTTCTTTCAGAGCTGTGGTTGAATCAATATGGTTCAGTGCAAATGGGCTGACAGTTGTTCATTTATATCCCCAGTTTTCCAATTTTCCAGGAAGATCCAGATGACTCCCAATTGGTTAATGCTCCAGACCTGCAGGATGATATCGGGGATTTCAGCATCAAAATTTGTGTAGTTGCCTACTGCAGAGCCTTGACCAGTCGACAACTATTTAACTCCAGCCACCTCAAGGGTTGTCTCAATTTCGAGGCCCATAGTTGGTTCTTCTGTTGTATGATTACCCTCAACATTGGCTGCGTTTAGCATTGACATTTGGCTGTCTCCGCTCCTACTTTGGATGTTTTCCTCTTGGTTCAACTTTCATCAATGAAGGGAAGATCTAATAAAAAATTTCATGGATACTGTTATGTATCATGGACAAAGGTAAAATAACCTGTGTAAGAAGCTGAGAGATGCAGTGTCGCTTTGTATGTATTTCTAAAATCTTATAATTAATTGGAATTCCAATATCAATAACACATTAACATCAATTGATGTGTCCATTGGTTATTTAACTCCACTTTAACACTGGATGAATGTCCCTCTACTAAAGTGTCATTCTGATTTGCGTCTACTTGTCAATTTTATTATTGTTATATACTATTCTTTATGAAAATTTGATGATACTTGAGAAAAGTCAACAATATAAGGAGTCGAAAATTCTTGGAGACTAAACCTCATACAGCGGAAGTAAAGCAGTAAAGCAAACAGAGCTGTAACACAAAAGATAGGCAGAGACAGAAATGAATCAAATAGAATAACAGGTAGTTTGATTTAATCTATAAGCATTAAGGGAACCTAAGTAGAAGCAAGATAAGGTAATACATATTAAAATAAATTGCTGATAATTTTAATTTTACACATTTTTGGATATTAATTTCTTTGTATTTGTACATATTATAATAATGATCTAAAATTGTATATTTTATATTTATTGAAAACAATATAATATTTTAAATTTTTGGGATTTTTTTAGAATTTTTATGGAATTTTTTAAAATAGTTAGATTAACCTAGAAAAGCTTATGGATGTATTTAGAAAGGCCCAATTGAGGTATGTCGATGTTACATGCCACGTGTCATCCTCTAGCTTTGCCACATCGTTAATTAGCTCTAGCCAAGCGTAACACGTTCTAAACTCACACGACTGCTTTTGTACTCCATCTTCCATCTAATAGCTCGCCATGTCAGCTGCTTGTTACATACGCACCTACGTGTATGGATTACGTCATCCGTACGATCCTATTTACATCATGATTCAACTTCTCTTATAAATACAAAACAACTCATAAAATAAAATCAGTATTAAAATTACATAAAAAAATTGAGAAAATAATTATAAAAACTTCAAATTTGGTACAATATTGTAAGATCTTTGAAGATAAATTGAAAAACTAAAATCATGCTTAATTTTAATTTTAATTCTTAATTTTTGTTGTATTTATTTTTATGTTTGAATACTAAAATTATGCATGTATGAATTAAAGTAATTAACTAGTTTATTACATGAATATGTTTATATGTAGTCTAAGATGTTAGTACATAATCGTTAATATTTTTATTCGAAGTGATGCTTTGTGGCTACTGTTACAAATATGATTGAATACATTAATTAAAAGTTTAAACGATTTAATCTTACCTTGTTAAGTTATTATCTTTTTAAATCTTAATGTAATAAATAAATTAAATATAATAAGTGTACATTTAGGTTGTTCGGGATTTAGGATGATTAATAAGCATACCTTTAATCAATTACATGGTAAGAAAATATGGAAAGTCTTAAGCAGAGTGAGACTTCTAAAGTTAGAGGTATGAATTCAAAAATGATTTAAAATTATGAAAGTTATTTAAGACTTAATAAATTAATTTATATTTATGATATTTTAATTAAAATTGTAGAATAAAGGTAAGGATAGTCCTATAATCACATATTTTTTATAATTCTTGTGTAATTTATTTTATTATTTTTATTATTTTCTTCAAAAACAATATAAAACTTTCTTTTACTAATTTTAATTAACTTATTAACCAACTAGTAATTAGGAGTAGATATTCTTAACAATCCTTGTGGGAATGACAACATTTATTCTTAAATTACTTATAACTTATACGTGATCCCTTATATTTGCATGTTCTAAATCATGTAAGGTTTTTGGCACCATTGATAGAGACTAGTTTAACAATTTTATTAATAATTGTTAGTTTTTTCCCTAATTTTTAATTTTTTATCTTTTATATATTGTTTTTATGATTAGGTTTAGGATTAGTATTATTTTATTTTATTTTCTATTTTTTATTATGTATTTATTTTATTTTATTTTATTTTTATACCAACTAATTCTCTTAAAGTGTTGGATGCTAAAGAAATAGGTATACATATGGATGCAGCATACCCTACATACAATGGATATCCTCGACCATACTTTGAGCATCAACAAGACAATTGGGATTGCGTTAATGCTATAGGTAGATTTTAAAACCAGAGGTATAGGCATGATCCATATTTTAACATTTACGATATAAAATGGTGGGATAATCAATACCCATATAGAAATCTAGTTATTGCTTACAACATCACACCGAGCTTTCTATTCTTAATACAATAATCTATTCCAACCATTCAAGGTAAGTCTCTTAAGGACTTAATAAATTCCTTAGTTGCCCATCCTTCTGAATTTCAATAAGAAGGGAAAATTGCAAGGAGAAATCTTGAGATACAAGTTAATCAGGTAGTACCAATTGTTGATAGAATGTTAGCATAACCAATTGATGAACTCCCATCTAAAATAGTTGCTAACTCTTGGGAGACCATCAACGACGAGCTCCCAAAAAGTTCCTAAGAATGGTATATCCAAATTGTAAGGTTTATAAGTGTTGGCGATATTTGTAAACAAAACATTTAAATCTAATTTAATTTCTAGACGAGTTTTCAAGATCTCTATTCAAGCTGAAAAACCTACTGAACTTCAAATCCATATATTTTAGGTATATACTCATTCCTAAACACGTTATATTTTGTATTACACACATAGAAACATTTAATATATATGTTCCTTGATCGATCGAGTAATAACTAGATCGATGGAGTATTGATCGTGTAAAATATATGTCTTCTCAGGTTGATTTTAAAATTGGTATAGATCAATCGAAGTTTTAGGTTTGATAGATTGAGGGACTAGATTGATCATATCCGATCTACCTAGTCTCGAGTTTTTGTTATTTATATTAGCCTATATTGATCGAAAATGGTTTAGATCGATCTATTAAGTTTTGCCTGTGTCATCACTATGATAAGAAATTTCATACTAGGCCCAAGTGTAAATTTTGGATGAATATTCATAAATTTAATAATTCTCCTATTATCATCATGCATCTATGCATGTTATATCATATACTAAAATGAAATAAAATTACAATAACATGTTCAAAAATTCTACGAGATGACATAAAGTTATTGGTTCAAAGAAACCAAAATTTAAGAAAGTTCAGGTTTGAAAAGATTCTCTTTTCAAACACCTGACCATCATTTAATGTTAACCTAGGTACCATTGTTTGAGTGCTTGATTAATCCTAAACAAGCATCTTTAGTTTTTTTGTATGTTTCTTTTTATTCTTATTGATTTTTTTAGTTTTAATAAAAAATAAAAAGTAAAAAAGGTATAGACCTATTTTAACAATGATATGAACTTTATATTTTTTCATACTAACTCATTTTTTTGGTTGACTTTACATTTTGCAAATGGGTAGCTTGATTTGTGAGTTTACATATTTTTTCATATGTGGTGATCAATGTTGACAATAACATATTCACACACTCTTTGAACACACACATACACTATATATATATATATATATATATATATATATTATGCATAAAGTTTATGATTGCTTCTGGTAAGATTCTAGGACTTGAGCTAACCTTGACTACAAAATTGTGTTTGAGCTTGGTCTTTCATTTTCTAAAATTTTATTGTAGAGAAACACCTAATTTTGAGAGGGTTATCTATTGTGATATGTGAAGCTACTACAGTAAGCGGAGAGGGCTACCTTACAACTAGCATGAAAGTCATCATACAAGATTTCTAGCTTGTGCATATTTTCTTAAAAATATGATAAAGGAAAAAGTAAAATACAAAAGCAATTACATGCACAAAAAGAAAGAACCAAAAGTGGTTGTACAAAAAAAGGGGAAAACAAAATAAGTAAATAACTAATTCATTGTATACAAAAAATAGGGGGGAATAACCAAATAATAATAAATAAAAAAATTTTAAGTTTTCTCTTGATAGATAATTTTATTTTGTAAAAGTAAGTATTCAATTATAGTTTTCCATGATAGGTGATACTTTTTCTTTTGAATCATTCTTAACTAATTAGAAATGAATAAATTGACATATACTTGCAGTTCGAACATGTATCTTACTTTTGGAAGATTTTCGATATGTCATCGCATGTGTTAGTATATCTGTGAGTCTTGTCTATGTATTTATGCTTTCAATGGACATTTAAAATTTAAAAAAGATTATTATCATTAATTGAGTGTTCTGTTTTAGTCATATTTAAATAAGCCTACTACCTTCAATTAAATGAAGGTTTGTTTAGTTATGCATCTAAATATCTAGTTAGCAGAAGTATGTAAATTAAAATTTTGTAATTGGCCAAATAACCAATCACGTGTACGTAAAGTAATACAGAAATAAAAAGTTCAATATATGAGATTTTTAAGAGGAAACAACCTAAGCCACACTGTAAGGATTATATGTGTTACCTATTTTCGTGGACAAAATATTTACCTGTAAACTTATTTTTAAGCTTGCTATCAAGTCTAATAAACAAAGTTGAAGAAACATCATAATTTTATATAGTCATACTTCAAGTATATCTGTTATAACTATAACACATAAGATTACACTCAAGCATTTAATAACACATATTTATAAATCTAAAATTATTATTGTTGCTAAAATATTTATGCTAAAATATAGAATAAGATATATGCTAAAATATTAGATAAAATATACTCTAAATTATAACTTAAATATTTAGCCTAAAAGATAGCATAATAATATGTTCTTATGGCTTCTTCTTTATTTTTGTTCTTAAATTATTAGATCAAATAATTGTGTTTGTCATATCATAGTTATTTGATTTGATTATTAATCTTTAAAGAAGCTATTTTTATTGAATTTGCGCTTAATATTTTTGCTCTATGGTTTACTAGTTGATTTGATTTAAGTGACACATATTTTGAATCATCTAGTTAGGATTATTCATTATTAAATCAATTCTAGAACACACATGGGCATTTGTGTTTTTGTGCTAACCATTTTGTAGTTAATTTGGGAACGTATCTAATTGGAGGAAAGCTTATTGGAACGTTGGTCTAAAAACTGCTCATAGGTAAGGTACATATGGGAAGTATCCTAGGGAGGGTAGCATATGTATTTGAATATTTGTTTCATAGTGAAAAGTTAGGTATTCCAATGGACCAATGATTTTCCTCTTAGGTTATGGTTGTGGCCTAGGTTGTTTCCACCTATAAATATCATGTGTTATTTTTTTATTTCCGCACTTTATTTTTACACATGATTGTATGCATGACCTTTTTGTTTAAGTTATTAAATTATAAATTGGTAAACATTAAAAATAACCTATTCACCTTTCTAGGTTAATTAGGTCCATATCTTATAAACTTTAAATTGGTATCAGAGCTGACACTAGACACACTTAGTGAGATTAATCCTTAGGGACACACACTCTTACTTATGGACCAAATGAAAGAAGGTGGATCATTTGTTAGACCCGCACTCTTTGATGGGTTTAATTACCCTTACTGGAAGGCTTGCATGCAAGCCTTTCTCAGACAAGATGAAAAAGTTTGGGATGTTATTCTTGATGATTGGGAACCACCTTCGGTAATGAAAGATGGTGTAACAATCTTAAAGCCAAGAAGAGACTAAACCACTAAAGAATGCACCCTTAGTTGGGTAAACCAAAAAGGTCTAAGCTCAATATTTGCTATAGTGTCCATGGATGAGTTCTATCATATCTCCGACTGTGAGACTGCTAGCAATGCATGGAATGCACTTGCTCTTGCTCATGAAGAAAATTCCCAAGTAAAACAAACAAAATTGAGATTGCTAACATCTGACTTTGATTCCATTAAAATGAGAAACAATGAAGTTTTTGGTCAATTTTATGCTCGCTTTTGTGATATCATGAATGCTTGTTCTAACCTTGGTGAGAAAATTCCACAATCAATACAAGTGCGCAAACTCCTAAGCTCCTTAATAGTAGATTACAAGATGAAAGTTACAACGATATAGGAAAGTAAGAATGTGGACACACTAAACATTGATGAACTTTTTGGGTCAATCCAAACCTATGAGCTTACTCTTGATCATCCCAAGAAAATCAAGGATATGGCATTCAAAAGCTCCAAAATGGACATCTCTGATAGTGATGAGGATATGAATGACGAGTCATTAGCCTCGCTAGCATGAAAATTGAATAAGTTCCTGAAAGAGAAGGGTCAACAGAACAATCAATCTAATAAGGAACAATCTAGTTGTTCGAGGAACCAAAAGTCAAGGGAAATGAAGCCTCCTAGCTCTGATGGTAAGAAAACTAAGCTCACTAGTCCTCAATGCTATACTTATGGGGGCTCTGGTCATATTTCTATAAATTTTGCAAACAATAAAAAGAAATTTGAAAAATAATTTAATGCTACACTTAGTGACACGGAAAGTGAGTAGGATAATTCTAGTAACTTAGAAGATAATGACATTAACTATCATGCCTTCATCGTAACTACCAAAGCACACCACAATGACTCTGACTCTAGCTTAGATGAAGAAAAATAAGGAAGTAAACTCTTCTTTCTTATTGTCTAAGTTTAATGTATTTAGTTATGAGAAACTATTCATGGATTGTCTAGATGCTAGGGAAGAGAGGGATAAACTACTTATGGAAGTAACTAAACTTAATGATATCATCACTATTCATAAAACAAATTATTTTAGCCTAGAGAAAGATAAAAAGGAATTGTCTGAACATATTAATACCTTGAATCTGAGACTTGTAAAAACCAATGAGGAAAACAAAAAGCTTAGGTAAGAACTTAGTATTGCTAAAGAGAGGTAGAAATTTGACAATAGGTGCTGAAAAATTAACCAAAGTCCTAAACTATGGAAAGCTACATGGAGATAAGAGAGGTCTTGGATACATAGATGAACAATGAACACCTTCAACATGAAAGACCACAATTGTAAGGTTCTTAAACTCTACTCCTAATATTACTACTTATGCATAAAGAAATATTTCACCTATGGTAAAAAAAAGTTGTTAAATTTGTGCCTGTCTGTATTCATTGTGGTAGAAAAGGTCATATAAAACCAAAATGTAGATTTTTGATGAATACTCTTGAACTTAATCATTCTTTCCATGTTTCACATAGTACGACCTATAATCATCATCCATCTGTGCATGCTACATCATATTCAAGGATGAATGGAAATTGTAATGACATGTTCAAAACTTTCATAGGATGCATGAAGTCTTAGGTTCAAAGAGGCAAGAAAAATTCAATACTTTTAATGCTAGGACTCATTGTCATCATCCTACTATGCATATTGCATCTTCATTTTGGATAAATGAGAAAATATGGGTTAGGAAAGGTTATTTTTTCCTAGTCACTCAACCATTTTTATTCTTTCATCTAGGTATTTTTCTTAGAGTACTTAAATAACCCTAGGTGAGCAATATCTATTGTATTTAGTTTATTTAAATTTAGAGAGAGAAAGAGAGAGAGAGAGAGAGAGAAGTAGAATCCATAAGTGGTCAACAGGGTATTGAACTTATTCTACACTTATAGACATATAAACTTATTTTTAGTGACTCATCTCATTTTGATATTTATTGTATAAATTATTCTACAATTTTGACTTAGGCACACACATTTTCTTGTATATGTGATGATCGATGTTGACATGAGCTTATTCACACACTCACGAACACACATATATGCTATGCTTGAAGTTTATGAATTCTCTTAAAAAACTTTAGGATTTTAGCTAATCTTGATTGTAAAATTGTGTTAAGTTTTAATTATTTCTTTTTAAAATTTTACCGTATGAAGGCACCTAGTATTGAGATAGCTACCTACTGTGATGTGTGAAGCTATCACAGTGAGTGGAGAGGGCTACCCTATAACTAGTGTGAAAGTCATCATGTTAGGTTTATGGCTCGTGCAAAAAAAAATGAAGAAGGAAAGATTATGCAAAAAGAGCCAATAAGGTTAAAAGAAAATATCATTTACCTTATATACAAATAAAAGGAAAAAAATTAAGCCCTCTTTTAGTAGATATATTTTATTTTGTGACATTGAAGACTCGATTATAATTTTACATGATAGGTGATATTTTTTTCTTTTCAGTCTTTTTTTATTGATCATAAATGACTTAATTAACATATTTGTGGAGTTTAAACATATATACTACTTTTAAATAAATGTCAATATGACATTATATGTGTGAAGTGTGACTCTTCTACTCTACTTGCTTATTTATACAATATATAATCAAAAATTGAGTTAAAAATGAAAAAAAGATGAGTTCTCAATTGGTTGTGTGCTCATTTGTAATTAAATGAGTTTAATACCTTATGTGACTATTTATGAAAATTTCAAAAAAAAAAAATTCAGATTTGTTTCATTTATATCTTCTTTTTCTTTATTACCTTTTTAATTGGTTTCTAAGTTAGAGGATCATAGAACTTAGGGGGAGTTTAAATCACATTGTACTTCTACATTACTCTACTTTTACATTGTTATATCTTTAGAAGGAGTTTAGCTTCATTTATTTGTCTAATGCTTTGTCCTTCTCGTTAAGGAGAGAATAATGTATTTTACTTCCCTGTTTTAAATTTGTTATGCATATAGGGGGAGAACATATTTAATTAAGCTTGATTGGTATGAATGCACACTACATGATTATTCTTTACATTTTTCTTATTTTTATGTAAATTGTACTAATGTGCAATGAGGCTTTCAAGCGAAGTTGTTGTTTGCTTTGCCTATGTCATTTCACTTACTTACAAGCTTTTCAAGTTGCAGTGAAGATGGATTCGTCGGACCATAGGATAGTTCCACTATGGAGTCTAGGACATCATTGTATTTTATCTTATTCCTATAAGTGTCATGTAGTGAGAGAGGGGTTTTTCCACATGAAAATGCCAAAGGGGGAGTTTGTAAGGATTATAAGTGTTGGCTATTTTCATGGATAAAATATTTACTTATAAACTTATTTTCAAGTCTATCAATCAAAGTTGAAGAAATGTTAGAATTTCAGATAGTCATACTTCAGGTATATCTGTTATAACTATAACACATAGAATTGCACTCACGTATTTAATAGCACATATTTATAAATCTGGAATTATTTTTGTTGCTAAAATATAGAATAAGATATATGATAAAATATTAGATAAGATATACTTTAAATTATATCTTAAATAACTCTTTTTCAAATAGGAATTTTCATGATTAATAAGTCTATTTTAAAAGAACTCTTCTTTAAATAGGAGTTTTCTTAATTAGTGAGTATCACTAATCCTATTTGTAATAGAAAAGATATTTATCAATCATATAGAAATTTTCTTAATTAATGAGCATTACTAATCCTATTTGTAATAGAAAAGATATTTATCAATTACATAGGATTAAGGATTTTAATTTTTCCTATAAATAAAACTCATTGCTCATTGTTTTAATCAACTACACAAGACCATTTTTCTATTTTTTTTTAATTTCTCTCTCTTGTTTTACAAATATAAGATCATAATTTTTTAGGCTTCTTTATTTAGTTAATCTATCAAATATTGGTGGTCATATTTGATTAATCAATAAGCCTAATTAGTTTATGATGTTTTGATAATATGTTCTTATGGTTTCTTCTTTATTTTTGTTCTTAAATTGTTAGATCATATAATTTTTTTGTCATATCATAGTTATTTGATTTGATTATTAATCTTTAAAGAAGCTATTTTTATTGAACTTGTGCTTAATATTTTTGCTCTAGGATTTACTAGTTGATTTTATTTAAGTGACATATGTTTTGAATCATCTAGTTAGGATTATTTATTATTAAATTCGTTCTAGAACACACACAGACACTTGTGTTTTGTGCTAACCATTTTGCAATTAATTCGAAAACGTATCTGATTGGTAGAAAACTTATTGGAACGTTGGTATAGAAACCGCTCACGATATTATTGGAAATTGTGAAAATAGAGCAGAGGCTCATAAGTAAGGTATATCGTGGTAATATCCTAGGGAGGGTAGCATAAGAATAAGTTTGTACTTAAACATTTGTTTTTCTTAGTGGAAGTTAGGTGTTTCGATGGACCGATGGTTTTCCACTTGGGTCATGGTTGTGGCCTAGGTTGTTTTCACCTAAAAATATCGTGTGTTATTCTTTTATTTTTACAAATGATTTCATGCATGGCCGCTTTGTTTAGGTTATTAAATTATAAATTGGTAAAAATTAAAAATAACCTATTCATCCCTTTCTAGGTTAATTAGGTCCATCCATATCTTATAAACTTTCACACACTAGTTGCTTGGTCAATTTAACCAAGTGCTCGATTGATCGAGTACATTGGTTGGTCGATCAAACATCCTTTTCAATCCATGTAGTGATTATTTAATTAATATTCAAAACAAGTGGATCATCTTGATTGATCTAGTCCTCGATCGATCAAGTAAATCCCTTGATCAATCTAGTCATATGTTAAAATTAATCCAATCAGGTTATATTACTCTATCAATCTAGTCACTACTGAATCGATAAAGTAGCCTATTTTCACATTCTTTATAAAAGATGTTTTCTCTTTGTCTTTTTGATGCATTCTGATTTGGTGATAGCTAGAATATGCATAAAGAAAACTCATCAAACTAAAATCCAATTAGTATCAACTAGCTGATCAATACTTGTCAAAGGAAAATAGTCTTTTAGGTAGGTATCATTCAAATCTGTGAAAGCCATACACATTCAAGGTGAACAGCAAGCCTTGTTTACTAGCACAACATTTGATAACCAGGTTGGCTAGTCTACTCCTTTGATGATCTTCATCTCTTTAAATATGTTGACTTTAGTTTTAATCACCTTATTATTTTCTCTTCCTTTACTTGATAGGTCTAGCCTTTGGATCAACATTCAATTTGTGTGTTATAATTTTCATGTTAATTCCAAGCATGTCTGTAGGCTTCCACACAAAGATATCAAAGTTGGCTCTTAAGAACTGTAATAGTTGCTCCCTAACCACCTTTGTTAAGTTGGTACTCAATTTTAAAGAATGGTATTCCCTTTTATGCCCCTTTGATTGGGTATTTGATGACGTAGATGGAACCATTTTCATCTTATGTATCCATGGTCTATCCAGAATGGCATTGCAATGGCCTGGGACATCAATCATCACAAAGTTAGTCATGACTATTGACCTTGTCGCCATGACAGAAAATATTATGGTCACAATGGAATAGGTAATCCTAATATTGAATCATGCTAAAGGTATCTCACTCTTTATGATGTTGCATTCTTTCACACCTGGCACTTTGACCGTTGAAAGAAAAAAAGGCCAATAGAGCTCCTAGTATCAATCAAGATTCTATAAACATCACATGACCCTATCCTTAGGGTGATTACCAAAGGTTCTTCATGGAGATACGAGGTCTTGTCATTACTGAATAAAGTGATTGTAATGGAGGGAAACCCTCTATTCAATTTATAAATATGAGGTAATCCACTCAAGTTTCTAGCATATCTCTTACGTGCATTATTGGAGGTCCCATTGAGCCTAGATCCTCCATATACAATATGAATGGTCCTCACATTACCTTCATTATGTGGCTTTATCTTATTAATTGGTGGAGTAGGTACCTCAAAGTTTCACATTAGGGTTGTTGATCAACTTCTCTATTATCATTTCCTATGATGTCACTCAAATATCCTTTGGATAACAAATCTTCTATTTATTTCTTCAAATGTCAATAATCTTGAATTTTTTTGGCCTATATCTTTGTGAAAAGCACACCATTTAGATATGTCTATAAGATGTGCACTTATTTTCGGTGGTCGTCTAACATTTTGTTCATTCTCCATCCTTAATACAACTTAAGCTAAACTTACTCGCAAAGGTGGACCTCTAAAGTGTGATAATGACCTCTTCTAAGGTCTATGATTTCTTAACCATTGACTTCTCCCTTTGTGACTTGGGGAAAAACATTTATTTTTGTTGATCATTTTATCTTGATTTACTCTATCCGGACTTATCCTTTTTTTTCTTTTGCTGGTGCAACCTCTACGATAGCCTTGTTCCTTTTATCTAATTTCAACTCTCTTTCCAGATTAACAAAATTTTTGGCCTCTCTATAAGCCTTTTTTATCATATGTGGAACAGTTTTGGATAACTCAACACATAAATTGAAATTTCTCAATAGACTTTATCTGAAGGGTTCTATTACAATAGAATTGGAACAATATAAAATTTCCAACTTTTCTTCTCTAAACCTTCTCATGTATTCCTCTATTAACACTCCATTTCCTTAGGTGATCAAGAAGATATGATGAGACTCTTTCCTCAAAGGATTGTTATTGGCATAATTTTTGATGAACAACTTAGAAAATTGAGAGGAGGAGGTTATAGAACAAGGTGTCAAGTTATTGAACCACTTTTGTGCGCCATGACATAGAGTGGTAGCATGTGTGGCTTTCTCATGAGGCTCATGTATATATATAGTATTACATGTACATTTGTCAATTACAAAGGGTATACATGTCACAACGTGTCAGAGAGGTATAAAAGTAAAAGAAAATATGTTTGCAACTCAAGGTCAACCACCCCATAGCTCGGGCTTGAGGTCACCTTACAACACTATAGCTTGCAGGTGTAGGTGGGTTTATTCCACGAGTGTGGTTATGAGAATTTGCACAGGTAACTCCTTTCTAATGGCTTGGGCTATTAGTTGGATCGGGCTTAGGGTCGAGCTATATGTCCAAACATATAGTCCCCTTACTCTTTCAGTTCAGTTCTTCAACAAGGGTGGAAAAGTAGGAACCAGTTAGAGAATTTGGGATGTTTGACTTGCCCTAATAAATACTTGTTAGCTATTAGAGAGAAAATATCCACCTCTATATATGGAAGAGTTGGGGCGTCTCTTCCTTTCATCATTTCTTGCTTATCAGACAAAAAGTTCACAAGGAAAAAAGCTATGTCATATCAGTTTGAGCTATAGAAATTTTTAGCTCAATGGAAAGAAGTTAGCTCGGCATCTAGCTTTCTTGCTTAGGTTTTAACAAAAACCTTCTCGAGTCTAACAGTTTTATATTTTTTTCCAGGTCGATTGAAAGAATCATTACCTCTTTTATTTCAAACTCGACCCTAAGTAATTTTTACTTCTCATTCCTTACCTTTTTCATGTTTCATGATATTTTGTAGATAGAGACCATGCACAAAGAAAACACGTTAGACTCGGCCTCCTTGGAAAGCCCACAATATCCTGCTTACTTGGGGCAACCATAAAGTGATGACATAGGGTCCTCCAATGAGACAAGCACCTCGAGCGAGGGGGCTCCATCCCAACCTAAACCCTCCACCTCCACCTCTCATCCACATGTCGTACCTACTATTAGGTTGAATGTGCCACAGACTCAGATATCAATCTTGAGCCTTCCATTCATATAGATCTAAAGCCTTTATATGTCTCTTCCATATCCTTTAAGCCCAATGCCACTCCTAATTGTGTGGTCACAGGCTCACCCTTGTAACTTTCCATTATTAATGAAAATCAGTTGGTTTTGCAAAGAACCTATATTGTATGTATGAGTGTATTTATATCATTTTTAGTATTTATTTATGATGTTCACCTACCTCCTTGTTTTTGGGACATGTGTCACAAATTTCATTTAATATCCTTCCTTATAGAAGGTGGTAAGGGCACTTGTAAAATTCAGAAATCCTCTTTTGTTTAAAATATTTGATAACTCTTTATGCATCTTTCTTGCTTGGATCTTATGGATTATGACCAGTCAAATAGACATTCAGCTCACACTTTAAAACTAGTGAATGGTAGGCTCAAGGCTGAGGTGGGGAGATTAAAAATCGAGCAGTCTAGGCTCAAGGATAAGCTTTCCCTTTATTAAGGGACCAAGTATGAGCTCGCCTCTTGCAAGGAGCTGCTATCCCAAACTCAAGCTCGAGAAAGAGGGATCATGACTACGATGGCTGCCCTTGTGGATAGGGAGTCCCATTGGGAAAACTTCTACATGAAGCGGTCTAAGGGGATCTTCCTCAAGGTGATGGGTGTTGTTGAGGAACTGGAATATTCCATACTCTCGTTGAGTTTGACCCCTCTAAAATAATGGCTAGTGTTCACAAGAAAATTATCAAGATTCAGGCCGATCTATTGCCTTTAGTAGAGGAAATAGATGACCCAAACACTGGTCCTATGTCCAAGAATTTGAGGAATATTTAATGCTTTGGAAGGCTAGTCTATGTATTAATAAACTTTACAAGTGTTGTAAGCTCGATTAAGAAAAATTATTTTAATAGAATGCGATTGTGGCGCGAGAATAATGTTGAATAAAAATGTATGTTTTTTCAAATGTATTTTCTTTGAAAGGACGAACTTGTAAGGTTTGGTTGATGCAATAAACCAATGATTCTAATAGATTTTAACTTATGTCAGAGCACTCTATCTAGTTTATGATCGAGGTGATCAACTCTCTCTTCGGTGTCAGACTGTTCTATCTAGTTCCTAACTGAGGTGATCAACTCATGACATATAGGTATGGAGAAGAGCATTCTAGTTGGTCTATGACCAAGGTGATTAACTCTCATTTTGGTATCAGAGTGTTATACTTGGTTCCTAACTTAGGTGATCAACTCATAACATGCAGTTATGGAGGAGAATTCTACCTAATCTATGACCGAGGTGATCAAATCTTACTTTTGTGTGAGAGCATTCTACCTAGTTTCTAACCAAGGTGAGAAAAGAGCCACTTCTTGAAAGAAATTACTTCATATATTAAATGGTATTTTTTAAGTATCAGGCATTCCAACTTGTGCCATTTGCAGCTCTTTTAATGCTTCTTAATAAGTAAGCCCCATAGGGGTCTTCTCAATTTGCACTTAACTTGCCAACCATCCATTTCTTCTTATTAGGGAAAACCCTTCTGAGAACTCTATCGCTTATAGAAAAAGCTTTGAAACACACAGCCTTGTTGTAATAATATGATAATTTATTTTTTGGCTTGGTTATCATCCTTAAGGCCTTATCCCTTTTTTCCTCTACGAGGGTATATTTGATTGCTTTACTTGTTACGTTCTATTCATCTGTTAGGGTTGATCTCATAATGGGCACTATAATCTTAGTTGGTATTATAGCCTTAGTCCCATATAATAGTGAGAAAGGTGTCTTGTTAGTGCTTTCTCAAGGACTAGTCCTAATAGCTCACAATGCTCTAGGTAGCTGCCCAAGCCATCTTCCTTTTGCACCCTCTAACCTTTTCTTTAGAAGGTTAATTATTAACTTATTAGAAGACTCTTCCTGACCATTGGCTTAGGCATAATATGGCATCAAATGACACATCTTGATGTTGTATTTGACGATAATCTCCTTGATGTTACGACCCATAAACTATCTTTCATTATCGATGATGAGTTCGTTGAGCAGGCTGAAGTGAAAAATTATATATTTCCAAATAAATTGAGGTAGAGGTCCTATTATATCGAGTCCCCACTTGTAGAAGAGCCAGAAGTTAACTACCCTTGTCATGGTGGTTGGAGATGTGTGTGACAATGGGGAAAACCTTTGACACTTATCGCACTCTTGGATGTACCTTGTGCAATCTGCCAGCATAATGATTCAATAGTACCTCTCCTTTATGGGCTTCAAACATTATGCTGTCAAATCCTTCTCTGGATATGTACAAGAGTTTGGGCTCGAGTGTGGTCCTTTTATACAATTTTTTGCATCAATAAGGTATTGTCCTACCTTGGCCTTGATTTCCTTTTCGAGCTTACGATCTTGGGGTAGGTATCCCCTTTTCAAGAAGTCAAAGATCGAGGTGAACCATGGGTTGGTAAGAGCATCCATTCTATCGATTATTGTTTTGGCCTCCTTCAAACTTGCTTCTGCTAGGATCATTACTAACACTACCCAAGTATGGTAGGCTTCTCGTACGAAGGCTAGTGTGGCCAAAGCATCGGTGTGACCATTCTCATTCTTGGCTATTTACTTGATCACAAAGTTAGAAAATTTTGAACACTCCTTTCTTAATCTCTCCAGATATTTCCTCATCTTGCTATCCTTAGCCTCAAATTTCCCCAAGTACTAGTTGACCACTAGTCATGAGTTGCTATGCAAGGTGATTTTATTAGCTCCATACTTATTTTCCGGCATAGCCCTAAATATAGCCACCTCATACTTTACAACATTATTAATTGCCTAGAAATCTAGCCCGATGACATACTTAAAAAACTTTTCATCATGATCAATTATGACCACCCCTAGGCCAGCACTATTTAAGTTGTGTGCGACATCAACAAATACTTGCCAGGTCAGCTTCTCTTTTTGATCCATGCCAAATTCTTCTTCTTGTGCCTCATCACCGATGACCTTTAGTGTCTCACTGAACTCAGCCATAAACTCAACCACTACTTATCCTTGATGGTAGTTCTAGCCATATATTTGATATCGTATTCACCTAACTCTATAGAAATTTTCACCAATCTCCCTACAACTTATGGCCTTGTCAATACGTTCTTAGGTGGTTGAGAGGTGAGTACTACTACTATGTAGGAGCCAAAATAATGTTTGACCTTCTATGTATTGATTTTTAGGGTAAAGGCCAACTTGTCTATCATTAGGTACCTACTTTGAGAGTTTGTTAGGATTTGACTGATGTAGTAGATGAGGTGTTGAACCTTATTTCTTTCAACAAGGAGCATGAAACTACAAATCTGGATGGCCATGGCTAAATACAAGTAAAGTGATTCTCCTAGGAGAGGGTTGACTATGATAAGAGGTTTTCTCAGGTACATTTTAATTCCTTCAAAAGCTTTGTCACAATCCTCGTCCTAAAAAACTGACGTGTTCTTCCTCAACATTTTGAAGAATGGTAGACACTTGTCCTTGCATTTGGAGGTAAATCTATTTAGTGCCACTATTCTTCCATTCAACTGTTGAATCCTTTTCAGATTGGTAGGAGGCTTTATGCTCACTAGGGCCAGTATCTTATCGAGGTTAGCCTTAAACCTTAGGGTAGATATGATGTATCTTAATAATTTTCCTAAAGCAACACCATAGACATATTTCTTAGGGTTAAGTCTCATGCCATGCCTTCAAATTATGAAAAATATCTCATTTAAGTATTTGACGTGGTTTATTGGCTGCACTAAATTTACTACCATATTGTCCATATATAGCTCCAAATTTTTTCCTAGATGAATGACAAACATTTTTTACGAGGCATTGATATATTGCCCTTGCATTCTTCAATCCAAATGGCATTCTAGTATAGTATAAGGTCCCTTCCTCTGTGTTGAAATATGTTTTCTCCTCGTCATTCGGTTACATTTTGATATGATGGTAACTAGAATATGCATCCAAGAAAGTCATTAATCCAAAGCCGATAGTGGCATCAACTAGTTGATCGATACTTGGGAGGGGAAACAATATTTGGGGCATGCCTCATTTAAAGGCCACACACATACGGGGTGAATTGTATTCCTTTTTTACTAGCACCATATTTGATAACCAAGTTGAGTAGTTCACCTCCTTTATAATCTCTATCTTTCTAAAGGTGGTGACCTGACCTTTTATCACCTCATTCTTTTCCCTAAGGAACTTCCTCTTTCTTTGTTGGACAAGTATAACCTCTAGATTGACATTTAACCTATGGGTTATGATCTTTGGGTTGATCCCAGGCATGTTCGTAGGGGTCCATGTGAAGACATCAGAGTTCGTGCGTAGAAATCGAGATAGTTGCTGCTCCATCTAAGTTGTTAAATCTGCACTTAGCTTTAAGAGGTGACTCTCTCCCTTGTCTCCCATTGAAAAGTCTCATACTTCATTTGAATTGATAGACTGTGCTAGAAATTTACCACTCAGTCTTCTTTGAAAGGGGCCTTGTTATGATTGCTACTTAAGGGTGACCTCATTCATGGTGGCATTATATCAACTCCTAGCATTCTCCTGATCTCCTCTTATTTCCTTTATATCCTCCTCAGATGGGAATTTGATGACTTGGTCAATAGTGGATGTGATTGCCTTCATCTTGTGTATCCATGGCCTACCCAAAATGGCATTGTAGTGAGCTAGGACATAAATTACCATGAAATGGGTCATTACTACTGATCCTTTGGCCATAATAGGCAACAAAATGGTCCCAACTGCATAGTTGGTGCTATTGTTGAATTCCACCAAGGGCAGCTCCCTCCTTAAGTTGTCAGCTCTTTTACACCAAGGGCTTTTGTTGTAGACAAAAAAAGAAAATCCATTAAGCTAATAGTGTCAACCATGATTCGACAAATATCACAGGACCCTATCCTTAAAGTTATCATCAAGGGATCTTCATGATGAGATGAGGTCTCGTCCTTCTCCGTGAATGTGATCTCCATATGGGGCCTTAATGTTTCCAAATTGTATACATACGAGGAGTCTCATAATTCTCTAGCATACCCCTAGCACAAGTTACTGGTGGTCCCATTGATCTTGGGCCCTTTGTGTATGGTATGGATGGTCCTAAAGTTGGATTCATTGTGAGGGTCTTTCTCACTACTTGATGAAGCGGGTAGCTTTGATGCTTCACGTCCAATTTGTCGCCCTTCACCATTGTTGTTACTCCCTAAGAGATCTTTTAAATATCGTCTGGATAACATATCCTCTATCTCTTTCTTGAGGTGTTTGTAATCTCTCATCTCATGTCCCACATTTTTATGAAAGGCACACCATTTAGATGTGTCCCTAAGGGGAGCCCTCATTTTTAGGGGCCATTTGACATTTGGCTCCTCCTCCATTGGTATTACTGTTTAGGCTAGACTCACTCTCAAGGATGGGCCCCTAAATAGAGACAGTGACCTTCCCTAAGTCCCATGTTCCTAGACCATTGGATACTCACCCTATTATTTGGTATGAAGCGCTTGTTTTTGTTGATCCTGCTATCTTGTTTAGCCCTGTCAGAACTCATCCTTCTTTTTTTTTGTGTAACTTCCATAACTACTTGGATGTTCTTAACCAGACCCAACTCTCTTTTGAGATTGACAACCTTCCCTACCTCTCCATATGCTTCCTCCAAATTATGAAGGACCATCTTGTTTAGTTCTATGAATAGGTTGGAATCCCTTAGATGGCCACGCCTAAAGGCCTCTATTGTAATAAAGCTCAGGAAATCAAAGATTTATATCTTTTCTTCTCTGAATCTTTTCATAAATTCTTTGGTAGACTTACCTCCTCTCTGAACGTTTGAGAAGAGGTGGTGCGATTCCTTCCTTAGTGGCTTGTTGCAGGCATAATTGGTGATAAATAGCTTGGAAAATTGTGGGAAAAGGTGATGGTATGAGGTTCCAGGTTATTGAACCACTTCTGGGTGCCATCATAGAGAGTGGTAGTGAATAGTTTACACATCATGGTGTCTCTTTTTCCCTGTGTGTGGATCATAAGGGCCATGGCTATTTTGAAGTGTTGTACATAAGTAATCGAGTCTTTAATCCCCTGATAGTCCGGGCACTTGGGAGTACTGAACTTGGATGGTGGCTCGTCATTCTATATCTCACCATAAAAGGAGACACATAGTTGTTCATAGTCCCTATCTATATCATAGGGTGCCTTACTCTTTTCCTACTTTTCATTGGCCTTTTTCAAGGTCAGATCTTGCTTTCTGTTAGCCTCTTCCAATGCCCAATGCCTAAAATTGTGCTATTCATAGCTTTTTCTTTCCTAAAATCACTACTCGTCACTACGTCCTACATAGTCGTAAGAGGGGTCACCCTCAACCTCGTACTAGGCTTGGGTGAGCTCGGGCACAACACAATCTAGTTTGTTCTTACTAACTAGATTAATAGTTTGACCTTCAGAGGCTCTCAGACCTGATTGTGACCATAGTGTCCTATTTTCTCGCCTAGTCTCTTTAAGTTCCCTCTTTAGTTCAAGAAGTTGACGAGCCAGCTCATGATGAAGGTCAATTTCTATTATGGTTTCAATCGTCCCTCAGTTCATATTCCTACCATGATGATCGTGATTATGGGCTAAGTGGAACATATGTCTTTTTTCTTTCTATTTCAGCCTCTTTTAGAATTTAGGGTGAATCCTTAAAACTATGGGGTCAGAAGCCAAGGCTCGACCTTCAAATCTTCCCTACAGTGGGTGCCAAACTATTAGGATTGGTCCACTTTATAGAGAGAGAAACTAGAGAGAAGTAATAGAATTGTGTAAGGATATGTGGCCCTCTCATAAAGCCTATGTATATATAAAGTATTACATGTACACGTGTTAATTACATAGGGTATACACATCATAACATGTCAGAGGGGAATAAAAGTAAAAAAATATGTTTATAGCTCGAGGTTGACCACCCTAAAGCTTGGCATTGAGGTTGATCTTACAACACTAAATCTTGTATGTGTAGGTGGGTTCCTTCCACGAGTGTGGTTATGGGCACGGGCATAGGTAGGTCCTTTCTGACTGCTCGAGTTGTTAGTTGGATCGGGCTTAGGTTCGAACTATATGTCGAAACAAGACTCATAGGATGTATGATTATTTTGAAATGTTAAACATAAGTTACCATATCCTTTGTTCCTTGGTAATTTGGACACTTGGGGGCATTAAATTTGGTTGGTGGTTCATTGCTCTCTATTTCGTAGAGAAATGGAAGACACATAGTTGTTTACAATCCCTATCCACATCACATTGTGACTTACCCTTGTCTTGCTTTCTGTTTGTTTCTTTGAGGGTCTCGACTTGTTTCCTATTTGTTTCTTCTAAGGCTTGGAAGTGTGCCTCCCAGTTCCTTCACTCTCCCATTAATTGCTTATTGTTGAGCCCAATTACATTGGGGGATGGATGACGTCTACTACATTATCAGCTCGAGCAGGCTTATCTCTTACAAGACCTGATCAATTTCTTCAACTAGTTTATTAGCTCGACCCAAGAAAACATTTAGGTCTATTTGTGTGGATAACACTTTGTTTTCTCACCTAGTCTCATCGAGCTCTCTTCTCAGCTCGAGAAGTTGTCGAGCCAAATCTTGATAAGGGTTGACCTCAGCTTGTACCTCAACTCGTGGTTCGGCTCGAGCTTTTTTAGGGATTGGTAAGGTGTTGTTTTATGATGCCATTTTATTTGCTAGTCACAATCGTTTCTCAACTTACGTTCCAACCATGATGAATGTGGATCTCAGAGAGTGTGTGGTGGAGTTTTTGTTTGTGAGGTCTCTCTCTCAAACTCAGGGTAAATTCTCAAGAATACGGGGTCAGAAGCTATAGCTTGACCTTTAAATCCTAAGCCCCATAGTAAGTGCCAAAATGTTGGGATGATCCAATTTTAGAGATAGAACTTGGAGAGAAATCGAAGAATTGAGTGAATTGTGTGGATCTCACATTAAGTTCATTTATATATATATATGACATTATATGTACACGTGTTAATTATATAGAGGTATACGTTATAACGTGTCAGATGGTACATTAGTAAAACCATAATCTAACTTAAGATCGACCATTTTGATAAACTGGATTAATGGTTATTCCTCGAGTACTTTAGGTTATTTTGTATAAGCAAAGGCATCTTACGATCATCACTTTAAGCACATATATATCTTCAAATTTTGGGTAAATTACATGATGGATTGGATTATTATAAGTTGGGTTACATGTCAAACTTTATGCTAAAACAATCAGTTATATTAAAAACCATATTTAAATAAATAAAATATAAAATATATCTATTTGATTAAGTCATCCAAAGTTCACGAAACTGTTTTAAGGTCACCAACAAAATAAAGAAAAGGGAGCAGAAATTAATTAATAAATATGAGCGCCTTTTAGAAGGTCAGCCTTTTGAAAAGGTCGGTCATATTTGTGCCTAATAAAAATAAAATTTTGTTTTCAATTAGTTGATGGGCTCCAAACAATTTTTAGTCTATCAACCGAAACAGGCAAAAACCACTCGCAACCTTTGAGTTTTTGCGCAATTTGTGTCGTTTCTTTTCAATAATTACTTGTATCAATAACGTATTTCTTCAACCAATTCCCCTTTTCTTCCTTGAAATATTCACGTTTTCTACCTTTCTCTTGTTTTCTTAATTATTTATTTCCTTGTTTTTCTTTTCTTTTCCTTTAATTAATTCTTCCATTTGATCAAAGGTACGTTATCTACTATATAGTCTTTTGATTCCCATAAACCCATGTAAATTTTATCTCATAATTTCATGCATATATATGTTGTGTTTTCCCTCAAATCAATAATTTTTATTTCATTAGTCATGCTCTGCATTTTTCCTGGTTACTATCTTGATTTTAAGATTATTTTAATTTGTTGAAACGATATCTAGAATTACGTTGGAGAAAACGATTTTCTTAGATATATGAGAAGCTGATTATCTTCAACCACCTCAATTAGAGAAACTCGCCGATTAGAGACCGATTCTCAATTTATATTTATGATCCTAAATTTATGTTGCGGATCGGAGACTTTAAATTGATTCATATGTACTACTTTTATGAAATTTCGTTCCTTATCCCATTTTATAGATTTTTATGATGTTTCGATATTATTTTCCAAGCAATCTATACTTCTAGTTTGTTTGCTTGAATTTGAACGTACAAAAGAAATTGTTTGGATATTACTTGATGTAGAAAGAACTTAAACATGCAACTAACGATGAAAATATCAAAAATATCGTCGGTATTGTCACGATAATGTTTATATTTTATACATCCTGATATCGAAATATAATATTCATATTTTTTGGTCAATTTTTTGCAAAATTGTCATGAAAAAGTCATTATCACTTAAATGTTATTTAAATGTCCTTTTTTTTTACTAAAATATCCTATATATTGTGGGTATTGTCGTTAAAATATCGTTACAATATCAATAAATTATTATTAAAATATTGAATAAAATATCAAAAATATCAATTCTTAATTTATTTTTATCTTTTTTCTTATTCTTTTTGATAAATTATTTCAATTTAATTTTTTCTCATTTTTACAAAAGAAAATATATTTTCTTTATTCTTGTTGGCAACCTCTTATTTATACATATGAAATGAATAGGTAAAAGTAGTACTTATTATGGTTGGTTGTAAATTAGATTTGTAAGATTTATATAAACTAGTTGGTACACACGAAACCATGTCACAAATCATGAAACAGTACAGAATGATTGATATATGCATAAAAAATTTCAATAGTCACTTTAATACAGGTAGAACAAATACTTATGTATAAATCTATGAAATTTTATTTTTGAGATTTATTTATTTATATATAAAAGTTAATACAATTAGGTAATTTATTTAATTATTTCAAATATTTTAATTACTTATTCTATAATATTTAACAAAAATATATATATATTTTATTATAAAATAATTTAAGTATATTTATTAAATAAAAAATTTGTTTAAAATATAAACAAGTGATTGTTTTGATGTTTTATAAAAAAATTTAATATTTTTAATAAATTTTTTATTATTTTTATGATTATTTTTAATTTTTTTTTCATTAATGATAATATTTTTAATATTTTGTTAAAAATTATATCTTATTATTTTTATTAAAACTCATAGATATTTTAAACCTTCATGCATTATGTTAACAATGACGATTACGGAAAAGAGCACGTGAAAAAACGTATACTTGATAACTTGTGCTACATAAAGAACCAATTAATTTTATAAATAAAATTATACAATTCAACTCAGCCACTCTTAATAAGGATTTAAATCTCAAATATTTAATATACACATGTGAGCTTTATGCTATTAAAACAAAGACACTCATTAGCATATTTTATAATTAGTAATAATTAGTATTATACATATCTTACTTTTTTTTTGTAAAATAAATAACAATGCTGACAACTTGAAAAACAAAAAGTTTATTTATATATAAATTTTGATATTATTATAATGATGTAATAGTTAATTATAAATTAAAAAAATAAATTTTAATATTTTAATTAATAATTATTTATTATATTAATTATAATTATATCATGATATAAAAAAATACTGTATCCATTATGAATTTGAATCATATGAATTCCATCTACTTCTCACGTAGTAACATTTTATGCTTGTGTTTGTTAGATTTGTCTGTAGACTCCATTTATAATTATTTCTGGATTAGACATAAGAATTTTTAAATGACAGTTTCTATTAATTAATCTAACACAGCGTATTGTGTCATTTCACTCAAGAAAATTCTCCATTTTTCTTTGGAAAATAAATGAAGGTTTAATGATATAATATGACTTTATTTCATAAATAAAATTTTATTTTTAATTTTTTTTTATATAATAAAAGTGTTATTTTTCATACAATTTAAAAAATATATATGTTTTATCTGATTATGCGGTTGGCATAGTTTTTTATAAAGTAAAAAATATTTTTTATTATGATTAAAAATAAAATAATATAAATAATTGTATTATCTAAAAATTAAACAGATAAATAAAACCATTTTAAAACCAAATGTTAATACCAAATATATTTTAAAAAAAATTATGATTGTGTTGAATAAAAATCGTTAAAGTTTTCTTGTATTATTATTTTTTTTTTGACATAAATTTAAAATATTATAAATTTGAGATAAATATGAAATTAATGATTTTACATAATAGGAAAAGATATTAAAGTTGGACCCTAGTAATTATTTTTAATTAAATTTTGTTACGTGTGTTTGCTATAGTTGCTTAGAGGTATATATGTGATATATAATAGGGATAAATTCAAAATAATACTAAATATATTATGTATGCAGGTTAGAGAGCACACAAAAAAGGAATATTACATGGCAACAAGAGTAAAAGAAAGTAGCACTAGTAATAGTCCTGTGGGAAAGGAGAAGAAAGATTCTCACACATCATCCCACACAAAGCTCACCAAAACATCAACCTCATCTGAAACTCATTCTTGTACTACAGATCACAAACAAAGAATCAAAAGCTATCTCAAGCCTACTTTAAGCTCCAAAACTGAATCTTTCAAAAATAAGAAAATTGGATCTTCATCATCAACCGTTGATAATCATAATGATCATTCCAACCAACATAAAGCAACAATGAATAGAAGAAGATCATTTGACAAACCACCATCAGCTGCTTCACGCTTTCAAAAATCACTCGTATCTCCCGGTCCTCGTGATCGTAATGCTTATCTTAAATCATCTACCTTTTCTTCTAAATCTAGCTCAAAGCCCATTAACATTGGTCATGATAATCAAAAGTTGAGTAATGCAACTCATAGTAAGCTCCAATATAGGCCAGTTTCAAATAAATCCCATACAAAGACTGCTACTGTATCTGGTGGTGTAAATGTGAAGAAGAACACAACCCAGAATAAGAATAAGGAAGCTGTTTCTTTTTCTGCTTCTGCTTCTAGTACAAAAGTTCCAAGGAGTGGCAATTGTGTCATGATACAAACATCAACCGATCATATTGAAGTTACGCAAGAAGCATATCAATCTTTGGTTGATCATCATGATCAGATAGCAGAGATTGAACAAAGTCATGAAGATCATGATCATCATGAGGTTCAAGAGGTACTCTCCGAAGATCAGCTAAGATCATTCGAAAATAGTAATAGTGAGCATGTTGAAGAAAGTATTAATGAAGATAAAAGTGGTGAACAAGGTGATAGTTCTACAACCTCAGAGGAAATTAAAGCCAAATTAAGTGATGGTACTTCAGATAGTATTCAAAAGAATGAAGGAGAAAGCAATGTGACTAATGATATTAACTCAGAAGAGAGTAGTGTTGATCCAAGTGGAACAAAAGATGAGGTGGTAAAAGAGGAGATAGTAAAGGAAGGTAATGATTATGTAGAAGAAGCTAAGGAAGAAGAAAATGAAAAGAATGAGGTGAAGAGTTTGGAGGAAGAAGATATTGTTATTAATGTTATAAGTGGGAATGAAGAGGAGGGTGGTACTAGTTCAAAGAAAGAAGAAGAAGTGGAGAAAATTAATGGGGAGAAACAAGAAGCAGCAAAAGTAGAGGTAAAGAGTCAAGGTGAGCAAGGGAATAAGAAAGAATCTCCTGCAGCATACAATGATGTGATTGAAGAGACTGCTAGCAAACTCTTAGAGAAGAGGAAGAATAAGGTGAGAGCTTTGGTTGGTGCATTTGAGACTGTCATTGATTACGAATCCAAATGAAACCTATCTCATGTATGACAAGTTAACAAAATTATACGAGTGTAATTTGATCAATTGAAAGAAAAATAAGAATGTATGTTTTATAAGCAAAAGAAATACTACAGTCATATTAACTAGATTATAATGTGGTTGCTTGGAATTCATAATTTCTGTTACTATATCATGTTTGTGTAATAAAAGATTTTAGTGCATGAATCATCCTAATATATATTGTAATAAATTATGGCAACTGGCAAAACATATATATGTAAGTAGTAGGTATGGACAAGTGCAAGGCGTATATATGTTCTATTTCTACATTAGTTTTATACTTTAAAACGAATGATCAATTTGGTAGTGTTGCTTTTCAACCGACTAATATGATACTCTAAAAAATATATAGATTAGTCAAATTTAAGAAATTAGAATACTAATTAAATTAGTTAATTATAGATGTGATTACCAAATTGATCAAATTAAAAATTCAAGAACACCAAATTTGGCAAATTAATTTTGATTACTAAATCGATAGTGTCACATAAGTTGGATCCAAATTGATCACCAAGTTAATTTGTTTTTATAAATTTTGGTTAAAGACATTAAGGCTTACTACACAATTGGTCCTAAAACTTTATTCGATTTTACATTTTTGTTCCATAACTTTTTTCATTCCTTAATATGATATCCGCTATCCGTTTAAATTTAACACATTTAGTTAGAATTTAAAAATAATTAACTAAACGTGTAAAATTTAAAAATTAAAGGATTAAAAAATAAAGAATTTACACGTTAGTTTTGATTGTTAAAGTACAATATCAATCTAATTTATAAATTTTACAATCCAAACATGTTACAAGCTTGAGCGCATTTGACGGGATGTTTACAAGATTTTCATAACTCTATTTAATAAATAAATTAAATATAACTAAAGAACACAAATGAAATTTTTTAAGTAATAGTTTAATATTCTATAAGAAGTTAATCTGACGTAAACATGATAAACATTATCTGATCGAACTTAATAATGATTTTTTTAAAAAAATAACATATATTAGATTATTATTTTATTTAATTGATATGACATAATATAGATACAAAAATGATGAATTCAACATGATATATGCTCATTTATACATATTTTTAGGCATCATTTTGGCCATATTTATATTTATATTATATTCCCAATGCATTTTACTTATTTATTTTGTATTTTACATGTATTCAGGACCAAAACAAGCAAACAAATGAGGAAAATACAAAACTCGTATAAAAGTTGGAGACACCCTAATGCTTGTGGCTACATTTTGTAATGAGGTGGGTTACATCTTGAAGAATAGGGCCATAAATAGTAAAAAAAATCCCAAGTGGATGCAGTTAGGAAAACAGTGGATGTATAATGACATAACTGAATCAACCAGGCATTGAATAATCAACTAGTTAATCTAAATCAGTTGTGGGCATGCTATTGCATTCCCAATTTTAAGTTTAATAAAAAACTCCTAAAATCAAGGAGAAAATTTGAGAGTATGATACTTAGTGCATAATTATGACAAAAAGATACTACCTCTTTAAGACTCATGACACGCTAACCGCAAGTAAATGGATTGTGCAACTAATATAGTCTATTTTAAGTACGGATATCAATTCCATAAAGAGTTTAATTGAGTACCAATTTGAATATTATTAATACTAGGAGCCTTAATTCCTTAATTTTCTATACATGTGAGTGACTAAAAATTCTCCATATAATGGCTATAATAATCATAAAATAAATTACATCTAAGCTAGCACACAATTATTCTCTTGACTAATCAATTACATACTACTCATTAAGTTTATAATTATCATTGGGAAAAGTACTCGAGAAATCATTTTGTTTGAATCATTTGGACACTTTGGTCACTTGGATTTTACAAGGGATACATAAATCACTCAATTTTTAAAATTGAGACACTTTAGTCATATAGGACACTGTGATCACTTGGCTTTTACAAGGGATACATAAAAAAAATTTTAAAACTCGAGTGACTTATGTATTCCTTGAAAAAGCAATTAATAAAAATTTTCTAATGAAACAAACAAAATGACTTGAAGAATTGGTCACCCATCATCATTCTCATTCATTTGAACCATACATTTCATCCTTGAAACACTATGCATGTTATTTAATCATGAAAATCAATCAAAGAACTCTTCCAAATTTATCTAATTATTTCTATAAATTAATTGTTGGCCAAATAATTATTGAATGAAAATTAGATTAAATAACACAAAAATAAATAATAATCATAATAAGTTCAAAATAATTAATAGACGTACTAGAAAATTGAGTTCATAAGATTCCTATATTAAATTATAACCTCTATATATCTTGATCAAATTGATAAATTCAACTTAGAAAATCAAGAAAATTAACAAAAGACAAAGAAAGAATATAATACAATCAACCTCTCGATCAAATTGATAACTTCAATACATAAAATCACAAAGATTAGTAGAAGATGAGCAAAAAATATAATACAATCAATCTCTTGATTTGTAATGGCTTCGTTTCCAATCTAATCCAATTTTCTTCCTCTTTTTGCTTTTGATGTGTATATTTTCTCTTTTCTATGAGGACTACATATCTCTCTGAATTATGCATTGCTCTTGTTAATTGTATCACTTGTGTCTTGAAATATTGCCTCTAGCATTGGTAAAAATATATTGATATATGTCCTATTTAGTTTAGGAATCATATTAGCTTTGATCCAACAGTATAGATTGAAAGTTGGACTTAAAAATAGGGTTAAAATTTCAAATTCTTCTCCACTCATTCAATCGAGATCCTGCTCAATTAACTCAGTTTATTATCATTTAACTCGATAGCATTTAATCAAAGCTCAATTGATTTATCTATTCTCGATCGATCGAGAACCTTCTTAATAGATCTAACTCTACTTGCCACTTATTAGCATAGATGCCCTACTTTCACTATTGCTCTTCGATCTATTGAGTCCCTTCTTGATCTATGAAGGTGCAACTTGATCTATTGAGCTTGTTTTGATTATAACTTGTCCTAATTTTATCCTTTTAGCTTTGTTTTGATGTTGTATCACGTATATCAATATAATTAAAGATAATATAGGCTTTTTAAATAATATTCATCCTAAACCAGGAAAATAGCTAACCTAAAGTTACTTTCATAGAGTTATCAACTTATTCCAATCTCACAAACAACAAAAATAGAAAAAACAATTAACAATAACTACAAATAAGCAGGAAAAATGAAACATACATATATATTAAGAAAATCATACAAGGAATTTAATAATTAGTAGACATTACAATAGACAGTAGTTTGATAATCAGTAGACATGGCATCAACATCATAACAAAGCATGGGATAGATAGAAAGTAATAAATAAAGATAACATGCAATATACATAAAGCAATAAATCATCCATATCCCAATGCTCTAACATATTCATATAAAATCCCCAAAACTCAATGTATGTGTAAGTCCTGCTGAACTTGTATCTATATGTTGGCTTCCCGTATACAAAAAATAATATATGTTATTTTACTTAGTGTTTTTATCTTCTTTTGTGTAAGGTTGGTTAATATAGTTAGGTATTCTTTGTATGCAAGCATGTTTACACATACCATATGGTTGGTTTTCGTAGTAAGCATGCTAGATAGAGTGTTGGTTTTCGACGAGCATGTATGCAATCGATCCAATGTTTTTACTTATAGTTTTTGGTGAGTTTCAGATGCGAGTATCTATGGATTTTACTGGACATTTTTGGAAATAGAAAAATGTAACCTTTTGGTACCCCGTCACCACCCTTGCCACCACCTTTGGTGAGGTGGCCAACCTTTGGCTATAAATATCCCCTCTCTTTAATTGTTTCTTAATTCAAAAAATTTATCAAAACTTAATAAAAATTTCCATTGATTTGAATTCGGTATTCATGAATTATATTATAATTGTGATACATTCGTGTGAGCATAGAATAGTGTGAGTTTTATTTTACATAGTAAGTGAATACTTTTCTATGTGAGTAGTATTCAAAGATTGTATTAGTTTATTTTACATTGTTCTATTGTATCTGATCATATCACATCAAGTGGTATTGGTTGTGGAGGATAGCTTGGTTCATGTGTCGAACCAATTCATTATAGAAGTAAAGTATAATAGGTAGTTAAGAAAGATGTCCCAACTAATAGAGGTAATATTGATTTTATTTCTTTTAGAGTTGTAACTACTATATTAATTAGTAAATTTGTTGTTGCTGAATGATTTCCTTAAGTAACTTGAGGACGTTACTACATAGAAACGATCTTTATATAGGTTTACCTCGTTATATCTTATGTTATACATTTTTAGTTATGGAGCTAGTATAATTCAAGTTTAAATTGTGTATGTTGAAACATATGATTGATTAAATTTTGATTAGAACATTTTTTATCTCTCTATCTGACTTTTAATTTGCCTATAATTTCTTATTCTGAATGCTATCTACTATTTTGATATTACACCAATGCTACTTCTATTGAGTGTATTGGTTTCATTGTGTTATTTTGTTCGTTTCTTATGGGGAGAGTCCATTAGGAGTCTATATCTCCTTACCATACTAGTGTACTAGATTGTGGACTTTTCCAATTGGTATCAAAGCGGGCATACATTGTTTGGGCTTAACAATTTCAGTGTTGATTTTTTCCCTTCTTTGTGTGTTAAATTCTTTCAAATTTTTTATAATGGATGATATAAAAGGAATGATCAGTGGACCACCTAAGTTCGATGATGCTTTTTATTTTTAGAAAATGTCTCAAATGTGTTCCTACTTGATATTTAACAACAACAATGTTTGGTCCTTTATTGAGGATAATTAGACATGACCTATACAATTATGTGTAATTAATTTATAAATCTAGGGATATTATGAATCCAATTTTTACCATGTGATGATTTAATATTTTACCCTAATTATAATTTTAATTTAATTATATTATTTAATCTGATTTGTATGTTATTAATTTTTTGGCCAACAACTTACCCATATAGGCAATTAAATATATTTTAAAGAATTATTTAATTGTTTGTTTTGATTAAATAACATGCTTAGTTTCTAGGTAGAGATGTATGATTCTTATGTATGTGATCTATAATTGATTAACTTAATGAGTAGTATGCAATTTAATTGGCATGAGAGTGTGATTAAATTAATTACTATATGGTGTGTAGTTTACTTGAGATAAGAATACATGCTAAATTAGATTCAATCGATTATGTAATTAATTGATAATTAATTAATCCATTCTTTCTTGTCTAAGTTTTAAATTGATTAATTGATAAACTATTTATATATATATATATATATATATACCTAAAGTTTCAATTAATTAATACTTTCCTTGGATAGGATTAGCTTAAAGATTGACAAACCTAAGTAGATATATTCGTTAATTATAAATTTAGATTTGACCCATCATTATGAAAAATTAAGCACAAATGATGTGTCTAATGCTTAATTCTAAAATATTTTCATTATTTATAAATTAAAACTTGGTCCATCATTAATTTATGGTTAAAAACTTTAATGAGCATGAAATAAATCATAGCTTTTATTTATCTAAATCACAAAATTCTTCTTCCAATCATTGGAAGAAGGAACTAAAATCCCATATAAAAATTTAACCAATCATAGCTTAATTAATAAAAGTCACTTTAACTATTAATGGCATAAAACTACAAAAGAATTAAAAAAATACAACAATTAGGAATATCCCTTTTGTTGAAGACAATTCAAGATCTCTGAAAAAGTTGTCACTAACTTCCCCAAATTCCTGGATCTCCTTCACAAATCGGAGGATCTCTTTCTGTATCTTTATATGGTAGAACGACTAAATGAATTCTAGACTAAAAATAATAGAACATTTGCTAGAAACAAAGAAAACAAAACTAAAACTAATGTCTTATATAAGAGCAAAGGGATATTATTTATACCTAAGGAAAAGGAAAGAAATGTGGATTGTAAAGGAACATTCATCGCACATCATAGCCAAATTTCTCACTACCACGACAATTTCTTCGTTGCTGCCAGTGTCAAACTTCTCTTCTCCACTTTCTTATTTTTTCACCCCTAACAAACTACTTAGAACACATGTAAGGTTACATGTGCTATTATTTTATTCTTCTAAGTTAAAAATGAGTGTTTTCAGGTGCGATTCTTCATGTGGTTATCATTTGAATCAATTTCAAGCCATAAATACATGAAAAAAATAACAAAAATACCCTTGATTTCAAAAACACAAATTTGATTTAAATAATGATAAAATCATACAATTCAAATCTATTTTTAATATTTAAATGTAAATAAATCCTGTAATATTAGTACTTTTTAAACACTCATTACTAATACACAATTAGGTTAAGGAGATAAAGACTCCTTAAGTACTCATCTGAACTAGGCAAACAGGAGAAAGAAAAACATTTAACAAAAAACATAACAGTAGTATAGAAAAATCACTAATAGGTAGTATTGTAAAGCATATATAATTTCAATATTTAAAAACTATGGAGTAGATAAAGAAAGCTTTATAATCATAATTTAAACCTCAGTATGTTAAAACATACACAATTTAAACTCAAATTGTACGACAAATATTAGTGCATGCACAACAAAAGATATAACAAAGTAAACCCACTTAAAACTCCTATCTATATGGTAATATCCTCGGGTTGCTTATGGCAACCACTCGGTAACAAAAAATTTCACTCAATAATAAAATGTAAACAACTCAATAGAAATACAAACGCAAATACCCCTATAAATTAGGACCTCTGCCCTAACTACATTTTGTTGCCTTTACTTGTTGCCTCTATAATGACTTCGTTTGACACACAAGCTCGAATTTTCTCCAAACCCAACACTACTTAGTGTAGTGTGATTAGTAACCAAAGATCAGTAATGTGGAATAGAATGTGAATAATCAAATGAGAGAATTATCATCAATGATGAACTACCAACAAGTGAAGCAGGATACAAATTCAACCACATACCACAAATCACCAACATGGGAAACACATTCAAGCATGTATCATGAACAACCATTGATTTAGGAGCACCACCAAAACATCCCTACCCAATCTCACAATGTTATTCTCACATAGATTGTAAAATAGGCAAGAGTTCTCATCACTCGAGTATGCTAATTTACCCACAACAATGTAGCACGAATATTGAAACACAATCAAAGTAACTTGTGATACAAAAGAATTTTTATAAAAAATATTTGGTAGAGTATTAGTTTGTAAAGACGGGGTAAAAGGAGACAATAGGGATGTTTATAGAAGAAACCAACCACTAATGGCCACCGTCGTCGAGGCCTTATCGATGGTCCTTATTAACCACCTCGTAGTGGGTTCTGGTGAGTGGTACGACGAGGCCTTTATTGAGGACCTCGTCGATGTGGAAAAAATTCAAATTTTTTCTATCCAAAAATTGTTGAATAATTTTCATAAATACTCGTATCTAAAATGAACCATAAACTTACACTCATAACCTAGTATTCATACTAAGAAACCAATCTCGTGATGTGTGTTAAGACATTATTTCAATCACAGTGTACCTAATTATATACGCGTGTATATTATAGTTTTGTATTAAAAAAACCTTACACAAAGGAAGATAGAAATACTAAATAAATTAAACAAACTTTGTGTTTTACATGCGGGAAACTAACACACAAACACAAAGAACTACAGGACTTACAAACACCAATTAAAAATAAAGATACCATTTTTTGAATTTGAGAATGCCAACACCGACCAACAGGACCAAAAATTTCCCTTAGTGTTCCTTGACGGTACAAGTTATTAACTAATTTCATAATTGAAATTATGATAATATTCACTCCATTAATTTAAATCATTCTACGATTAAGATGATTGGTCAGATTCAGATTCATTACTTAATAAACATTAGTTTTTTAACCCATCTTAATCAAAATTTATGTTTATTAATAGTTGAATTTCTACCGATTGAAGAGTTTGATACACTAAAAAATTGTGGTTTGATCATATATTACAATGTATATTCAGAACATTTAATATTAACAGAACATATATTTTTGTTATACGTGCAACATTGTAAGTATACTTGTGTAAACAAACTTATCTTACAATTTTAATATTAGCCTTTTACTTAATATATAAGGATAACATAATATTATTAATTAGAAAGACATAAATGCATTTTTTTTTTCTATAATAACTAAACCGAAAAGTAGGAAAATTATATGTTACATTCTATGTAACATATATCCACCCACTTTCCATGTATTATTAGTGAAAAAGTATTTAAGAGTAATTTTACCTAAACTCATTATCAATGAAGGAGGTTAATCTAAGTTAGTCTGTTGGTGAAAAAAGACACTATGTAACTTACATGGAATGTAATGTAGAATGGTCCTAAAACAGGTGATAATTAGTATGAATTAAAACAATATTAATGAAGCCATGAAATTTGGGTTGTGTTTGATTTGACTATAATAGGAGTTGTAATGTTAACAATTTTGGGTTTTAATGTTGTGGTTTTATTGTTAATTTATAATAAAATATAAAATATTCAGTAATGTTCATTCCTATAAATCAAATTTTTGTCATACGTACATATTCATAGGCTCATATTCATATAAATCCCTTAAATGCAATGTCAAGCATCCGAATTTATTTTAACTCTAAGTATCACAAGATTTTCACTTTTTATAGTACACTGGTCCTATCTTCTTTTATGATCTCACAGCTTAAAAGATCTTGGACTCTAATTTTTTTTCTTGTAAAAAATACGTTCAACTTGCTTTTATATATATATATTTGTTTTTTTACCCTCAAGCTTGAGTATTGGTTTATGGTGAAGGGCTAACTTAATATGAGAATAAACTCTCGTCTTAGCATTCAATATAAAACATATAGTAATCATCTATCAATTTAAATCACAATGAAAAGTGTTTAAAGATTACAAAAATTAATCTCTCCTAATTAAATATTAAAGGCTCAAATAACTCACTAAATAGTCTATTATTTGATTATTGGGCACAAAAATTAGGTTCATCTAAATTTCAATATGAAAATCATAATTTATAGATTATAACAACAAACCAATCCTTAATCCGAACTTTAAAAATGTTAAAGAAGAATGAAAATAATATGCATAATATACTCAATTATTCATCATAAATTAACAATAAGCATGAAAAATATATATCTCAAAAAGTTTCTATTGGTACCCCCAAAACAAAACTAAATGTTGTCCTGTTTGTTTTCAATTAAGTACATACTCAAAAAGCATTCAAAGAGAGTAAATAGAAAATAAATAAATAAAATTGCAATGAAAATGAAAAGAGATGTTTGGTGGGTGTAAAAGTTTCTAATGGCTACTCATCCAACTTAAGAAATTTGGTGTTTATGACCAATAAAAAACTTTATAGATTGAAATCACATGACTTTCATATCTTAATGCAATAATTATTGCCAATTGTTATTAGGTCAATTCTTCAAAAACATGTTCGGTTATTAATAATTTATCTTTTTTTATTGTTCAATACAATATGTAAGAAATGTATATCAATTGGCGAGTTACACTCTTTATAGAAAGATGTTATGGAGAATTTGTGTATACTTGAGAAATATTTTCTACCTTTTTTTCGATATAATGGTTCACTTGTGTGTTCATTTAGTTTGAGAGATTCATTTGTGTGGTCCTACATACTTAAGGTGGATGTATCCTTTTGAGAGATACATGCAATTCCTTAAAGGATATGTAAATAATAAAATTGCTCTAAAGAATGCATGGTGGAACGTTATATTGCTAAAGAGGCTATTGAGTTTTGTTCTAAATACTCTAGTGGTTGTAACGAAATGAGGAATCTTATGCACAAGTTTTTCTTAGAATGTGATATGATCCAAGTAGGTAATAACCTTATGCTTGGTGGAAGTAAGAAATTGTTTATTGATCGCACTCGATGGAAAAAAAACATCAAATCATTGTGGTAAATAACAATAAGGTACAACCTTACATAGAGTAAGTAATGACAATACTTATTGATATATCTTTCATAATATCACAGAATGCATTTAAACTTACTGAAGATCGATCCTCATTATAAAAAAAGAGGAGCAAAATGGTTGTATAATGAGCATAAACGAGAGTTTTTTGGTTTCGTAACCATGTAAGTATCACATACATGAATTCATACGATTGCATTCTATATAAGTTTTTACAATTTTGTTTTAAACACATTTCATGTTGTTATATGCATAGATTTGAGTTGAACTCAACAAAAGTAATCATAAAATAACAAAAACTTTAGAATGGCTTGCACATGGTCCAAAATTTGATGTCAAATCGTATTCTAGTTTCGTAAAAAATGATTCTAGGTTTACAAAACAAGAAAGGGACAAAGTCCAAGTAAACCAAAATAGTGGGGTGAAGATGGTTGCACAAACTTGGAAATTTGCTAGTTTGAAAGCTAGTAATTCAGTACTTTTTCATAGAATGTATTATGGTATAATGCAAGAAATTTAGGAACTCAATTATGAGGTCTTCCATGAAACAATATTCTTGTGTGATTGGGTCGAAGACACTATAAATAATGGATATAAAATAGATGATTTTGGATTTTCCCTTGAAAACTTATCCAAGATAGGCCACATTAATGATCGTTTCATGTTAGCACTTCATGCAAAACAAATAGTTTTTGTGAGAAATCAAATTGACACAAAATGGTTTGTTGTGTGAACACCTTCACAAAAAGAGTTCTACCATTGCGATGCTTTAGAAGATGGTGACATGCTTGATATTTTATCAAATATTAGTTATTTTTCAAAAAAATTTCCTAATGTATGTGATGATCTAATTGATGACTATGATTCATCATTATGGATTCGAAGTGATTGTGAGATATATGTACAATCGATAACTTAATTAAACATAATGTTTTCTCTATATTATTCCAATAACTCATATTTATATGTTTAGAGTTGAAATTGTGAATTAATTTTTATTTCATCATTCTTTGTAGATATTTCATAGATCCTAGAATTCCAGAGATTATCGATCCAAATGATCCCCTGGGACATTTTAAAAGAAGGGGTTAGGTTAATATACATGATGCTCCACTTAATCTAAATGATAGAATACTTGTTGAATTTGATGCAACTGGTAATTCATTGGGAGAAAATGGCCAACACTTGAAATCTTTTATCGATAGACTTGTTAAGTCAAGTATAGCAATCAGTTTAAATGATTGGAGTAAAGTTGAAGGATGTGAAAAGTACAAGATATGGAAAACCATTTATTTAAGTATCTTTTGTTTTGTTTTATAAATAATTACATATTATATCCTTTTGTATTATATCTCCTCTCAAATGTGTTTTTTACATAATCATTTTAAAGTCCCCGATAATTGGGTTAGTATATGCTACAAAATTGCAAATAAGCTAGGCATGGAAGGAATACAATACCTCTAAATTTGCTTGAAATTATGTGTTTATATACTTGGCACCACTTAATGAAGAAGAACTGTACAAAATCCTTGAAGATCACCTATGGATAGAGCAAGCAAGGGTCATTCTCACACGTTTAAGGGCACCAAAATTCAACCAAGCCAAATAACAAATCGGAGTTACACTTGACTTCATATTTAGAGCTCATTATAATATTAAAAATACTAACTTGATTCCAGATAGCTTCGTATTTATAGACAAAAGATTAATAAAGTGCTAATATGATTTTGAAGGGATAAGGTTATTATTATATCACTCGAATGTCGATGTGGTAATCTCTTTTACTAATCTTTTAACATATATAAGTTATTTTTTGTGAATTCATGATATTACATTCTTATTTTGAATTTAATTATGTATATTTCTTTGGTTGAAACAAGTGGGGCTATGATATGCATATTTTTGATCATTTACAAGAAGAATGGACAAAAGACAGGAGAAGAATATAATCTTGAATAACATAGGACAATACCATGATAATGTTTATAATGATTTAATTTCTCCATTCATATGTTTCTGAAGTTTAAACTGCGTGTTTAATGGATGTTTACGTGTGCATGTATGTAGGGAAATGAATTTTTATATGGACCAGCTACTTTTTGCCCAGTTTCCTTATCACTATGATGGTGATTCTAAGCCAACAAAACTTACCCTTCTTGAAATAAAGTAGGAATATCACAAAATCCATGACACTTTATCGACATCATTTTATTTGTAATTTAAGTTAATTATATATATATATATATACGTATTGTATATACATTATTATTTTTGTAATAAATTTAATTATCAAATAATTAATTATATTTAAATTTCCAATTATTTGTATTATTATTTACACTTTGTTAAACAGAATTTGGTTTTTTATGCTATATGTGATCAAATACTAGTTATTAGTAGAGTAGAAAATAAGTACAAATATGTAAAAAAAAATCAATATATATTTTAAAGTCGGTTCAGCGAACCGACTTTAAATTGATTTAAAATCAGTTTTTAACCTACTTTAATGGCCCGTTTTGTAGTAGTGATCAATGGGGATTTCTACTCATGGTGGACTTTCTTTTGACATTTGGAATTTAGGAAGGTGGGTACGTCTAGAGCCTCGACGGTCCTTATAACTACCAACTTTTCATTTTCCCTATAACATCTCCCTTCGGTTTACTTGAGCTTCATAGAGGCTCGTGGGGTTTCAATGATGCTCTACTTGCCTTATGAAGCTAAAGAGTTCCTCTTGAGGCTAGTTTTTAGGATGCTTTAGGGTCTTAATCAATTTCCCAAGGTATACAAGTTATGTTCTATGTATTTTTAGGTCCCTAGAAGCTATAAGAGCTTCTTCTCAGCATCTATCGAGTCTCAAGATGTTTGTATTAGCATCAATAAGCTTTAAGGAGCTCCCAATCAACTTCAGCTTTGTGATCGTTGATGTCATCTTGAGTGAGAGATTGTGTGCCTAGGCGAGTTTTACGTGACCAAACTTTATGGGAATTTATCCTCTACAGAGGCAAAACAACTATCAATGTTATTCCCTTTGTCTCGATGGAAGGAACAATAGGGACCTAATTCCTTCATTTCCTTAGATTTTCCATTCATCTTCTTGAGCCATTTGACATATTCTTTACCTTCTAGTTTAATCAATTATGCCAAGGAGATGGTCAAAGGAACTGGTACTTTTTCGCCCAACCAAGACTTAATGTCTAATATTTTGCACTAGGGATTCCAGAAGGAGCTTCTTTTCTTTGGAGATGGTGAAGATATGTTTCTTTTCTATGAGGAGCCTTTATGATGCTCGTATTTAAGTGTGCTAACTTTTAATGTCTATGTATCCTCCTCTATAACAATGTACCACTTTTCTTTTCTCGCTACCTCATCAAGGGAACAAGTTTCCTGTTTGGTGAGCACCTTTTTGAGGCTTTTTCAATAGAGTAGTCCTTTCTGAATACTTGAACAACAATGTCCTTGGAGTAATCAAGAGCAATCAAATATCTTTATCTTATTTGAATTGAATGATTAAAGATAGCTTCATAAAGACTCATTCATTTTCTAGACTATTGAAAAGAGATCTTAAGCATCTTTCCTTACCTTTCTGCTACGGGTAAATTGGTTGATGAAGACCGGATCCAATTGAAGAAAGGAGTCAATTATTCTAGATGGGATCTATTAGAACTATGTAAGAGTATATTTTGAGAGGCTAGATGCAAATGTTTTGCACATCATTTGATACAATACCTCATCAAGAACATTGGTGGCCATCATCTTTTGCTTGTAATGTAGTTGCCAAACTTTGGAGCTGAGAATATATATAGAGGTTCAAGCTTGGAGACTCTATCTATAAATAAAGTCTAATAGAGTCTATTTAGGAGCTCTTCGAGGGTCATTTCCTCATAGTGCTCTTCTCTTTCTCGAATGGCATTCTTCTTTAGTTAAAGAGATTTTTTATTCAACATATGCTTGAGAGGCCTCTTGATGTCCAACATGATTCATAGGTTGCTTCTTAGTGCACCTATGACTTGCTTCAAGAGTTTGATTCATGGGATGTGCCATAGGAATGTATTCTCCAATCATGCTTTCAAGATGTTGATTGTGTTGTTCTAGAGCTTCCATCCTCTAGTTAATAGAGAGTAATTGGTCCAAAACAATTTTGGGCATGTTTTGTTTGATCAACCATGGTATTTTTTTATGTTTGATCACATTCTAGTTGAATATTAGGTTGTTATTGAGACTGATCATCCTTTGTGAATAATGCCCATGCAATTGGTATGTGAATTGTAAAAAATTAGGCTTTTTAAAGAGTTTAAATGGTTTTTTCCTCCATCTCAAATTTGATCAAAGGAATGTTCCTACAGATGATTTCTACATAGTCAATATAAAAGCCTACAAGATGGAACAAACATTAGAACCCAATTGGAAGCATCACCCCTCTATTGTGGTCTTTTATTGAGTTCTAACGTTTACTCGATCTTGCATGCTTTTATATTACTATAAAGAAATAAACATCAACAACTATTAATCCTCCTATATAAAGTCTACTTTAACTTTTCTTAAGAGGTTATAATGGAGTTTTACAGTAGTAGTAGTAGTACAAGCTGGTTTAGCTTTGTCTAGACCAAACTTCTTAACCAATTCTTTGGCATACTTGGTTTGTGAGAGAAAGATATCATTTTTTCAGCTTCTTTACTTGAAAACCAAGGAAGAACTTAAATTCTACAAATAAGCTCATTTTAAACTCATTTTGCATGGCCAAGGATAAATCCTAAGCTAGATCATCCTTCGTAGACACAAAAATGATGTCAGTGACCACAAAATTTCCTCTCTCTAAACAAAAAGGGTCTTGTAACCTCTACTTCTTTGAAAACAGTTGTTGAGAAAAAAAAATCAAAAGACATTCATACTATACACTATAAAGGCTTGGTTTAAGCCATATAAGGTTATCTTCAACCACATCATATGATTGAGAAAATTAGGATCTTCAAAATCTTTTGGCTCAACATACACTTTATATTTTATCACACCATTAAGGGAGGCACTTTTAACATTCATTTGTTACAACCTGAACCCAAAATAGTTGGTCGAACCAATCAACAACTTGACGAACTCAAGGCAAGAAATAGGAGTAAATTTTTCTTCAAAATTGATTCCATCGATCTGAGTATAACCTTGAGAAACTATCTACACTTGTTTAATTACATTTAAACTCAAACTAATCACAAGTAATGCATTATATATTTTATATTTCATCTTTAAGTTATATATTTATTCTATTAAAACATTAATAATATTTTTATAAAAATTATTTAAACTATTTATTTAAGTTCTAAAAATATAAAATATTATAATTATTTTATAATTTATTTATATTATTTCAACCTATTTTTTTATAAGATTCTGTCAACATTGCTTAATATAAAAGGATTATATATTTATTTTTACATATATTTTTAATATCTCTCTTTCATATAAATTTTTTTATTTTTTTTTATTAACTCAAAATTTTAATTTTCCATTACAAATATTTATTATTACCTTATTTTTTTATAAACTTTCCTTGATAATAAAAATAAAATTACTAGAAACTAAAAATTAATATTTAAAATGTTAATTGGATCCCTCTTTCCCATTTGAAGGTCCACGCTTTCTATTAAGGGCCCTCGATATGACTCCATAAGGATTTTAAGTGAGTTGAAGGATAAATTATAAATCATAAATAAAAAATAGGGAGGGGATTCTTAGGCTCGTCCCACACCGTTGACATTTTTAAGAAGGATAGTATAGGTGTAACACATGTAATCTTAGGTCTCCTAAATTTGACGCCCATTCTTCACACTTCCCTCAATATCACCAATAATATTGTTAGTAGAATGAGCTCATTTTGCAATAAGGAAAAAAGATCCTTTATATTCATCTTCAGTAGCCTTAGTTAGAAGGCTTAGAAGTTGTAAGGTCTGTTGACAAATCCCCATCTGACGTACCAACTTCAGTTGACTAATCATAACTTACAAAGAAATTTATATTCCCCATACCCAACTATCTTAGTAGCTCATAAATCATCGATGACCACACTAATGGACTCCATAACAATGGAAGTTCTCAAGTTGAAGACTCGATAAGTAGACTATTACCAAAATATCCAAGAAGATCTTAAGATCACTTTTTACTTCAAACTTTTATAAATTCTTTCTATCTTTGAAAATATAACAAGTGCTTCCAAACACTCTTAAATTTTTGACGTTCGGCCTCTTGCCATGAAGAATTTCATATGAAGACTATTAAGTGCCAAGTCTTAGGAAGAAATGGTTCAAGGTATAGCAAGCAATATTCACATCCTCAACCATAAATGCCTAGCTAGATTCTTTCTAGCCAGGATCATTTTCCCATCTTGAACTATTATGTTCTTTCTCTCAACAATTCCATTTTGTTGAGGATTCTTAGGTGCCAAAAGCTAATGTTCGAAACCATAATCATCACAGAAATACTTAAAATCAGAGTTCTCAAAGTCTTTTCTATAGTCACTTTTGATTTTTATTATACTTCTAATAGATTCACTTTTCTCGTTCTCTAGCTTTATATACAAACTTAAAGTTAGCAAATGCCAATGAATTTTCACCAAGAAACATCACCTAAGTGTATCTAGAGAAATCATCCACTACCACTATTATATACTTTCTTCCTCCAATGTTGGTAGTAAGGGTGAGTAAATAAAATCCATCGGATTATGATCGAATTGGGTTGACAAATTTTATAGTTGGATCGGATTCGGATTCGGATCTCCAAATGTTATAATCTACTATATTTGATCATGTTCGAAGTAATATTGAATTATAAAAAATTCATATCTTATTTTATAATGCATCATATTTAAATATTATACATACCATAATTATATTATATTACTATTTTAGCTTAAAAAATAAATATAATTTTTTATCATAATTAAATAAGTGTATAGACATACTTCTTATTCATTTGATTTTCTTAGTTGTGACTATAACTAATAAATTTTGCTACAAATACATCAATTTAAAATTAAATGTTAAGTATGTCATGTTTTATATATGAAAATAATTTATAAATAAATTTCAATATCAATCTGACCATATTCGATCCGAAAAAATTTGATTTATTCGAATTTAGATTGATTCGGATTGATTATATTATCAAATTAGATTCAGATTGAAAATCTTCAAATTCAAGTCGAATTGGATTTTGGCCAAAATAGGATGTTTTGATCCTTGCTCCCCCTAGCTAGCAATTCGCATTAGTCCTATCAAATACAAGTGGAGCAACTTGAACAGTCTAGAGTTTGAGAGATGATGATTCTTCTTGTGCTGACTGATGAAACAAGATTGATAATGCCGATCTTACCAACACTTTGGTTTTATATTTGTAAAACTCTCGCAAGGGTACGAATCATTTTATAGCAAACGATAAGTATACTCCCAAGGTCGATCTAAAGAAGGAATATATGTGGTTTTTAATTTATTATTCAAACTTTTAAAAACGAAATTAAACCCTAAACATCCTGTCATGATATTTGATTTTTATTTACTAATCTAATGACATAAAAAAATAAATATAGATATGGATTCAATAAACAATAATGCAAATGTTTATCATTTATAAGAGTGAAGTATTTATGGATATAATAATTAAGCTAATTATGTTTGCTCATATAATTTAGGTTAGATGTAAATTGATATTTGTTGATCTTCTCTTTTTGGTATGAAAATGTTCTTAGGTAGGGACCAAATTCTTTTTTTTTAATATTAATAAAATAATATCCTTAGGTAGAGCCTATTAATTAATTAAGTATTAAATTTCAACTTTATTTCTAAGAAAATAGTAAACCATCTAATCACAGCTTTAGACGGAGTCATTTAATTAGACTTTATTCAAGGTGTCCAAATTGAACCTAAGAATTTAATTATTCGAGTATTAACTTTCAAGTTTTGAAACCATTACTAAAAATATATCGTTAATACATTTTTGAATAATAATTCCTATAAAAAAATTTGAAATAAAGTTTGACTCAAACTACCGGGCGATTGTATCAACAAATAAAAAAGTACTACTCTAAATCAAACCAAATAATTAAACCTTAAAATCTAATTTTAATAATTAAGTTTGTAATGAAAAATAAAATATTTTTCTTTCACATCATTAATATAAAATCCTTAATAAAAACAAAATCAATTGATTTTATAGAAATGTTTTACCTATTTAATATTTCGGAAACATAACAACAATACTATTATATCATATTTACAAACAGCAAGCTACGTTAAATTCAATCACAAACAAATTAAACATAACATATAAGAATAAAACATAAAAAATAACTGTAAAGAATTCTTTTTAAAATTATACCTCAAAAGAATCCTTACAAAACTTTGATGTTAATTCTGTTGTTAGAAAACCTCCAAACGGATTTGCACTTCCGTTAATTGAATCAAAAACTAAAAATCTATAAAAGCATAGCTAGTTCTTCTCAAAAAGAGAATAACTTTAAAACTAAAAAAACTTTCTTGAGAGAGAAAGAGTTGAGAAAATTGTGGCTTAAGGTGTGATTTTTTACAATGGGAGAGAGGGGCTTTTTATAAGTAAAAAAAGGGCAAAAAGGGTGGAAAAATATTTCAATAATTGATTTTGGACGCATTTGGATAGGCTGACACGCTTATAGGGCGTGAGAATTGTGCCAGACGGGCGTTTGGTAAGCATGGGAATATGCGAGACACGGCATAGAGGTATGCTGATAGGCAAAGAAATTGGCACGATGTGTGCTGGGCGTGTGCTGGTTGTGCACGGGCATGTGCTAGACGTGTGCTGGCTACGTGCGCTAGCTGCGCGCACACGGGCTTATGCTAGGCATGTGCCAGCGTGTACTAGGCATGTGCCAACTGCGTGTGGGTGTGTGGTAGGCGTGTGCGTGAGACTTCATCTTGAATGGGCGACTGCGTGCGAAATTTCAATGTTTTTAACATTTTTGATCCATTTTGTCCAATTTTTCTATCTTTTTGACTTTTTCTCATTTTTTTCTCAACATATTTGTGATGTATTACCTCTAGTATTTTTCTACGAGTCTTTAATTTATTTTTGAAAAAAAATAACTGAAAAACAATAAAAATACCCTTGATTCCGAAAAGACTAATTTATATAAAAATATGATAAAATCATACAAATATAAATCTATTTAATCAATTAAAGTACACTAAATAATGGTAATTTTAGTATTTGTTTTAAGCACTCATCACTGACTTTTACTTTACTTGCTCAGCTTGTAAGGGCCGCACACATGATTAGGTTGAGACGAGATCTTTTGAAGGCATATGATAGTTTTGAACTTCGAGAGCCAACACAGTAAAAATTATCTATAATGACATAGTTCCTCTATACTCATCTTGGCTCTATTGCATAGAAAAGAAAAGGAGAGCTAACACAATAAAAATTATCTCCTGATCTAATTCTTTTAACAACACTACTCCCAATGATGTCATACATAGTACATTCTAAGAGTAAATTTAAAAAGAAACTTATCATCATAAATTTGTTTGGTCCTATTAAGGTTTTCTTTATCAACAAAGAGTACATCTTTTAGTTCAAGAATCCTTGGTGCATGAATGGTGCCTTTTCCATATATCATCGCCTTGCTACCATCACCAAAGGTAACAGATTTTTCATTTACTTTGTTAATGTTAGTGAAGAATGACTTATCTCCCATCATATGTCTGAAACAACGGCTATCAAAGTATGAACACTTAGACACTAGAGCTTTGAAAGTAGTGCAAACAACATTACAGTTTAGGTTAAGCAAGCCACTATAACTAACCTTGGAAGATTTGTACTTTTCTAAACATAGAAACTGCCTCATTATGCAAAACTAAGGCCTCATTCATGAGATAAATAGACTGAATAGTAACTCTTCGATATAGCCCAAATATTCTTGACCAATTGGAGAAGACTCACCCTTTAATGAGCAAGTCGGGGAGAGAAATTCGCAAGAATAACCACTGGAATGAGGGATAATGACTCACACATTACACTCATGTCTTCTGAAGAATAGACATGAAGGATATAAATTCAACATCTATTGGATGAAGAAATTAAGGAGGAAAAAAGGTTGTTCATATATGTAACCAATACCTCTAAAATCACCATGAGACTTTCCAATTTATAGCATCTCATCTAGACGTTGATTTCTAAGAATAGTTTTCTGGTTTCTGCAATATTCCTTTCAATTTCTTGTTGTTGAATTGAGAAGGATTCTTCCATCTTTGTTTGTCCAATAAGCAATATTTAAGAAGTTTCACTTTGTTTGTCTTAGCTTTAGCTTTAAACTTGAGATTATTGAGAAAGATTATGCCATTTTTTCTGTCCACTAAAATTCAAGGAGTTTCACTTCGTTCATCTTAGCTTTAGCTTTAACCTAGAGATTATTAATCCCAACATCTCTATCATCCAATATGTATTTGAGACACACATTTTTCATTATCAAGAAGAAACACCTAATGCTCAAATTGAGCAGTATTCTTAAACTTGTCAGACGTAGTGTGTAGAACAACGAGAATAGATGATCTTTTTAATTCTCCATGATGTATAGACCTCTAGAGCTCACTGATAAGAGTTAAATACTTCACATTATCCTGTAGAAGAATACGAAGATACTTAATATGATTATCTAACATCAGCTTTAATGCTTCAACTAATTTCTCTTTTCTCTTCTTCAAGGGTAACAATCAATAGATGACTAGAAAGATCCAAGTGATCTTTGTCTTCTTCTTTTTTACAATAGTTTATCCTCATTTGCATCTTCTTTAGCTTCAAATGATCATAGGTCTCTTGTAAGGAGTTCTCTTCATCATTGTATGTATCTTCCAATACGTTGACCTACTAGACACCCCTTATGAATGATAAACCATTATTGTAAGACACCCAAAAATATCAACTTTAGTACCTGAAGACCTTCTTCCACCATACTATAGAAATCATCTTCGTACTTTCGTTCCAAATAATGCCACCTATCTTTTGAGCTCTTCCAGTTAGACAATATAGCTTCACTAGTAGACATGACTACGAGGATAACATACAATCCCCTATAGTTCTAATCACTTTTTTGAAATTCTTCTTTATTCCAATCATTGAAAGGCTTTTGGCTCCACCATGCCATCTTTAAGAGTTTGATAAGGACACTTCCATCCATTTTCAATCAAGTACCAAACATCATAATCTTTATAATACAATCTCAAATAAGAGCATATCTAAGATCTCCAATAAGCATAACACATGCCATTGAATCGAGGAGACTTAGAGAAAACTCATCTTACACCATAAGTTAAATTAAATGAGAGAAACCTACGCAAGAAGGAAAGGAAAGAATCTAACACTAAAGCGATTAAGTCCAATAAGATCTACCAACTTTGATGCCAACTAAAAGAGTATGGGGTTTGGTACACAACCAAGGTAAGGTGATACGAACACCTTAGAACTTACCCAATCTCACATGCAGTGGAAAATATACAAAGCAATTTAAATAACCAAGCAGACAAACAAATAGAAAGAACCATCCAGTTATTCACAACATATTTAACAACCAACACACATCATGGATTTAAAAGATAGCACGTTATCAACATGTAATTAGAAAGAAAACATTAAGAGAAGAAAGGCCTTCCAAACACAATTAGCTCCTCCTATGTAGCAACATATGCAAATAAAATACTAATTGTATTAACTCAACATACAATCATCCATAAACAACAATATAACGTGATAAATCCACATAAGATCCACACTTATATGGTAAGATCTTAGGATTGTTTACGACAATCATTCAATAACAAACAATTCACTAATAAAAGTAAATTAATAATTCACAATCTAAGATAATATATATTAATATTTCTATCGATTGAAACACCATGCTTACCAATAACTATGCTACTCACTACTATCTCTATAACAACTTTAGTCCAATCTACGAATTTAATTATCCTCGTGAGCTTCACCACCACATTATGTGTTTGGTGTCTAATTAATTTTTAATTAACCCATCCCAAGAACACATTTTGTAAATCACTCGACGTATCACCAATACAAAATCATACTCAACTTATTAATGATACAAAATTTAAAAAACAATTTTACAAAAAATTGAGTTTGCAAATCACAAGAATTTACCCACATTTTTTAATTAATTTCAAAATTCTATATGAATGGAATTCATAGAAAACCCTTGACTTATCATGACTCTCGTTGAGGTCTTACCGACCACCTCAAAAAAGATAATAATCATCACAATGAGGATAATGATCATAATTTTTCCTCAACCTTGTTCACTATCTCACTAACCACTCAAGCTCTAAAAACTAATCATTTTGTTTGAAAAATTTTCCAATATCTGCAAACAAAAGCAATGCAAAGCACAAACACAACCAAAACATGGAGATTACATGCTCTCAACCCCAAGTAATGTATATGCAAACGTACAAAGTGTAAAAACTATGTGATTATGTACACTATTAAACCATCAATAATTGACCTTATATAGAATATGACAATACACAGTAAAAAATTACAAAATTTGTATTTTGCACATGAGAATTCCAAAAAAAATTACTTGCAAAATCTTACATTTTTACACTCAACCCACTATTTGAGAAATATGATACTCTTTTCTAATGTCCTATGTCCTACGGATAAATATTTTGTTTCCTAGAACACTCAAAGAGAATGAACAAAGAAATGGGAAATTTGGTGCCAAATGAACAAAACTTCTTCACAAAAATTGGCCAAAAAAAATAGAGAGAAAAAAAAATTTATAGAAAAATTCAACCTCTTTCACCCTTATCAAGCCATTACAAGCTCTCGTTGATCACCCCAAAAGGGGTAAACACCACCTCAATAAGGGTAATAAGGGTAAAATGTTACCAAAGCTTGCTGACCACCTCAATGAACCCTCACCCACACCTCAACAAGCTCGCCAAAAACCACAAATTTCTATCTCATGCGATACTAAACCAACATAATAATCTTACAAAGAACAAACAAAAACATCAAACAAAATACTAACTTGTGTAACCTTTTCATGAAAAGTGATAATAAGCTATCAATAATCAATCTTAGATACAACAAACAAAAGCATCAAATAAAACACAAGTTTTAGTAACCTTTGTAAGTATAATTAATAATCATCCAAAAGAATAGCCTGACTGTTATTAATCGTCCAGTCCTTTAAACGCCACTTTAAACCATCCCCAAAGCACCCAATTTTGGACTATTTAGCACTTGTTTCTATTTTAAAATCATTCCAAAAACTCATTTATTGTTGCAGTGCACGTAGCAAAATTTTATTAAAAATAAATAATTTTTCAATTTTTAAAGTAACTTTATCAAGTGATACATCCTAATATAAGGAAAATTTGTATACCCTCAACATTCCATTTTAGCAGTAGACATTTTTATGATGGTTGCCATTACCTTAAGTTAATATAGTTCTATCCGTGTCCCAAAAAAAGACTCCATGTCAAATTACATATCCATTGATTTGCGTCCAGTTGATGCCTTTCTCTTTTTGCTTCCATTTATGTTCTTCAACTTCGGATTTTCATCAATTACAGGCTGTGTTCTCTAAGTGTTGGCGAATCGCATCCAGGGGATCCATCTGAAAAGCAGGATGATTCAGAACTGTTTTCAACTGCTTTCCTTCCTTCAATCTGACAAGTAAGACAACCGTTATTTATGATGGTTTTGACATAAACAGAGAATAAAAGAGAAACTGTAGCAGAGTATGGAAAATATGAAACGGAAAGCTTACGTTAGCTTCTGCCTTGCTTTAGAGTTCAACTTAATATTAGCTGATGGAGTTGGTCGCTGAGGAGCCTTTAACTCAGGAAGAAACTCGGTGAGGGAAGAGAGATCATAGACTTTCAATTTCCTTTGCCTGCTTCCTAGTTTCCTCTTCTGGTAGAACAAAGGAAAACTTTTTTGAGCAAACAGTATACTGTGAATTTTCGATTTTCAATGATAATACCATAGTATTAATAATCACATATAGTCCATCAAATGCCTGCAAATCTATTACAAGAAACAAACCAAAGAGAGGTTGGGTAGGAGGAGGCAATTCACACGATAATAATGTGTTAGCTTGCGGGAAAGAAAAGAATGTTTTAGCAGTATAAATATAGGGTGTAAAGTCATATTAATCCCTTACTTATACAAAAGGTATTATTTAGTCCCTTAACTTTAAAAATATGACATTTAGTCCCATTACTTATAAAAATAGTGATAAAAATAGACATTTAATAATTTTAAATTTATTTAAAAATAAATAAAATTATCAGGGGTATTCCAGTGATAGAGTAGAATAAAAGACTATAATATCCTCACCAGTTATGTTTGTAATTTTTTTTATTTGATAAGGTGAGAATACATAACAAAAATACCCTCACCAATATCTGTTTAAAAAAAAATTATCAATAAAAATCTTTCCATGACTCCTTTTTTTATAAGTAAATGATTAATAAATACTTTTTTTATAAGTAAAATGACTAATGAGTACCTTTTTTTAGAAGACTAAGCAACACTTTTACTCAAACAAAAGGACCCTCGTATAAATTAAAAAAAAAAAGATGAAGCTAAAAATTAGAACATAGTGAAAGCAAAATCAAAATTACAATAGAGATTGAAGTAAAATTAGCGTTAGGAGAATCAGATCGTGGATAAGATAGAGAAAGTTCATTAAAGAGAAGCCAGACATCGAGTCTAAGAATTATAATATAAAAAGAGGCCTACTTATAACAGAAATCCTAATTGACCAATGGGTCCTAATGGTCTTAATGAGCTAAAACATTAAAAAAAATTAAATTAAATAACAAGGGAAATCAAAATAAGGAGAAACAAGTAAATGAAATTCCTAAAATCTTTATTTCTACAATTACATCAAGAATCTTTATACTACATTATGGAAAAAAAAATCTAAATACTTCAAAAAGCTGTGCAGTATCAAGCCTGCAAATATGAACATTAAGTAATTGAAAAGGTGTGGACACACTTGCACGAATTCGGACTGCATTTGCAGCTTGAAGCTGCTATGTTTGAGTAGGTTCCCCAAAGAAGAAGAAGAAGAAAAAAAAAGAAAAGCCAAAATCACAACGTACCAGCAGAGTATTCACAAAGAGACATCAGATCTGACCATTTCATACCAAGATGCAACATTTAGCTAATAATTATAATCTTTTGAACTGCATAAGGCAAGGATAGCTTGATAGTTTGTTTTTCACTGAACTTAACTTTTTTAATAACAATACAGGTTAAATAAGAACCCCTACTTTCCCTTCAAACTATGTTTTCAAAACCACTAATAATAACTTTATAACCCAAATCTTCATTTGCTTTTTACTATTTTGTGAATATATAAAAGTTCATTTCTTTATGGTACATGGTATATGCTAAGCCTGGATTTTGTGTGGCCCAAGATAATTTGTTTCTTTTGTAAGGAATTATGAGTATTGACAAAGAGACATTCAGAGTTCTGGATTGTTACAATTTAGGTCTTATCCTTCGTAACTATCGTACGTTCATACATAATGCTACACTAATGCATTCACTAACACCGGTCCACAACACTTATAATTACTTTTTGTGCAAAAAGTTGTGTTAGTTGATCGATCAACCAAGGGTATCGATCATTAGAGCTTTGATCGACTCATGGCGAGTCCCTCTTGGATTATTTCTGCATTTATCCGATCGATCGAACTTCAATCGACTTCGATCGAGTAATCTAAAGTCAAATTCTTAACGCATCTTGATTATCAAGCTAGCAATTAAAGTGATTTTAAAATTATTTTTTAACTTGGCCTCATGTGAAATTACATAAGACCCTTGTTTTAATTAAATGCTTTAAAACCTCAAGAGGATATTTTAATCTTTTTAATTGAGATCTAGGTTTAAGGGATCAAAACTCAATATATGCAAACCGTGGCTCACTTTTAAAAAGGCCATAATATAAAAAATTTGAGTCATTATTGTCTTCTTCGTGCTTTATCACTATACAACTATTCTTGTCCGATTTAGTTCTAGGTATTCATAATTGTTATTTGATACACAAATCACTACCTAGATTACTAATTTATTATCTATTCTATAAATCTTAATCCCATGCTGCTTGATCAATGTTTTGAACTAGGATTAGGATTTGTTTCATTTTGAAATCCATTTAGTACAAACACGAACATTTGTATTTTTTGAACTAATCCTATTTACAAGTTGATCAGTGAACATATCTAAATTGTGAGGAGCTAATTAGAACATTTGTCAGAATCCGCTCATGCTAATCCCGAAGAATGCAAAAATAAAGTAGAAGTTCATAAGTAAAATACATTAGGTCATTATTCTAAACAGGATAGTATAAAACCGAGTTTGTACTTAAACATTAAATTTTCATAGTAGATAGATTAGGTAACTCGATGGATTAATAGTTCTCCTCTTAAGTTATGGTTGGATTGTTTCCACCTAAGAATCACGTGTCATTTTTAATTTCAATACTCTATTATTTACACGCGATTGCATATCTAACCGTTGTAATTATGTTACAAATTTATAATTTGATAAAATTCAAAATAACATATTCACCACCTCTAGGTCTATTTGGTCAATATTAGAACTTTCAATTAGTATCATAGCCTATACTAAATATACTTGTTTGAACCTAGGTTTGCACATTTTGGAATATCCACGTGAGGCCTAGGGTTCTGTGATGTTCCGCACCGATCTATGTTCACAGTGGAGCGGCCATAGCTTGACACATGTTTCTTTCGCTCTCCCCAAGTTTCGAACCCCGATTCTGACCCTTAAGACCTTATTAAGGAGTAACCTGGTACCATCTAGATAATGTGCGAACCCAAGTTCAAACATCAAAAAGCGTCATTTTTACTTGCAACCAACGTGCAAGGTTTGATATATTTACGTGAGACCCAGGATTCTGGCGTTGATGTTTCGCACCAATCTATGTTCATAGTAGGGCAACCATAGCCTAACACGTGTTTCTTTTGTCTTTCCCAACTCTCAAACCCAAGACCTAGACCTTAAGTAAACCTTGGGAAACAACCTGGTACCATCTGGACTACTAGTCCAGATGGTACCAGGTTACCCCTAATAAGGTCTTAAGGATCAGAATCGGGATTCGAAACCTAAGAAGAGAGAAAGAAACACGTGTCATAGGTTGGTCAGGAACCATCAACGCCTAGGGGCCCCACGTGGATATCCCGAAATCTTGAGCAGTGTGAATTTCAACCAGGTTCAAACAATACTTATTGATTTTGATTTGTAGGAACACATACTAACCTAATGAAAAATAGGTAGGTCATCTGTTAGACCCCTACTCTTTGATGGATAGAATTACTCTTATTAGAAGGCTCACATGCAATCCTATCATAATCTCAAACAAGATGAACAAGTCTAGGATTATATTCTTGAAGATTGGGAATCACCTTCAGTAACAAAATATAGTGTAACTATAAAGACAAGAAAAGAATGAACCATTGAAAAAAGAACCCTTAGTGGATCAAACCAAATAAAGTTAAGTTCAATATTTGTTTTAGTGTCGATAAATGAGTTCCATCACATCTCCAACTATGAGACTATCAAAGGAGAATGGAATGCACATGCACTTGCACTTAAGAGTACTTCCCAAGCAAAACAAACAAAACTGAGATTGCTAACATCTCAATTTGACTCTCTTAAAATGAGCAACATTGAAACCTTTGATCAATTTCATGCTTGTTTTTTTTTATGTTCCTATTGCTTGCTCTACACTTGGTGAGAAAATTCTTCGACCTATACTTGTACACAAACTTATATGTTCATTGACAGAGGATTATAAGATGGTCATTGTTGTAGAAGAAAGCAAGAATGTAAACACCTCGAATATTGATGAACGAATTGAGTCTATTCAAACATATGAACTTACTCTTGAACCACTAAAAAAAACAAGGATAGAGCATTTAAAAGCTCTAAAAAGGTAACTTCTTACGGTGATGATTCAGTTGATGAATCTATTGTTTTATTTGTTCGCAAGTTCAAGAATTACCTTAAGACAAAGAACCAACAAAACACCTCACCAAACAAAGTACAACAAAAGTGGTTCAAGGATAGACGGTCAAAAAAACCTCAAAAAGGTTCAAATGGTAAGAAATCTACACATTGTGTAAACAATAAGGAAGTTGGAAGAACGCTCAATGCTACATTCAATGAATCATAGAGTGAATAGTAGAAAGAAAATAATAGAAACCATGCCTTCACTACAAAAGCCACTGCACGTTCAAATTACTCTAACACTAACTCGGAAGAAGACGATGAAAGAGTTGACTCTTCTTTTCTTTTAGCTAAATATAATACATCTAGTTTTGAAGAATTATTTATAGATTGCATAGGTGTTAAGAAAGAAAGAAAGAAAAATTCTAATTAAAGTGGCAAAATTAAATGAAATTAACGTGCACAAAACAAATATTTTTAACTAAGAAAAAGAAAACGTGAAGCTGTTTGAGCATATTGATACTCTTGATGAAATCTTGCAAGAAAAAAACAAAAAACTGTAAACTCAAAGAAAAAGTTATTGCTACTAAAAAGAAAGTGAAAAACTTAATATTAGGTGCTGAAAAACTGAACAAAGTTTTAGTCTATGAAAAGTCACACGGTGATACACGTGGACTTGGATATCTAGATGAAAGTTCCATCCATTATACAACCAAGACAACTTTGTGAGGGCAACACTACTACAGTCCCTAAACCTATACAAACAACTACAACTTGCTTTGTAAAACTCGTTGTCCCTCCAATGAGAAAAGTAAAATGTACACCTTACTCTCATGAGAAAAGTTTGTTTGTTCTTAGCGTCACCACTGTAAAAGAAAGGGACATATTAGACTTAATTGTAGATAACTCTATGTTTATCATCATGACATGCATGCAAATATTTATAGGAGACCTCAAACATTTTTCGAGAGGAAATCTTTTACTACAAGGCTCCTAAAAATCTTGTAGCTCCAACTTCTAAACCCTCTTCACTTGACAGTGAGTGTTCTATGCAAATGATCGAAAATTGTTCCTTGTTTAAAACTTTTGAAGAATACAATGAAGTAACGACCCTTTTCAAAGATGCTAAAAAATCAAAAATTGTTGGAAATGGCTCCATTCAAGTTGAGGGAATTCCAGAACTTGAAGTCTTGTATGTGGAAGGACTTAAGTTAATCTGATAAGCATAAATTAAATATGTGACAATAACTTTAATGTAAAATTTACCAATAATGTGCGCATAATAACTAATAAAAATGATAAATGCATACCTAAGGGAACAAAGTTGCATGATAATTGCTACTATATTGTTACATCACCCACAATGACATGTAACTTAGCTAAGAATGACTCACCCTCCCTATGGCATGAAAAAATTGGTCCCATGAATGTTTGGGACTTGGTCAAACTAAGTAAAACTTATATTGTTCGTGGTCTATCCACTCTCTTCAAAAATGATAAACCTATATATGGACCATGTTAGCTAGGTAAACAAATTATTCTCCTCATAAGAAAATAAATGCCATCAACACAAGTCAAGTACATCATGTGCTTGAATTGATACACATCGATCTAATGGGTCCAATGAAAACTGAAAGCATAGGAGGTAAGAAATAGATTATAGTTGTTGTAGATAACGTCTCTTGGTTTACCGGGCTAAACTTTCTTAGAGAAAAGTCAAGTACTTTTGATTTCTTTACCTCGTTTTGTGAAAGAGCCTAGGTTGAAGCAGGCAACAAACTTTAACATCTAAAGGCTAAGATCAAATCACAATAAGGAGTTTGAAAATGCCAAGTATGCCTAATTCTACAAAAAACATGTATTAACTCATGAGTCTTCTGCCCCCGTCACACCTCAACAAAATGGTATCGTTAAGAAAAAAAATTGTGCTTCAAGAGATGGCTAGAGTGATATCTCATGATTTGAACCTAGTCTACCTACGACTAGGTACAAATCAAACCCCATATGAGATCTAGAGAGGTAAGAAACCCAACTTAAAATTCAAGCATATTTTTGGTTATAAATGCTACATTCTAAGGAGATCAAGAACATTTGGGTAGTTTGACACCACAAGTGACGAGGGAATCTTTCTTGTATACTCCCCAAACAATAGAGCTTTTAGAGTATTTAACTGTAGAACTAATGTTGTGATGGAATTTATAAATGTGGTTATAGATGATGCAAGAAACATGTTTGTTATTGAGGCTGACACTGAGGAAAATGTCACCACACCATCATCTTCAAAAACAGATAACACAAGCATGACAAATAAGGATGAAAATGACAAAGATCAATAAATGATAGAAGAACAAACATCACTTGTGAAGAAGGCAACTCGCACTAGAAAAAATCACCCCACAACAAATATTATTGGAGATCCAAATGAAAGCATAGTAACTATATTATTGGAGATCCAAATGAAAGCATGGTAACTAAGAGATACCAAATAAGTGAGGTAACATATTTTTATTATATCTCTTAATTTGAACCTAAGAATGTGAATAAAGCCTTAAAAGATGAACATTGGATAAATGTGATGCAAGATAAGGTTGGACAATTTGCTGAAACAATGTGTGGACACTTGTACCTAAACCCAATGGTAAAAACATAACAAGAACCAAATGGATATTCAAAAATAAATCTAATGAGCATGACGTTATAATTAGGAGTAAGGCTAGGCTAGTAGCTTAAGGCTATTCACAAATAGAAGGTGTTGACTTTGTTGAAACTTTTGCACCTGTCACTAAACTAGATTCAATTAGAATCTAACTTGCTATTGCTTGCTCTATGAAATTCAAGTTATACCAAATACATGTTAAATCCACCTTTTTAAATGGTTTCCTAATTGACGAAGTTTTTGTTGAGCAACCAAACAGTTTTATTGTTCCCAAATTTCCAAATCATGTTTACAAACTCAACAAAGCACTTTACGGTTTGAAATAAGGACTAAGAGCTTCGTATGAAAGACTTACTATCTCTTGAACAAGATACCTTAGGTAAAAGTATTGATCAAATTCTTTATAAAAGCATGATAGGTAGTCTAATTTATTTGATTGCAATTCGACCTTATATATGTTTTAGTGTATGGTATGTGCTCATTATCAAGTCGACCCAAAGGAATCTCATCTTGAACATGTCAAAGAATCATCAGGTATATTTCAAAGATAGTAACCATGGTATAAATTTCACTACTAATGGTACTTGTGAGATAAGTTGTTTGAGATAAGTTGTTACATAGATGTAGATTGGGTTGGCAACTAGGATGATAAGAAAAACACATCAGATAGATGCTTCTCCATTGGAAACAACATAATTTCCAAGCATAGTAAAAAACAAATCTCATTTTCTAACTGAGACAGAATACATTGTTGTATGAAGCATGCACAAAAATACTCTAGATGAAAAATTTGCTAAAAGATTGGTCAATCACAAGGTACAATGTCCCTATACTGTGATAACCTTAATGTTATATGAATCTCTAAAAATCTTGTTCAACATTCTAAAACAAAGCACATAAACCTAGGGTGCCATCTCATTTGAGACTTAGTTGAAGAAAAAATAGTCTCTTTGGAGTTTGCTCCTACTAAGAGAATTGGTAGATATATTCACTAAGGTTTTGGACACCCAAGATTTAAATCACTTATAAATTCCTTAGGAACCTTTCCTATAGAGTAACCCATTTTGCCCTTTACAAAAATAAAAAATAAAAAAAGAGGAGGGAGTCTTATGAGCTTTACCTACTTTAGGACAAGTTACACTGAAATTATTTGAGCTTTAGTTTACATAATCAATACTTTTAATCTTTACGGGTCACATTTTTAACTATCATTGAATGTAATTTTACATACCTACATGATGCACGTTCCAACTAATTTCCTAACCCCATATCTTGTCTGTTGAATGTCTTGAAATGCAAATTAGTTTATACTGGTAAAAGTGTATCTCTTTTCTGCATTTAAACTCTAGAGTCTAAAGTACACTAACGAAGGATATTTAATTGAAAGGGCTACCTACTGTAATATGTAAAGCTACTAATAATTGGAGAGGGTTATCTCACTACTAGTATAAAAGCCATCAATTAGACATATTTCTCAAGCATAAAAATTATCAATTTATGATAATAAATATATATATATATATATACATATACACAATTAAAAACAAAAGTTGTATATACATTGAAAAGTGAGGATATAAGGCTTTAAATAAACAAAAAAATTAGATATTTTTGAAACATTTGACTACACTCAGCTCTCATAGAGTAACAAAAACACGAGGTCACTTTGATATTAATGATGAGATGTGAATCATGAACTATTTAATCGAAAAAATTAGTGGTCATTATTAAACATGGTTGAATGTGTTTTGATACAAACATATAAAGTACTATATTTCACTAGTAGTTTTGTGGGAAAAGTATTGACAATTGGTTACTAATTATGCGTATGTAGTTCTAAATCTGGTTGATTGGTTGTGAAATAGTAAATCTAATTGATTAGTACCTTACTACATGATCTTCTATTTGCTCCTTGAATGCTAACTAAACTAATAACCAATGAGACTTCCAGGCTAAGTTTTGGTGTACTTTCTGATGTTTCAATTACATACAAGACGAAAAGAAAGAAAAAGAATATAGATTCACCAATCATATGATAGTTTCACAATGAAATTTAGGCCTTCAATGTAACATTTTTTATTCCTATGAGTATCATGTAATGAGAGAGTGTTTTTGCCACGGGAAAATACCAAAGAGGGAGCTTGTAAGGGATTATGAGTGTTGTCGACTTTCGTTAAAAAAAACATTTATTTGTAAGCTAGATTTTAGGCTCGTTATCAAGTCTATCAAGCTAAGCAAAAAAAAACGTTCAAGTTTTAGATAATCGTAATTCAAATATACCTTTTATAACTAACATACATAGTGCTACACTCATGCATTCACTAGCACATATTCACAACACTTAAATTTCTTTTTTGTGCTAAAAGTTGTGTTAGTTAATCTATCAACCAAGGATATAGATCTATTGAGCTTCGAACGACTCCGATCAAGTCCTTCTCTGATTGTTTCTACATTTACTCAATCGATCGACCTTCGATCAACTTCGATCAACTTTGATCGAATATTAGGCCAAATTCTTAACACATCTTGATTGATCGAACGAGGGACTCGATCGATCAAATGAGCAGTTAAAGTGATTTAAAAATTCTTTTTTAACTTGACCCCTATGTAAAATTACATAATACCCTTGATTTAATTAAGTGTTTTAAAACCTTCATTTTCATTAAGATCTAGGTTCAGGGTATAAAAAACTCTATATGTGCAAAACTTAGCTCACTTTAAGAAGAGAGTGAATATATATTTTTTGAGAGCCAATGTCATCTTCTCCATGCTTCATCACTTTGCACCTATTCTTGTCAAATTCAATTCTAAGTATTCTTAATTGCTATATGATTACAAATCACTACCTAGATTAGTGTTTTATCATCTATTTTAGAAATCTTAGTTCTATACTTACTGATCTATGTTTTGAACCAGAATTAGGATTTGTTTTTATTAAAATCCATCTAAAATACACACGAACACTTATGTTTTTTATACTAACCTTTTTTGCATGTTGATCAGTAAACGTGTCTAATTTGGAAAGAGCTAATCAAAATGTTGGTTAAAGTCCACTCACGCTAATCTTGAAGGCTATGAAAATTGAGCAAGAGCTCGTAAGTAAAATCCATTAGGGCATTATCGTAGAGAGGGTAATATAAAACCAAGTTTGTACTTGAACATTAAATTTTCACAATGGATAGAATAGATGGTCTGATGGCCAGGTGATTTTCCTCTTAGATCATGGTTGTTTCCACCAAAAAATTACGTGTTATTTTTAATTTTCGCACTACATTATTTACACGTGATTGCATGTCTGACCGTTGTAATTACGTACGATTTTATAATTTCATAAAATTAAACATAACCTATTCACCCCCCTAGTCTATTTGGTCTATTTTAGAACTTTCACCTTCAATCTTACAATCAATAAAAACATTAGCAACAATAAATTCGTACAATTTTTAAAGGAAAACTTAGAAGGTTTTTGCATAATGCATGAATAACATATATCGGCATCAATAGGGAAAGATAACTATCAGAAGTAAATAAATAAAATAAAAACAGTCATTATAAGACTAAGACCAATATGAAGGTCTCAATAACACTACTTTCAAAAGGTTCAATGGACAAAATCACCATGAACTGACAAAAATGAAGGCTATAATACACCAATGAGTGTCAACAAGGTATTTAAAATTCAGCAAGAAAAGCATGAGCGTTATAAGGAAGCTCAAAACAACTACATAAGAATAGAATGATGTGCCATCATGAAAGTAAATAAATGCCAAACTTGTGAATCTAATCTCAGAAAAATGAGATTCTGATCATAGCAATGTATGACAAAAAAGATGACTCAAAGTTTAAGTAGACACAAAAATAGGTTCCTCACCTTAGAAATAGTCTTCTGGGCCTTCAGTGAAGTAACATTGTTTCTAATCTCTGCATTATGTTTTCAGAGGAGAAGAGGCGAGAAAACACTTTAGAATATAGTATGAATTGACATAAGAAAAAAAATTAATACTTATTCAACTCTAACAAAAACCTATGTTACTCAGACTCGGATACGGGTAGGTGTCGGATTTGCTAAATTTTCAAACCTATGTTACTCAGACTCGGATACGGGTAGGTGTCGGATTTGCTAAATTTTCAAATTTAGGACACTTGGACACGGATATAAAGTGTCCAATTTTTGGACACGGATATAAAGTGTCCAATTTTTGGACACGACTATTAAATATATATATATATATATTAAATTTTATTTTTGTGTCAATATATATTATTACATATATACTAATACTATATATGTCATATATAAATATTTTTTTTTAACATCCCCTTCTCATTATTTTCAATTTCATCTTTCTTTCTCTCTTTTTTCAAAAATTTCTTATTTTTTAAAAATATAATAAGAAAAACTTATAAATAGTTTTAATAAGTAAAATACTATGGTCATTTTGATTATTCTCATTATAACAGTTTTAATATTAATGTGCAATAAAAGATAAAATTATTTAGTTAACATTAAGAACTTGTATATAATATATATATAAGATTCATTTTAATGAGTCGGTTAGAATTCCACAAGAAATAAAAATATTAATTAAATTTATAATAGATAAACGAAAAGTCTTTCTCTCTTTTTAGTCATATTTTAAAAAAATTACTGTTTATTAAAAGCCCAACCCAAGTATAGCTTATATAGGAAAGGTAAAGAGGCGAGTCGGAGTAACATAGACAAAAACTAAAATATAGTTCTACTCAGTATAGTTTCTATGCAGTAAAATGTGTGTTAACATTTTAAGCAACTATGATGGCTAGAACAAGCGAAGTAGGAAAATAGGAAAACCAAACTCCATTACTACAAAATTTCAACACCATGAGACAGGAAAACTCTTGTCATTGGATTAGAACCAATACTGTAGCAACATGAAGAAAAACTTAATTTATGAAGTGATAGAACAAGAAAAAAGAATACTGCAATATGCAAGCAATCCAGAGAAATTAAAACTGGAAGAGAACGTATCAGTCATGATCAGCTGTGAAAGGCCTTTTTTATATATAAAAGCTGTGAAAGGCTCTAAAAACCATTTAATTGTATACAGTAAAAAAAACTTGTTTCAAAGCTGGCCAAAAAAAAATAATCACTGGAAGAAACAGTGTAACTTAATTAGTATACTTTCCAACGGAATAGTAGCCAATATTTTATATATATATATATATATATATGGAAAAGAACATAATAAAAGCACAAGTACAGGAACAAAGAATATAACTTACTTGCATAAAACTCGAGCTTCTTTTCAAACTTGCGATCGGCTTTGGATTTGGAGGAAAACTCAGACATGTATCTAAAATAACTATGACCATGAAAGGCAGAAAGAAAATTTTTCCAATTAAAACAATCTCTAGAGCATCATTAAAGAACTATGTATCCATTTTGCTAAATTGACAACACAATCAAAAAACCATGCATGAGTTTTGGATAAATAACAACAACAATTCCATTACTAATACCGTTTTCCACCTATGAATTCCAAGTTAAAATTAACCTTCTTTTTTTTGGGACAAAAAAAAGTTTGGAAAATTAATGTGAAAATCCTCAAATTTCAGAAACGTATTAAGTATTATTTCAAGATTCAACAAATCCAGGAAAGAACTTCGTATCAGGACACTAAACTAGCTAAAAATCACAGTACCATACAAGGTGGGAAAATCTAAACATGAAGAGTAAAACTGAAACCATTAAATTATGTTCAAAACCTTCACGATACAAAAGAGCCAGTTACATAAATGATCTATTACTAAAATTCAACCAAGCAGACTATGGAAACCGTAAAACCAATGAAAAAACTTAACCTTAATCTAAATGAAACCAAAAGAGGTTTTCTTAGATTTGAGATAATCATGAAACCTAACGAAAAAATAATTTGAAACGATCAGCTAAGAACCAGGGACGGCTCAAGTGCTTGTGAGACCCGAGGCCGCAATTACAAATGAGGTCCTTGAAATGTATGAGAAGTTAAGAATTTTGACTGATTAAAAAGGTCATAAATCATCATATCAAATCACTAAACTAACTAATATTGGTACATCACAGTATCATATATACAAGGTCGGAAATTCTAAGATAAAACTGAAACCAATAAATCAAGATAAGGCAGAGATTACCTATAGCAAACTAAAAGCCAACCACGAATAATACTTCACGGGATTGGGCCGGCAGCAATAGAGTTGGAGGGTACTTGACGGCCAGCGTTGAGAGAGAGAGTGAAATTAGGGTATGTGGAATCCAATATACACCGGGACTTTTCCGATTTTGTTTTTCATATGATTTTTTTCCTCTTTTTTTTTCAGTTTTCCTCAATATTTTCCTCTCTTTCTTTCTCGTTTTTTTTTCCTCTACTTTTGCAACTTCTTTTGATTTTTGTTTTTACGTTTTTTTTATAAATTTTTATTTTACTAGCTTATTCCTTAATGTTATATTATTTTTTATTTATTATAACATTTCTATATATCTTTATAAACATAAATAGTTATGTAAATTTCGTATAAGTTTTAAATTTTATATAAATGGAAAAAACGTTTGTTAGTGATATAAATATGTATTTAGTATAAAAATACATTCATTTTTTTCGTATTATTAACAAAATATTTTTTTAATATACGAAAATATGATATTTTTAAATATATATTATTTTAAATCTATATTGTTTGTAAGTGAGGTTGGGTTAAATTGGCCAGGTGATTATTTTTAAAACAATTTAAATAAGTATAACACTTACAAAAACTTAGTGTAAAAATGTAGCAGTAGTTTTTTAGGAATTCATATTTTTATGATAATATATAATGTGAGCATTGTATTTAAAAACTTAGTTCTTATAACACTTATTTAAAAAAAAATACAATTTTATGTTTATTATCATTGTAATCAAATCATTCAAATTTATTATTTAAAATATATATTATTAAAGTATAACTATTTATCATCTATAGTTATGATTAAGGCAAAAATACTATTACGTTATTGTGTTTGTTTTGTTCATATTATTGAATTATTTTTCGTCTCATTTATATAATCAAATTTGTAAAAAGTTTTATTTAATTATATAATTGTTACAAATATATCACTAGTATCTGATATTATTAAATTGTTAGCTCATGTTATTGTATAATTAATAATATTTTTGTAGATACATACAGTCTTTTTAAACTTTTTTTTATTTTTGGTTCATGTTTTTGTATAATTAATAATTTAGTAATTTAATTATTTTTTATTATTATTGTTAAATTTTTATATATTTGTTTGTTTTTGTAAATTTATACTAATAATTATAAATAACTTGAAAAATAATTTAATTGTATGAAATAAACAAATATAATATTATGTAATATTATTGTATGTTTACTTTTATGATTTTATTTCCATATTTCATTTTATTAATTTAATTATAGAAAAATATAGTGTAAAACATAAATTATATTATAAAATAGTTATATCTCATACATATATCTCCTTTTTTTTTCAATGTCAAAGTTGAAATTATTTAGTTCTTAATCGTGGATACTCAACTCTACGTAATTTTTAGAGACTTTAAGTGCTATGTATAATTGTATTCCTAATTATGTAATAATAAACAAAAAAAAATTAAAATAATTTATTTGTCAACATTGATTTATTGTTGTCATTAGAAAAAAGCAATTTTTAAGTGTTAAAATTTAATTTTAATATTTTTTAATTTCGTCTTATTAACTTATCAAATATTATAACCAATATAAATATAACAATTATATTTATTAAAAAACTTAAATCATTCTTCTCATAATCTATTTTTAATATTTTTAATAATAATATACATTATATAATGAAATATATGACAAAATATATTTTAAAGTATATAAAATGTACAAAAATATACTAAATCTATGTCAACTATGTTAATTCTTCTTATAGAATCAAATAATAAGATTTAGAAGTAAAATTAATAATTTTGTAAAACTTCCTTCGTATATATAAATACTATCTATCTAAATAACGTGCTTATGATAACCCATCAAGTAGACTTTTTTAATATGATCTCGTTTAAAAAGACGAGGTTTAACAAGCTAAGACCCCTTTCTTTCGTTAAGTGAGAACAATTACTACAAATAATCTTGATCAATTTAAGTTTGTTCAGTTTTTTCGACCAAACATTATAAGTTATTAAATTATGTGAATGAAAATATATAGAATAATTTTACATTTAACATAAAAATAATAAGATTCAAATTTTTTGTAATAAAATTATTATTATTTCTAATGATAAAAATATTATATTTTACGTCAAAAAATTGGACATCTATTTCTCAATTGTCTCTCTCTCTCTTACTCTTCTTAGAAAATCTTAACTGTCTTTTACTTTTTCTTCTTACTAGAAAGAGAGTCTTATATAATAAGAAGAGCCTTTTTCAATAAATTATCAATTTTATTTAATTTATTTTAATATACATATTATAATATATATATTACATTTAAATTTTGATACAGCGTGATTTGTTTTACCTAAATTTATCATTTTAGAAATATTTTGTTTTATTTTGCTTTTTAAATTTAGATCTATGTATTATATTTTTCTTTTAAGTATTTATAGTAAAATTATTATACATAAATGATTAAATTTTATTAAAAATTTATTATCTTATTAAATTAAAAGAGTCATATATGTTTAGAAAAAATTTTAACAGTGTTACGTATGATTTATATAATAATTTGATATAATTATTTTTATATTTTTTTATTTGAATGAATGAAATATTATTTTTTTAAAAAAATAAAAAATAATATAATTAATTACGTTATATAGCCTTATATAGCCTTAATGTATTATATTGTTTCAAAAATACCCACAATATTTCATTAGTTACAAACATATTCAAGACGAAGTGAAACAATTATAGATAAATCGATGATTTTTGTACATTTTAAACAGAACTATTGTTAACCTTACTCAGTCAGGAAGTGTTGTAATAAATTCAACTCATTTTTAAGAGCAATATTGTAAAACCAATTACCATGGCCTATAGTGAAGTTTGCCTTAACGATTAACCATTATGCCTAAAACCCCTAAATTTAGATTTTCATTTTGGATAGTTGTATTTCCATCATCCATTATTTCCATCAGCGGTAGAACTTTTTAATTTAGTGAACAAAAATGGATGAATGTGCATTAAGAGTGTATGACTTGTATCCTTGTTATGGTTAGTGAACATTTTGATGCACTATTATGCTTTCAAATAAAATTGATTTTTTGTTCTCTCTAATTTGCGACATGGTTTTTGGTAAATAAAGGGGTAAGAATTTAATTTTTGTTTGATTCTAATTATGTAATGGGCTGGGAAGCAAGAGGGTGTGAGATCTTATAAGTTCAGTAAAGAGGCTGAAAAAGGCTAACAATGCTTTGGTCATTGAAATTATCTAGTTGCGGGTTGCATATGTACAATAATCACGTGGCTCGGAATTTTTAATATTATTTATGGGACATGTGAGGTAATACGAAAGTTTATTAGTTACTGATCTAATTAATTATAAAAAAATAATAGATAATTAATCAAATTATATTAAAGTAAAAATTTACAAATAGATAAACATGCAATCGTATATAAATAAAATAATATAAAAATAAATAAGAGAAAAATTCATTGAATCATGTAATGATCTATTATTAAAATAATATTTTATTACAAAGTTAAGACTCAAACCATCTGTCACATATAAAACCTTCAAGTAATTTACTTACAAGCCTTTACTTTCTTTCATAGTCTCCACAAATAAGATGCTCAAATCTAAACCAACGTTTCGATAAACTCTAGTCATAAGAATTATCTAAATCGTTCAGCTGAAACCTAAAAAGTAGCATAAAAATACAAGTGTAAGGTGTGACCTAGAGGAGATTAAACAATGAACAATTCTAACTAAATGATTTAATAAATATAAATTAAATCAAAATTATTAACAAACCCTAAAACAAATGATTAAGCATATGATCACAAATAATGTAGACTTGTTAATCAATCAAACACAACCACAAAATGTTTGATAGATTAACTTGTGTTTGATTGATTAACTAAAAGAAGAAGACTAATAAAATATGATTTTGCAAAACATATTTAGAGAGAACTTAAGTTACAAAAGTTGATACAATTGTGGCTAAAGAAAATAAGAAGCATTAGGTTCTTTAAATAGAAAATATTGAAACCTTAATGATATGTTAAAGTCCAATTACAAATCTATCCATTAAACATTTCATAGAGTAGTAAATAATATGGAGAATATTGTAATTGATAAGTTTGGCTAGAGTAAACAATTAGGTTATAAGTTGAAGCCATTCCTGCTCTATCAATATAAACTAAGCTCGATCAATTGAACCAATAAGGTAGATTGATCAAAACCATTTTTGATCAATCTAGGCAATGATAAATAAAACCCAAGACTAGGTAGATCGAATTTGATCGTACCTCGAACAATCAAATCCAAAACTTTGATCGATCTACCCTATATTAAAATTAATTTTGAGAGGACTTAGATTATACTAGAGCGATGTTTGATCGATATACCTCCTTGATCGATCCAGACATTACTTGATCAATGGATTAACCTATATATTAAATACTCTTATGTATTTAATATGAAATCTAACATGAATAAGAACAAAAGTATACCTGAAATATATTTCTTTTGAAGCTCAATCGTTTCTTTGGCTTGAATAGTGACATTGAAGGACGAGCTTAGAAACTAAATTAATTTTAAATATTTTGTTCATGAATATTGCCAACATTTATAAAACTCACATCTCTTCCTTTGGCATATTCATGTAACAAAACTTCTCTCAATACATCACACTCCTAGGAAAATAAATTTTATATAGTAGAACATATCCTATGATCTGATGAAATCATTGTCACTTGAATCTTGACAGCTCATATATACATCAAAAAATAAAAACATAAATAGGTGCATAACTTGTCCAAAAAGACTCATTGTTTGTTAGTTCAATGTATATAAACACAAAAAGGCAAATAACCTAGGATAAGTGGTGAGTAACAATAAATAGAACATTTAAGTATTACTCTTCCTATGTGAATAAACTTGAACACTCAATATGTTCTCCTTTTATGTGAAATCTCACCCTTTAAACATTACTTCTAATAATTGTTCCCTTTTTTTCATACGAATACATAATATAACATTGAAGCTTAGATTCAATATGAGCAAGAATAAGATGTATGCAATGAAAGAACTCCCTATAAGTTCTATGACTCCTTAAAATAAAGTAGAAGAAAGCAAAAATTTATAAATCTTATATATATAAATTTTTTTGTTATTGAGAGTAGTAGACTTAGATAAATATGACTATAATAGTACACACAAATGATGAAATTATTTTTATTCAAAGTGTACTATACATAAATATATGTAGATAAGACATACAAGTATGCTAACACATATGGTGATATATCAACAATAAGTAAAAATATGTGTTGGAATTGTAATGGTATGTCAATTTGTTCATTTATGATCAATTATAAAATATTTAGAAAAAAGAGTATCATCTATCATGAAAAATACAATTGAATTCTTACATGCACAAAATAAAATTTATTTACCAAGTCAGAACTTAATTAACCTTTTTTTTGTATTCTCTCTTGTTATTTATTATTTTTTGTAAAGGAATGGTTATTTTATTTTCTTTCTGTATAACCATTTGTGGCTCTTTTATTTTTGTACATGTAATTACTTTTGTATTTTACTTTTCCTTTATTATATTTTAAGGAAATATGCACAAGTAAGAAACCTAGTATGGTGACCTTAGGTATCCTTCTCAAAACTAAGTATCTCTTTGTATAAATTGTTTAGAAAGTAAAAGACTAAGCTCAAACATAGGTTTGCAGTCAAAGTTAGTTAAGTCCTAGAATCTTACTAGAAGTAATTATAAACTTCAAGCATGATATACATATGTTAATGGAGATTAAGGTGTTGACCAAGTGAATATTCCTAAATATTCTCAAAATCTTTTACAAGGAATTGGCAATCCAATGACTAGGACAAAGACAAAAAGGATGAAAAAAGTTTTGCAAGACTTGATCATGGAAGTGCAATACAAAAAGGCTGAACTAGAAGATTTTAAAACTAAATTCAAAGATTCAAAAGTTTCACCAAAGATGGTCTATTATCTTTTTTATGCAAGGGATAGATTTGGAAAATCAAGTTAGATGCAATTTTTGTTTTTGTTAATTGTGGGCCCTTTTATGTTTTATTTATCATAAGTCTTTTTAGTCTTTTCTATTTTAAGGATTGATTAGGCCCAATCTACAACTAAACAAGCCCATTTCATTTACGATTTTTCTTTTAGGGTTTGTTTCTTATATGTATTTTGGAGGCAAAACTTTTATCACTTATCAAGTTTATTTTAGAAATATTTTTGCTTTGCCTTCTTGTGTACTTGATTGAATGCTTGAATTTGACTTATCAAAGAGAATGATCATCCTTTGTGGGGTTTCAAGGTTAGGGTTTTAAGGACTTTTTTTCCTTAGGGTTTTAATCCAATCATCTTCAACATGTTCCTAGCAAATCGATTGTTCCTATTCCTTTGAATTTGTGGGTTCCTAGAGTTGTTCGCCTAGAGGGTCTACATCATTTGGTATTAAAGTCTTAGTTGTTGAAAATAGGTTATCTATCTACATCTATCTTTGTTTGAGTTCTTTATTCCAAAAAGAAAAAGAAAAAAATATGTCCTTCATAGTTCTACCTTTTTTATTTTGTTGTCGTTATTTTTGTCTTTGGATTTTGCTTCGTAGTTCTTTTTGAAGTCTTCCTATCTTTTTTCTTGTGCTTTGTTTTTTGTGTTCAATCTATCTTTGTTCTTAAAAAAAGGAATCATATTTTGGTCAAGTAAGATAAGAAAAGAAAGATCTTGAAAAGATTTCTAGCTCAAGATTATTTCTTTCCTATTTTAACTTTCCTAAATTGATTATTTATTCCTCTCCTTATTCTTATATTCTTTCCATCTTCCCTTTAGTTTCCTTTCTTATTTATTTCCTTATATTATTATATCCTTATCCTTATTCTTATTCTTATATTCTTTCTTATAATTGATTCTTTAGAGTCATCTTTGGACTTTATTTCTATCACCATTTGCCTCAAATAAGTTTTAAAATTCTGATTTTGTGATTGTCACCAACAAACTGGTTGATTTTTGAGATTAGTTGAATTCTTGATTATGTTAAGAACATAAAAGGGGCTACTTGGGCTTTGAGTGGTAAAAGGCAAGAAAAATCACCATCGATAAAAATCCAAAATAGTGTGAAACACGAATGATAACAACCTGATTTGAGAGAGAACACATGAGGGAATGTGTGAGGAACAATACCTTTTAGTTCATTTTATTTTAAAAATTGAAAACATGAGTAAGGTAGGAGGAGAACCACAAGAGGTCGACATAAAATTCTTCATTAAAGTTGTTAATGACCAATTTAAGTTGCTGCATATGAGGTTGAATGGATTAGAATACCCTTCTAGTTCTGAACCACATAGAAGACATGAGTTCGATGATGAAGAAGAAGAAGCTGATTCCAAAATGGGGGAAAGAACAAGTTATAAACATGACAAGAAGGTTGAATCCAAAGGAGATAGCAATATAGCCAGTATAAAAATGAAAATTTCATATATGGTGGGATCAATTAGTGGACAATAGGCAAAGGAATGGTGAAAGGCCTATTTGGTCATGGGAAGAGATGAAATTAGTGATGTGTAAGATGTTTATACCTAGCTATTATTATAGGGATTTATATAGAAAGTTGCAAGGGTTGGTTCAAGTTTTCATGATTGTGGAGGATTATTATAAGAAGATGGAAATCACTATGATTAGAGGAAATATAGAGGAAGATAGAGAAGCAACAATGGATAGATTCATTGTCGGATTAAATAGGGAGGTTATTGACATGATTAAGTTGAATCCTTACATAGATATGGAGGAACTACTACATAAGGCCATTAAAGTGGAGAACCAAATCAAGTCCAAGAGGTTCAGATCTGGTTTGTTCTCTAGGCCTTTATGGAGATAAAATTGGAAGGAAAACAAAGTTGCCTTCAGAATAAAAGATGAAGCAAAGTCAAAGAATTTAGTTGTTGTTCCTAAGGGAAAACTAAAACTAAAACTCTTACTAAGTCACGTGATATTAAGTGTTTTAGGTGCCAAGAATTTGGACATATTGCTTTTGAATGCCCAAACAAAAAGGTTATGCTTGTATGGGTAATTGGAGAAATTGAAAGTGCTAGTTCAAGTGATGATGATATGCCATGATTAGAGGATTGTTCTGAAGTTGAAGTGAAAAAACCTATGCATGGAGATTCACTTTTCACAAGGATAACCCTAAATATGCAGCCTAAGGATGAAAGAAATGATGAGTAACATGAGCATATTTTCCACACAATATGCCACATAAAGGATAAGGTATGTACGTTGATTATTGATTGTGGGAGCTGCACTAATGTTGCTAGTACTTTGTTGGTAGAAAAAGGTTAATTTGAAGTGGCAGAAGCATCACAAACCATACAAGCTACAATGGCTGAATGATTGTGGAAAATTGAAGGTCAATAAACAAGTTTAGGTTCCTTTTTCAATTGGAAAGTATGAGGATGAGGTTCTTTGTGATATGGCACCGATGTATATTGGTCATATATTTCTTTGCCGAGCATGGCAATTGATAGGAGGTGTCAATTGGTGGATACAAAAATCATTATTCTTTTGTAATGAACAACTGAAAAGTTGTATTAGCTCATCTCAAACCGTGAGAATCAGATTAGGATAGTAAGAGAGTGCAAAATGAGGGAGAAACAAAAGTATGAGCAAGAGGAAAATAAAAAGAGAACAAGTGAGGACGAGAGAAAAGTGAGCAAAAAGAAGGGAAAGGTGAGCAAACAGAACAGGAAAATAAAAGAATGAGTGTAATTTCTAAAAAACATAAGAGTAAGAGTGTAATGATAGCAAGGCAATAAGTACTTGTACTTATGTACAATGATATTTATCTTTCTACTAACGATCTTAACTCATCTTTTCCTAGTGTTGTTGTGTCTTTATTTCATGACTTTTAAGATCTTTTTCCTAAAGAGATTCCCCATGGATTACCTCTTTTGAGAAGAATTGAGCGGCAAATAAACTTCACACCCATATCTAAATACTAAATCAACCTTCTTATAGAGCTTATCCTGAGGAAGCGAAGGAGATACAAAGGCAAGTGGATGAGTTATTGTAAAAGGGATTTGTAAGGGAGAGTCTCAACCCGTGTTCGATTCCTGTCATCTTAGTCCCAAAGAAAGATGGAACATGGTACATATGTGTGGATTGCCACACTATTGACAAGATAACAATAAAGTATAGGAATCCTATCCCCTAATTAGATGATATGCTTGATGAATTGCATGGTTCTCATTTGTTTTATAAAATTGATTTAAAGAATGGCTATTATTAGATTCACATGAAAGAGGGAAATGAATGAAAAAATACATTTAAGATTAAATATGGATTGTATGAGTGGTTAGTAATGCCTTTCGATTTAACTAATGCACCTAGTACATTCATAAGGTTAATAAACCATGTATTGCGTGCTTTCATCGAAAAATTTGTAGTAGTTTACTGTGATAATATTTTAGTTTATGGAAAAAATTTGGATGAACATGTGGAACACTTGCATGTTGTTTTTAGTGTGTTGAGAGAGAACAAATTGTATGCTAATCTTAAGAAGTGCACGTTTTGCATGGCATCTATTGTGTTACTTGGATTTGTTGTTAGTTCGCAGGGTATTAGTATTGATGAAGAAAAGGTAAGGGAAATAAGGGATTGGCCTACATCTAAGCATGAGAAAAAGGTAAGAAGTTTCCATGGTTTAGTGAGGTTTTATCGAAGGTTTGTTAAAGAATTTAGTTCTATTGCTGCATCTTTGAATGAACTTGTTAAAAGGAATATTGTTTATAAGTGAGCTGATGTGCATGATCAAGCTTTTAAAATTTTAAAAGAGAAGCTAACTAATGTACCTTTGTTGTGTTTTCCTAACTCTGATAAAGCTTTTGAGATAGAATGTGATGCATCCAGAATTGGCATAAGAGCTGTTTTGATGCAAGATTCTAAACCAATTACTTATTTTAGTGAAAAGCTAAGTGGGACAATGTTGAATTATCCTACTTACGACATGGAGCTTTATGTATTATTGAGAACTCTTCAAACATGGTAGCATTACTTGTGGCCAAGGGAATTCATCATTCATTCCTATTATTAAAGTTTGAAGTTCTTGAAGACCCAAGGTAAGCTTAATAAAAGACATGCTAAGTGGTTAGAGTTCATAAAAACATTTTCTTATATAATCAAATACAAGCATAAGAAGGAAAACGTTGTGGCTTATGCATTATCCAGGAGGTACGTATTACTTACTTCAATGCAAACTAAATTAATTGGTTTTGAATTGCTTAAGGATTTGTATGCCAATGATTTTGCTTTCAGTCAAGTATGGAATGCACGTGATAAGTGTGCGCTTGGTGATTTTTATAAGCATGAAGGATTTCTATTCAAGAAAGATAAATTATATGTGCCTATTTGTTATGTTTGTGAGTTGCTTGTTAAGGAAAGTCATAGGGAGGTTTGATAGGTTACTTTGGTGTTCTAAAGACTTTAGATATTTAACATGGCCATTTTTATTATCCTAATATAAAGCATGATGTGCAATCTATTTGTGAAAAATGCATTATATATAGGCAAGAAAATCTAAAGTTAAATAACATGGCTTGTATATCCCTTTACCTATGCCTAATCAACCTTGGAATGATTTATCTATGGATTTTGTTTTAGGATTACCAAAGACTCAAAGTGGCAATGATAGCATATATTGTTGTTGTTGATAGGTTTAGTAAAATAGCTCATTTTATTACAAGTTCTAAAACCAATGATGCAACATATATTGCTGATTTGTTCTTTAAAGAAGTGATTTGTTTGCATGGGTTGCCTAAGACAATTGTTAGTGATAGAGATGTTAAGTTCGTAAGTCATTTTTGGTGCACTTTATGAAATTAATTAGGAACTAAACTATTATTTTCTACTGTTGCACATCCTTAAACGGATGGTAAAATTGAAGTAGTTAATAGGACACTTACTACTTTGTTGCATGCTATCATTCAAAAGAATTTAAGGCAGTGAGAGAAGTGTTTGCCATATATTGAGATTGCATATAATAGGACTGTTCATTCTACTTCTTCATTTTCTTCTTTTGAAATTGTTTATAGTTTTAATCCTTTAACACCTATGGATATTTTACCTTTGCTTACTGATCGTCACACAAATAGTGTGTGCAATTAATACATAAATATACGTATCGCAACAAGTAATATAATGATAATAAAAGATCGTTCATACGAAGATTATTTTATTAGAAACTAATTTTTAAAATTTTAAAAAATAAAAATTAATTTTTTATGTGTTTTTATATTTTAAGGAAGAAAAATTTAAATAACTAAAAGTAAATATCAAAAATTAATTAAATAAAATTTGGTAACTAAAAAGATATATGAAAAAATATCTAGGAATACTTAATCACCCAATTTTCTAAACATGCAAATCGCTAAAATCCCCCCAATATAATTATCAATTGATTAAATGATCAATTGAATCTATCTTAGCATATATTCCTCTCTCAAGTAAACTACACACCATATAGTAATTAATTTAATCACACTCTCATGCCAATTAAATTGCATACTACTCATTAAATTCATCAATTATGGATCATATACATAAGAATCATACATCTCTGCCTAGAAACTATGCATGTTATTTAATCAAGACAAACAATTAAATAATTCTTTCAAATATATTTAATTGCCTCTATAGATAAATTATTGGCCAAACTATTAATAACATACAAATCAGATTAAATAATATAAATAAATTAAAATTATAATTGGGGTAAAATATTAAATCATCATATGGTGAAAATTGGGTTCATAAGATCCCTAGATTAATAAATTAACGACACATAATTGTGTTCATAAAACTCATATTTTTCATAAAGAAAACTTAAAAATTAATAAAGAAAATAGTGAAGAAGAAATACAATCAATCTCTTGAATCGTAGTGTTAATATCCTCTTTAATCTTCACCAAAATTGTGTCTTCTCTTGAATTTTTCTGTATTTGTTTCTCTTTTTAGCTCTAAAAATTGACCATAATTATGCTAATGGAGGCCACTTAAGGTTTATGGAGTGATTAGGGGCTTAAATATTGCTTAGGTGCGATCTTGACCTTCATATCAGCTTTAGATCAAGGGCTACGACCAAAACAAGTAAAACTGACAGTGCTAGCCAATCACAGCGCGAAACATGGCATAAGTAATTCACTAGGTGAATTAGAGAGTGACACGTGGTAGGAAAGACTGATCATAGTCAACGTTTGCTGAGTCAGCACCACACGTCAAGACGTGATTCGCAAAAATGGATGGCATGACATACAGGTGGAACGCGAGGAGCAATTGGGTGGCGACACATGGTGGAGAAGTTTGGCATGCGTTTCATCCTCCTCACATGCTGCGTAATGTGATTCACTGTCCTTGCTTGCATAGTGTCCGTGTGGCTTGCCCTATCAGCTCTCATGCTTGTGTGGCATACCATGTGGTAGATTTTGATTGGTCTTGCGTTAAAAATTCATAAAAAATCCCAAAAGATTTCAAAAATTATATTTTCACTAAAAAGTTTATATTTTAATATTTTTAACCATAAAAATATTATTTATTGAATAAACAAGTAAATATTAAGTAAAAAAAGTGCGCTAATAACTCTACTTTTATAGAGTTATCACACCCCAAACTTAACTCTTTGCTTGTCCTCAAGTAAAGCGAAGTATAACTAAATAAAATAACTTGGGTAGTATATTCATAAGTATACTTCTATTAGTACATGCATATTTCACGAAACTATTACTCTCAAAAGTCGTACAATCCTATGATAAAGAGGTTCACATATTCATCAATCAATGTTCCATCAATACAAAGATATGTAAGATTTTTGACAAATTGATTTATGTGTGTGTGTTGCACATGATATCATCCAATGCACTCATGAAATCAACCTATATGAGCATGATAATGAATTCAATCTTTGAACAAGTCTCATAAGTCTATTTTTCACATCATTCTCCACTAATATAAATATGCACTTAGCTCAAGATCAATAAGGACTTTACATGGTTGTAATGAAAGGCGTCGATAAATAAAGACACTTAGGCTCTTTCCACACCTTAGCTTTCTTTTTGTTTATCATGCACTTTTTAACTACAATTGAGCTTTAACTTGATATTTTAGTGCACCATCTTTTTGTAATTCTTTTCATATTTTTTTATTCCACATCTCTTTTTTTATAACTTCACAACTTCCCCAAACATATTTTAAATTCTATTTTCTTTTTTCTTTAGAGTGATAATTGTGTTGTGAGTTTTGCTTTTTTTTAGTGCATTACATTTCTCCTTCTTCTTTAGCATAACACATAATTGCATTTTTTTTCATACAAGCTAAAGGTGCAAGGATAAAGGTAATGCTTATTAATTAGGCATAAAATGTGGCTTAAAGATATGAATGATTCTTTGTTAGGCTCAAATGAGTGACTAAAGATATTAACAATGATTAGCTTGAAAGGCTCAATCGATCCAAATAAGGCCTAAATCATTTCTCTTACTAAATACTATTTAGGATTTTGCCTTAAGGGATGATCAAATAGATTTTAAAACCTGGTAGATCTCATCAAATCACATAACTCACTACAAATTTTCTCTCAATAAGAACACCAAAATCAATCATGAATATGTACATAAAAATTTGAATCAATTCAATCAAAACTAGCAAGTAGATCACATGATTAATGTAAATATATTAACAAATATGTTACATTCCTTATCGTAGTCATGACAACCAATTTTTATCATTGAGTTCATATGTGTCATATCATGCATGCATGCATTTAATTTCCATATATTTATCAATTTTTACCCAAATTATAATTAAAAACATCTTAAAAATTTTAAAAAATTTCCTAAAATAAATAAATTAAAATGCATTGTAAATACTAAAGTAGAGATTGAAGTTCCTTCCCCCAAACTTAAATTACACATTGTACCCAATGTGCACATATAAATATGAAAATGTAAAAGGAAAGAAAACTCTCTTAATCATGGCACACCACATCTGTCATTGAAATGCTCATTCTTATTGCACCATTGCTCTCCACATTTATTCACCTACAAAAAAAACAATGAAAATATAAATAAAATAACATTGGGTTGCTTCCCAACCAGCATCACGTTTAATGTCCTTGACTAGACTGTCATATCAAGTCCTAAGGCACATCCTTTTGTATCCATTTACTTTTGGGTTTTCTTGGAAACATGTTTGAGTCTTGATTTGTTCAACAATGCCTTATGTTCTAGCTTGAAAACATGGTGCTCCATTCTCTTCTCATGCTATATTTTTGTTTTCTTTTTTAACTTTTTTTCATTCTTTTAAGCACTCTATCGTAACTTATCCAATTTATGTATTTCCAACATCTTTTTCACCTCTCCATTGGACTCTTTTACTTTCATACTTGATTGGGGATAGAAGGGTAGAAGTTTAGAGTCTAAACTTTGTGGCTCTTCAATTGATGGTTTGAGTTTAGATCATATCTAAAAATTTTCCATAATCGCCTTTAATACATACATGAGAGTCGCATCCTCCAAAAAGTTCCATAGTTCACAATAACAACCTTCGATGCCATACTTTTAAAGTTATAATAGGTTTAGTTGTTTTCTAGTGAGTTTATGTCCTTGTTTATAACAACATGTGTTAAAGTCTTAAGTTTGGGCGACTTAACAAATTCTTTTAAGCTATTCCCACAATTAGTAACATTTATCCTTAGCATTCATTAACATTATCAATATTAGGGGGTTTAGATTCTTTGAAAAATTTAAATATTACTTGTTCATCTTGCACTTTCATTGTAAGTTCACCTTTTTGTACATCAATGAGCGCCCTTCCAGTTGCTAAGAATGGACGACCAAGTATGATAGGAATTTCACAGTCCATGTCTAGCACAATGAAGTCTGTCGAAAAAATGAATTTTTTTACTTTTACTAGAAAATCTTCTACCACACCTCAAGGTCTCTTAATTGATCTATCTACCATTTGTAATGTTACCAAAGTGGGTTTTGCTTTACCAACCCCTAATATCTTAAAGATCGATAATGGCATGAGGTTAATGCTACAACCCGAGTCACATAGTGCCTTGCCAAAACATATGTTCCAAATAGTGCAAGGGATATCAAAACTATATAGATCTTTCAATTTTGTGGTAGTTTTCTATTAAGGATGGCACTACAAATTTTAGTCAAGTTTATTGTTCCATGATTTCCAAGCCTTATTTTCTTTGATAGTATATCCTTCATGAATTTGGCATAAGATGGCATTTGTTCAAGTGCTTCTACAAATGGTATGTTTATGTGCAGCTTCTTGAAGACTTTTAGAAATTTTGAAAATTGTGTAACTGACTTTTCTTTTGATTCTTTGAGGGAAAGGAATAGTGAGTTTGTAAAGGTTGCTCTTATTTGACTAAATTAATTCTGTTTCAGTGCTCTCTTTATCCATCAGTTCCTCTTCATCCTTGTTTGTCTTATGTTCATGTTCTAAAGTTTTACTACTCCTCAAGGCTATGTCATTGCACTGGTCCTTACCTTCTCTTCTTGGGTTTACAATTGTCTCACTTGGAAGGTTACCTTGAGGTCTTTGAATTATAGCCTGAGCAAGTTGCCCCATTTGGTTATCCAAATTTCTAATTGAAGCCTATTGAGTGGAGACTTTTGTATTTACTGATTGGATGAAGTCTTTCATCATCCCTATTAAAGCATTTGTATTATCCTCAGTAGGTGGCTTCTTCTCTTAGGCTTGTGATTGTTATGGTTATTGAAAACCAGGTGGTGGAAACAAAAAGTCAAGTGTATAGAGGTCATAGTAAAGCCATGAAAAATATTTAATGGGATGTACGAAGAACAATATGCCAGACTATATGTGATCCAAAAAGTTAAGGAGACATAACAAGCTTTCTAAGAATGTATCTTTGTTAGGATGCTCATAAGAAAGGATTTCCTAGTGGTTGTAGACTTATTATTGAACTTGATGGCTATCATATAAAGGGTATTATCAAGAGCCAAATCTTTACAACAATTGACATAGATGGAAATAATGAACTTTTCCTAATTACTCAATTGCTCATGCAATTGTGAGATTTAAAATAAAAAAACTTGGAAATGGTTTGTGGAATTATTAAAAGAAGATTTGGATATTGAGGTAAGTCAAGGTTGGATAATCATGAATGATAGAAAGAAAGGATTAGTAGGTGTGATTGAGAAGTTATTGCCTTATTCTGAGCATACGTAATATGTGAGACACATGTACCAACATTTTAAAAAGAAACGCTTTTGTTTCGTATTAAAAGATAAGTTTGGCATGTGCAAGGGCCACCACGTAAGCTTCTTTTGGGAAAGATATGACTTCATTGAAAGATTTGGAGGCTAATTCTCATTAATGGGTTGCCCAAGTGCTAGCAAAACACATGACTAAAGCATATCAAAGTGGCATCTCAAAGTGTGACATTTTGCTTAATAAACTGTGTGAATCATTTAATGCTGTAGTTTTAGATGCAAGAGACAAACAATATTGATAATGCTAGAGAAGATTAGGACATATATTATGAAGGGAATTATGTCATGAGACTGAAACTAGGAAAAGTCAATATAATATTGGTATCAATGGTAGAGATTATGGACAAGATTACAAGATTTATTTTACCATAATTAGTGTATTAGCTGTATATATATTATTACCTAAAATAGATAAACAAAATATTATATATTTAGGTAATAGAATATTGTATATTATTATCTAAAATAGATAAATAGAATATTATATATTTAGGTAATAGAATATTGCATATTTAGGTAATAGAATATTGTATATTAAGGTAATAGAGTATTGTATATTTAGGTAATAGAATATTGTATATATTATTACCTAAAATAGATTGTAAAGTAATTCTTATTTAATGAAAAGGATCCTAAAGAAGAGGTTATTCAGCCATTTACTCAAAATTATCATGGTATTAGAGCCTACCTCTTGAATCCATAACTGAATCTTCAATTTTCTTCCAATTTTGTTTCAATTTTTTGAACTTTTGTCTTGTTTTTTTTTCAAAGTTTTCTGACCTATCCTTTTTTTATTTTCTTCTGATTCTGAGTTGATAAATTTCTAATCAACAACTTTGTTTTGAGATTCTAGGTTGACCAATTTTTGGTTGACATATTTGCATTAAGATTTCTTTTTTTGGGAAGAATGTTTACAAAAACCTTGGCTATCAAATTTACAGGAAAGAATTATGTGGCATGGGAATTCCAATTCAAAATATTTCTGAAAGGAAAAGAGCTTTAGGGTCACATTGACGGGTCTTCTCTTTTGTTTGGAGATGGTAAGGAATTTAGCCAATGGGAGGCAAAGGATGCTCGAATTATCTCTTGGATTTTAGGATCTATTGAAGTTTATATAGTGAAAAATTTACGCTCCTTTGGTATGGCTAAAGAGATGTGGGATTATCTAAAGCGTATATATCATCAAGATAATACTGCAAGATGATTTCAACTAGAACTCGAGATTAGTACCTTCAATCAAGGTAATCTTTCCATTGAGTAGTATTATTCTGGATTTCTTAATCTATGGAGCAAATATTCTTGTATTATCTACACGAAGGTACCTAAAGAGGCCTTAGCCTACCTTCAGGCGGTTCATGAAGATAGTAGACATGATCAATTTTTGATGAAACTAAGATCAGAATTTTAAGTTGCTAGAGTTGGATTGCTGAATAGAGGTACAATTTCTTCTTTGGATGTATATCTTGGTGAATTATTACACGAGAAACAGAGAATGGCTACACAAGCTATTATAGGTGTGTCTAGGGAAACATCTAAGTTGTCAATTTTTCTTATGCCGTTCAAGGGAGGAATCGAGGAAAGGGAAAAATGTAGTGCTATAGTTTCAAGGAGTTCAGGCATATTTCCTGCAATTGTGGCAAGAAATTCTACAATTACTATAAGCAAAATGGAAACATTATCAAGGAATATCCTACATGTCCAGAAAATCGATGACTATAAGCTTTTCAAGCTGCTATTCTAGCTCTTAACATTATTGGTCCTACATCTACAACTACTAACATAACTCAGCCTATCGTTACTCCAAAAATGGTCCAATAGATGATTATCTTAGCATTTTTAGCCCTTGGACTTTAGGGCCAAGGTAAGACTGTTTCTCCTTTTTGGTTTGTTGATTATGGAGCATCCAACCATATGAATAACTCCTTTAATTTGTCACATAATCTACGAAAGTATACTGGTACAGAAAATATTCAGATTGATAATGGAAGTAATCTTCCAATTATAGCCATTGGTGATATTGGACCTTTTTTTCGTCATGTAGTTGTCTTTCCTGTGTTATCTACTAGTTTAATTTCTATTGGTGAGATGGTGGGTAATAACTATGATGTACATTTCTCTCGTGGTGGTTATGTTATGCAGGAGCTAGTATTGAGGAAGGTGATCACAAAGGGGCCTAAAGTGGGAAGATTATTTCCATTGCAATTTACTATTCCTCTAACTTTTCTTTAGCTTCTATTACTGTTGAAAATAAGGTTGACGTTTGGCATAGACAATTAGGCCATCCAAGTAATGTGATTTTGGCTAATTTGATGAAACATGGTTTTCTTAGTAATAAAGATCAGTGTTATACTTATCAGTTGTTTTTTGATTACTCTACTTGTAAACTAGGGAAAAGTAAAAATTACCTATCCTTACTTATGGTGGTTGTGCTGATACATGTTTTAAGATTATATATAGTGATGTTTAGGGTATTACTCATGTCATAAGACCTATAAGAATAACATCATCAACAACTTGCTTTGCTTTGGGAGTGAAAGATTGGTTTTTTCCATACTTTCTAATTGAAAACATCAAACCAAGAATTATTGTTTGGCATCTTTGACATGAAGGTTCATCAAACCATTTGAAAAATCCACATCTTTATGGATTCCAAATCAAATGAATACCAAATCATGAAGGTACAATAAAACAAGCATCAAATATAACAAATTAAAGAAAAAACAAATTATGTTTTGATCTTTGAAGCAAGAAAAATATCTTTGTCCTGGGTTATGTTGGGATAAGTATGTTAAAAGTAGTGTCAGAACGATGTTACCGATATACTGAAATGTACTGCTTGGATTGAGTTACGGACTAGGTCGCTTTCTTTAAGATGTTTCCCAGCTTTGCCTAAACTTGTGCAAGTAAACACAACCTCGTCATCCTCAGGATAAAACAGCCCATAATCTCTTGTTTTCTGTCTCGAAACTTCACTTCACTGATGAAGACCAGAATGCTACACTTATAAAATTTTGTTGCTTGAAAAACTCAAAATAATTTAGGATATTCTTCTTTTTCTTTCTGAGAGCTTTTTCTTAGTAAGAGATGTTTTCAATTGATATTTTGAAAATTAGAGTTGAGGACCTCTATTTATAGGTTTGAGAAAACGTGTGACCATTATGATAATAATGGTCATGTCTAAGTGGAAAGAGTAAACACACATAAAATAAACACAGATCAATTAATTAATCTTTCGATAATTAAAAGCATTGAACACAGATAAAAAAAACAACTTAAAACAATTCCATAAATCATTCAAAAATAATTAATTCAAGTTTCATAATTTAAGCTACACTACAACCCTAGAACAAATAAATTAGTTCATAGCAGAAATTAAAATTACAACACAACAATAATAAAACATTTTAGAGAAATAAAAATTAAAAGAAAAAAGATTAGGAGAAACTCTTTCACGATTCCTCAATGAAAAATAAATTTCTTCCCTTTCCTTCTTCTTCGTTGTCTTCTTTCTCTATATTTTTCCTAAGAAAATACAACATAAAAATGTCAAATAAAATGACAAGTGTGTTGTAGAAAACAATCAGAGAACTAAAGCTTGAAGTGAAAATAGAAAAATGACAAATTGAAAACTAAAAACCCTTCCCTTTTTTATCGCGTCCAAATATATCCCCCTATACAATTAATATTATTTTTTTTATAAAAATGCGGGGGACAAAAATACATGGGACGAATTAAAAGAAATAACACGCGTGAAGACCGTTCTGCGTTCTCTGATTTTTTTCTTTAAACGCATGCCACATGTCATCATTTAATTGGCTACAAGATATAAAGAGACACGTGGCAGCCTTTCATTCAGTGGGAAAAACGAGCGCATGGAGAACAGCTGAAATGCATCGCACAAGATCTTCGCGCGATGGAAGTGCGCGATAGTTGGCTTCGACACGAGGCGATGCAGAAAGAGCTGATGAGTGGGTGCCATTTTTGTGTTTTTATTTTACCAAATACATGCCACGTGTCGTCATATTATTAGCTGGAAGATTTAGGGAATATGTGGCTTCTTATTATTCGGTGGGACCCGATGGCGCACTCTGATGCGATGAACCGCATCGCACGAGAGTGTAGGCGAGGGGCTCAGTACGCGAAAGCTTGATTCCACGCGATTAAATTTGGACCGTTCAGCTGATCCAACAGTGAGCGATGTGCTTCGGGAGAAACTTCTACGCAACCGACACGTGGGTCCCACCATGCACGCCAGTCTGCACTACAGGTGGGCCCCTCTCGGCACCGAGCCGCGTGCTACAGGTATACCAGGTCCACCCTCTTTTGTCACGTCTGGATGGCACGCGCCAGATCATGACCGTTTATTGGACGATCGAACAGTGGGTTTTGGGCGTTGTGAATGGCGCGAGTGGCTTTCTTCTCCTGCGTAGAAAATTCAATTTTCATTAATTGCATTTTTACCCAGAAATTTAATTCAAATTAACTTCTAATCTTTTGATATTTGCAATTTCACCCACTTTTAATTCAAATTAAATTTTAAGCTTTTTATAATTGCAATTAAGTCCCTTTTTTTATTAAAATTCATTAATTTTCTTGAAAATATATTTAGTAAAAACTAATAGTAAATATTAACTTAATTAATTAAAAAATTAACTTAAAATGTAAAAAACTAGCAATTATAAAATACAGTTATCACACCCCCAAATTTAAGATTTTGTTAGACCTCGAGCAAAAAGCAATAAATAAAACAAGGATAAATGCATTTAAAATAGCGATTTTCAAAATATTTCTTTTTGTTTATTTCAAATAACATAACTCAAAGAAATAAAAGAATTTTATCTAAGCCTTGAAATTAATCTAAAAGTATATTACATTTTCACAATGAATTTAATATGTGTGTGAAGTTTTTTCATATTTTATCACATGCAATCCGGTTCAATTTATGCCAATATGAGCGCAATTTATTTTTAATGAAATCACACATCTCATAAGTTTATTTTTCATTTCTCTCTCCACTAATGTAGACCAACACAAAACACAAAATAAATAGAACTTTATTAAGCTTGTAATGTATGGCTTAGGTAAAGGTAGGATAAAGGATAATATTTAACTCAAAACTTTTCCCAAACATAACATTTTAGGATTGAAAAAGATAACTTCTATCATCATAATAAATAATTCCCAATTTGGAATTTATCATCACATACAATAATCATCATTTTTTTTTCATTTTTCCATTTTTTTTCAGTATCTTCTGTTTTCTGATATATCTTTAAATATTTACTAACAATTGTAACATGTTAGTGAGATAAGAAAAATAGATATATATATATATATATATATTAAAGTAGGCTTTTGAAATGAGAAAAAAATATATATTTTATCACATGCAATCCGGATCAGTTTATGCCAATATGAGCGCAATTTATTTTTAATGAAATCACATATCTCATAAGTTTATTTTTCATTTCTCTCTCCACTAATGTAGACAAACACAAAACCCAAAATCAATAGAATTTTATTAAGCTTGTAATGTATGGCTTAGGTAAAGGTAGGATAAAGGATAATATTTAACTCAAAACTTTTCCCAAACATAACATAAATTAAAATCTTACCACATATGATTCATCAAATAGAGGAGGACTCCTATGTGGGGTAGCTATTCGATTATTTCACCCCTGGATATTTGTTCTTGAACAACTCTCTACAAAAAATAAACACAAACATATCATGCATTATAACATTAATTATTAAAAATCATATGGACTTTGTGTCAACCGAAATTACTAACCAACTTATTTAGTTGTTCTTCTCCTTGCTTAGTCATCGGTCTTGACTTCTTTGTTTTAGGAGTCTTTGTTTCTATGTACAATTCAGTTCGGGTAACCGGTCTACCCAATTCAGCTTCCTACATAAATTATGAAAAATTTATTAACCATGACATGAAATTAAATTGAGTAAAATAAATATAAAAATATTTATAAATTAACACAAATTAATAATACCATTCTATATCTAACTTCGGGATTTGAAGACCTCTTAGTACGGTTAGGAAGAATGTTATGCATTTGTATATTATGATATTCTTCCCTAATAATTTAAAATTTATCCGTACATCTATAATCCACGAAGTCTTTCCAAACTTAAGGTGTAATTCAGGGGTGTCCTTCAGGGATTTCGTAGAGCTCTACTTTATCAAGTGGTTTCAAATATGAAAACACATAATTTCTTGCCAATCTGAAAGTCTTGTATTCCTTCCATGCCTTATTTGTAATCTTATAACACTAGCTCTTCCAAGTGTCATCAACTTTGTAATGATTCTGTAAAAACACACTACAAAAGATTAGGTATAATACAAAAAAGATATAATATATGTAATTAATTATTAAATATAAGAGACTTACACAAATGGTTATCCATATTTTGAAATTTTCATCTTTGTCAACCTGACAACAATCATTTATATTGATTGGTATACTAGACTTCACAAGTCTACCAATAGAGGATTTCAATTATTGGTCATTTTCCCCTATTAGATTACCAGTAGCATCAAATAGAACGGATACTCTATCATCTGGGTTAAGTGGAGCATTAGGTATATTAGTCCAACCCCTTCTTTTCAAATGCCCCAATGGATCATTTGGATCTACAAGCTCTGTTACACGAGGATCCATGAAATATCCACAAACAATGAAGAACTATAAATTAATTGACAATTTTAGGAACATACATACATACATATATATTGTTGTAATATATATATATAAGAGTTATTACAACAATATAGAACATACATTATGTTTAATTAGGTTGTTGATCGTATACATATATTCTTTCACAATCACTTAGAGCCCATGACGAAGAATCATCATCATCAACTAGAACATCACATACATTAGGCAATTTGTTTGAGAAATTGCTAATATTGGTTAATGTATCAAGCATAGGGTCGTCATCTTCTAAAGCATCACAATGGTAAAACTCTTTTTGTGGAGGCATTAACATAACAGACCATCTTGTGTCAATTTGATCGTTCACGTAAAATACTTGTTTTGCATGAAGTGCTAACATGAAAGGATCATCAGTGTGACTTATCTTGGATAAATTTATAAGGGTAAATCCAAAATCATCTATTTTATATCCAACATTGATAACATCTTTGACCCAATCACACAAGAAAACTGTTTCATGGAAGACCTAATCCATTTCCAAAATCTCTTGAATTATACCATAATATGTTCTATTTGGAAGTACAGGTTTACCATCTTTTGCACTAGCAAATTGCATAGTTTGTGCAACCATCTTCACACCACTATTCTGATTTACTCGGACTTTGTCTCTAGCTTGAGTCATAAACCTCGATTCATTTATTATGAAACTAGAAAATGATTTGACATCGAATTTTGGACCATGTGTAAGCCATTCTAAATTCTGTTATTTTATGATTGGGTTTCTTGAGTTCATCTCGAATCTATGTATACAAAAACATGAAATGTGTTTAAAGCAAAGTTTTAAAACATTGCATAGATCTAGGAACATACATGAATTTTTTTGTGACACTTACATGCTTGCGAAACCAATTAATAAGCACTCGTTTATGTTCATCATACAACCATTTTTTCCTCCTTTTTTTATAACGAGGATCGATCTTCAATAAGTTTAAATGCATCCTGTAATGTTATTAAAGATATATGAAGTAGATATCATCATTAATAGTTAAATAAAAAATAATTTTTGCAAAAATGGAAAGGTTAAACATCACTTACTCTATGTATGGTTGTGCCTCATTATTATTTACCAAAATGATTCGGTGTACTTTTTCCCATTGAGCACGATCAATAAACAATTTCTTACTTCCACCAAGCATAGGGTTACCTACTTGGATCATATGATGTTATAAGAACAACTTGTGCATATGATTCCCAATTTCAGTGCAACCACTAAAGTATTCAGAACAATACCCAATGGCCTCTTCAACAATGTAGCGTTCCACCATGCATCCTTCAGGTCGATTTCTATTATCTACATATCCTTTAAGGACTTGCATATATCTCTGAAAAGGATACATCCACCTTAAGTAAGTAGGACCACACAATTGAACCTCTCGAACTAAATGAACACATGAGTGAATCATTATATCAAAGAAAGAAGGAGGAAAATATTTTTCAATTAGACACAAAGTCTCTACAACATCTTTTTGTAAATAGTTTAACTCGCCAATTGATATAGATTTCTTGCATATTGTATTGAAGAATGAACAAAGACAAGTTATTGATAATCGAACATGTTTCGGAAGAATTGATCTAATAGCAACTGGTAATAAATATTGCATTAAGATACGACAGTCAAGTGATTTCAATCCATAAAGTTTCTTATCGGTGATAGACACAAAATTTCTTAAGTTGGATGAGTAACCATCAGGAACTTTCACACCCTCCAAACATTTACAAAACAAATCCTTCTCTTTTGTTGACATTGTATATGATGCTGGTGGCAAGTATGTTCTATTCTTATCATTTTCCACCCTTGATGCCAATTTAGGTTGTATGCCTAGTTTCTTTAAATCCAGTCTTGCTTTAATTCCATCCTTTGTTTTTCAAGGTATATTAAGTAAAGTACCAATCAAGCTCTCACATACATTCTTCTCAATGTGCATGACATCTAAGATGCGACGAATGTGTAAGTCTTTCCAATAAGGAAATTCCCAAAATATTGATTTTTTATTTCAATAACCATGGTATACTGATTCAAAATCTTTTTTCATTTTCACCCATTTCATTAGTTGACCTTTTTCGTTTTCCTACCTTAGTGAGTTTTTTTTCATCTTTCCATATTGTTTGAATATCATACCATTCAATTACCTTAATATCTCAACACCTCGCAAAGGTTGGGTTGCATGATCATGATCTTCTTCACCATCGAACGATTTCTTTTGGTATCTAAACTTGTGTCCATATGGCAAAAATATTCTACGTCTTCTATAAGACATATTTCATCCGTGAACAAGATAAGTTGTAGAAGTTTAATCACTACATAGATGGCATCCCTTGTAACCTTTTGTTGCATGTCCTATTAAGTTTCCATAGGTAGGAAAATCATTAATTGTCCATAAAAGGACCTCCCTCAAGTTAAAGAGTTCTTATTTATGTGCATCGTAAACATTTACACCATCATTCCACAACATCTTTAAATCATCTATCAGAGGCTGAAAATATACATCAATATCAACACTAGGTTGTTTTGGTCCTGAGATCAATAATGTTAACATCATGAAATTTCTTTTCATACACAACCAGGGAGAAAGGTTATATGTTACCATAATTACTGGCCAATAGCTATATCTACTACTAAGGGAACTATGCAGATTGATTCCATCAGCAGTAATGGCAATACGAAGATTGCGCAGATCATATGCAAATAGAGGAGATAAATTATCTACTACTTTCCAATTTGGAGAACCACAAGGATGACGTTGCACCCTATCATAAGATGGATTATCTGAATGCCAAGTCAACATCTTTGATGTCTCTTTACTTTTGAACAACCTTTGAAAGCGAGGAACCAGAGAAAAGTACCAAAGAACCTTTGTTGGCACGCCTTTCTTATATGTTGTCTCAATTTTACCATTCTTCCATCTCGATTCTTTACACATCAGACAATCATCTAATGTCTCATATTCTTTTCTATAAAGAATGCAATCATTTGGACAAGCATGAATCTTATGATATTCCATGCCAAATCGACTAAGAGATTTTTTCACTTCATACATTGAAGATGGAAATTCAATACCCTCATTAAACATATCTATTAGTAGATGTAGTAATTCTGTGAATCCCTTGTCAGGAAAACCATGTTTTGCCTTCACATTGTACAAATGAACCAATCCAGACATTTTAGTGTATTTTTTGCATTTTGGATACAACGGTTTTTTGGCATCTTCTAGAAATTTTTTAAAGGTTTCGGGATCATCCTCACATAGTTCATCTTCAACACCATGAAACATATTTTATTTCTATATATTATGATAAGATGTATGTAATCCACTCACATTCTTATTTATCTCTTCCCCATGAGTATTATTAATATTTTCTCCATGATAATACCAATATTTATAGCTCAAAAGAATACCAATATGGATAAGGTGATACTTAACCTTGTCAAATTCATGAAATCGCTCATTTTTACATTTAACACATGAGTATCGAATCATACTAATTCCATTATTACTATTTCTACAAGCAAATTCCATGAAACTTTAAACTCTAGAAATGTAGTCGTGCTTAATTCTACACTTTAACATCCAAGATTTGTCCATTTTCTATTAATGACATTAATTAAGCATATTAATTTTATATCCAATCAATATATTTCAAGTATTATTATATATAAATTCCTTAATTATTAGAATATATACCAAAACATACATAATACAAAATATTTATCATTTTAATCATTTTACAATTGTATTATTTTTACTTAATAAAATATAATTATTTATATGTAAATAAATTTATCTACGTACGGTAAATATTATAGTCCCTCAAACCCACAACATGTAGATATTATTTTCATAGAAAATAAGTTAAACATATAATAACAAGCATAATACAAAACATACATAAATCAAAAATTTATACAAAAAATAAAGCAAACTAAATAATAAGTACGTAGGATTAATATAAATACTTATAAGAGTAAATGAAGGAAATGAAGAAAAAATGGGTGTTTTATAAGTGAGAATAAGTGAGAAAATGGGTATAAAAATTTGAGTATTTCGCTCAAAAAATAGGGAATCTGAAAGATAATGAGAAGAGAAATATAACCCACAAAATGGCGTTGGAAATGGTGGTCGGAGGTGGCCAGAAAATGAGAAAGAATGGAGGGTGACTCGGTTATGGGTGAAGGGTTGCTGCACAAATTGAAATTTGGAATTCTGGTGAAGAAGAGAGAAGAGAAACGGTAATAAATGCATGGATAGCGTCGATTCGCCCTGTCAACCAACATTATCCATATAGTTTAAAATTAAAAAAAAAATTTAAGTCAATTTTTATTTATTTGAACTCTTTAAAATTTAATTTGAATATATATATATATATATATATTATAATATAAAAAAAAAGAAAAAATAGTAATTTTAAAATAATATCCAAACAAATATACAAAATTAAATAAAGATGTACTATACGTACGTATATAAAATTAAATATCTAAACAAATACACAAAATTATATAATTTTAAAAACCAATTGTCTAAAAAATATTATACTATATTTATATATATCCAACTTAAATTTTAAAGAGTCAAATAAAATAATAATTGACATAAAAAAATCAATTGTAAAATGCATTTTTTAATAAAAAATACACATAGGACGTAGCGTCGATTCTACACCGAACTGACTTTAAATTCATTATAAGTCAGTTTTTTTCCAAAAATAGACTTTACATATAGACTTAAATACCCTTTTTTGTAGTAGTGTAAGTTGTGTTACCATCACGAGTGACTCTTCATTCTAAAGGCATCAGTCCCATTCCTTTTAAGGTTTTGAAAACCTTCTCTTTCGATAATTCTTTCGTCAAAGGATCAACCAAATTTCTTCAGAACGTACATGATCCACTCTTATAACTCTTGTAGAGAGAAATTCTCTAATAGTACTATACTTACGATGTATCTGTCGTCTCTTTCCATTGTAGTAACGATTCTGAATCTTTGTAATAGTCGTGGTACTATCGCAGTGGATTAGGACAACTAGTATCGATCTTTCCCATAAATGGATCTCAACTAACAGACTTCTTAACCACCCTACATCTTTACTAGTAGTAGCTAATGCTATCATTTAAGACTCCATCATAGATTGAGCCAATATTGTTTGTTTCTTAGACTTTCAAAAGACACATCTACCAGCTATGCTAAATATATAGCCGCTAGTTGCTTTGGAGTCTTCTGATAAAGTGTTCTAATCAGCATCGATGTATCCTTCTAGAACAATGGGAAACTTTTTATAATGTAATCCAAGGTTCAAAGTTCTCTAAAGGTATCTCATGACTCTTTCAATAGCATTCCAATGCTCTATACTAGGTCTACTTGTAAACCTACATAGTAGTCCCACAACATAAGTTATAACTGGTCTAGTGCAGTTAGTAGCATAACGTAAGCTACCAATGATGCTCGTATACTTAGTTTTTCTAACACCGTCTCTGGTGTTCTTGAACAACTTTACACTAAGATCATAAGGAGTACATAGAGGTTTGCAGTTAAAGTAATTATATTTCTTTAAGATCTTCTCAATGTAATGAGATTGATTTAGAGAAAGTCCATTTTCAAACCTAGTAATCTTTACAAAGGATTACACTCACTTCTCTGAGATCTTTCATATCAAAGTTAGCACATAACAAAGTTTTCACATTATTCACAACATGAATATTTGACCCAAAAATAAGCATGTCATGCACATATAAACAAATCAGAGTGCAAATGTCATTTTCTAATTTTTAATAAATGTATTTGTCACTTTCATTTATTTTGAATCAATGTGAGATAACTAGATTATCAAAATTTTCATGCCATACTTAGGTGCTTGTTTTAGATCATAAAGGGATTTATCTAGTTTACAAACTTTATTTTCTTGACCTGGGACAAAAAAACCTTCAGGTTGGTCCATATAAATTTCTTCTTCTAAGTAACCATTTAAGAGAGAAATTTTGACATCCATTTGGTGCACTACTAAATCATGGATAGCAACAAGAGATAAAAGTACACGTATGGAAGTTATTAGTGTGACTGGTGAAAAGGTATCAAAGAAATCTACCTTTTCCCTTTGACTATAAGATGAGTTTTGTACTTTTTAATAGTACCAACGGGTTTTAATTTCATCTTTAGTATCCATTTACATCCTATGGTTTTGCAACCAAGAGGTAAGTCAACTAAATGCCAAGTTCTATTATACTCAAGAGAGTCCATTTCATCATTTATGGCTTCTTCCTATAAGTTGGCATCTAAAGAAGATAAGGCTTCTTTAAGAGTTTGAGGATCTTCCTCTAAGGGATAAGCATAAAAATCAGACCCAAAATCCTTAAGGGTTTGAGCTCGTTTACTTCTCCTAATTTCAGTGTTTAATTCCTCATTTTGTTCACTAGTTCTAGTTATGGGTAAACTACTAGAAGACAAGCCCCCACTATTTTTCAATTTAAAAGGAAACCTATATTTATAGAAGTTAGCATCATTTGATTCTATAACTATATGATTATTTAAGTCATAGAATTTATAAGTTTTACTATTCACAACATATCTTATTAATACACATTCATATGCTCTACTAGCAAGTTTATTTATTTTAGGATCAGGGAACCTAACGTAGGCTAAACAACCCCAAGTTTTAAAATAAGTTAAGTTAGGTTTCTTATTTTTCAAAATTTCATATGGTGAAATTTTACTAGTAGATTTAGACACTCTATTTAGCAAATAGCAAATAGTTAGTAAAATTTCTCCCCACCAATGGGAAGTAGTACTAGAGTTTAACAAGATTGTAACAACTGATTCAATAAAAGTTTTATTTTTTCTTTCAACTTTTACATTCATTTCAGGAGAATAAAGTGTAGTTTTTTTATGAATGATTCCTTGAGTTTTATAAAAATCATTGAAAATATTGGAATCATATTTAGTGCCTCTATCACTTTGAAAACGTTTTATTTTTTTGTTATGTTGATTTTCAATTTCAGTCATAAATATTTTAAACATGTCAAACACTTCACTTTTGTTTTTCATTAGATATACATAAGTATAATCTAAACAATCATAAAAAAATTATAAAATAGCGCTTTTCATTTCTTGTTAAAATACCATCAAGTTCACATATGTTAGAGTGTATCAAGTCTAAAGATTCAGATTCTTTAACTACTAACTTATGTGAAGTTTTGGTTATTTTAGCTTGACTACAAAAGTCACATTTTTCAAAATCATTCCAAAATAGTTTAGGAATTAGTTCTAAGGTACTCATGTTCTTGATTATGCATCTATTAACATGATAAAGTCTAGCATGCCAAATATTAAAGAACTCAACATAAGCAAAAGAAGAAGCTTTATTATTTTCAACATTCAATTTAAGCATGCCATTAGTGGCATACCCTTTCCCAACAAAAATATTATTTCTAGTTATTGTATATAAATCAGCCTCTATAGTTTGAGTAAACCTAACTTTGTTAAGAAGATAGCCCGAAACTAAGTTCTTTCAAGAGATAAACTTCAATTTCACCTTACTAGTACTAGCAACTTTAGTGGAGTGGGAGACACCCAACAACACTTTCTTATCATCAGACACATAATAGGACTTGAACATGTCACAATCATATCAAACATGGTGAGAATTGCCAGTTTTCATTCACCACCCTTCAGATCCACCAACAAAATTGATATCAGATATAATAGTAATAAGCTGATCTTTTGTAAGGTTTGCTTATGGGGCAGGACAATTACTATTTCGAAAATTCTTGGCCAAATAGCTAGGCCTGCTACAACTATAACATATGAATGTGTTGTTTCTTAAGAGGGTTGAGGTCCATTCTGTGTAGAATAATTTTTGTTTCTATTTTGGTGGTTACGGTTCTGATTATTATTGCGATTCTAGGTTTTCATGTTTCTTCCTTTAGGTTTCATAATTGTAGAGGAGGATTTCTTATTTGTACCATTGTTTAAGAAAACGAGTACTTTAACTTTTGATCTTATTTTCAGACTTCTTCTTCTATTCTTAGACGGGTTATGAGACTTTATAAAGAAAATTCCTTAGTTTTATGTCTAAGCGTATTCTTAAAATCTTTCTATATTGGGGATAATTTATCTATAATAACATCAACTTAAAATTGTACATCTAATGCTATATCTTCAAAAGTTATTTCATGTGTTATCTTCTACAGTTCGTGTGATTGAGCTTCCACATATTTACCATCAATCATTTGGTACTTCATGTATCTATCGACGTCATACTTCTATGTTCTTGCTTCCTCAATGTCATACTTCTTTTGCATAGAAAATCATTTTCCATCCAGATGTATAAATCCTTTGTTGTAGCTTTAGTAGAAGGATTAGGTAGTGTTGGTTTTTTAGTAGTAAAAACAGAAGCAACCTTTTTCATGGTTAAGAAAATAACATTTTTGTCTCCATCTTTTAAAGTGTAGTCCCTCGAAATGAAACGGTTTATGAGATCAACAATTAATATTTCAGTAGACATGGCAGATAGAAATCGTCTTAAAATTGTTGGAACAAGTATGTAAAAAACAATGTAAGGACAATATTACTGATATATTGAAATGTACTGCTTGGGTCGAGTCATAGACTAGGTCGTTTTCTTTAAGATGTTTCGTGGCTCTGCCCAAACTTGTGCAAGCAAACATAACCTCATCGTCCCTAGGATAAAACAGCCTAGAATCTTTGTTTTCTATCTCGGAGCTTCACTGCACTGATGAAGTCCGGAATGCTACACCTTTAAAGTTTATATTGCTCAGAAAACTCAAAAAATAATTTAGTATCTTCTTCTTTGATCTGTAAGAGCTATTTTCAAAATGATATGTCTAAATTGAGAGCTAAGGCCTTCTATTTATAGTTTGAGAAAATGTTTGATATTTATGATAAATAACGGTCATGTCTAATTGGAAAAATAACGATCATATTTTGGTGGAAAAGTAACCATCATATTTTAATAAAAATGCCACCTCACACGCACACAGACTTGGCCGGGCCTGCCCGATCAGTCAGACGGCGACAACGACACGCATGCGTGGAATCACATGTGCCTAGTTCATCTCCCCTTACACAAAAGTGAGTGTCATTTAGGGCCCAAACTCAAAAGTGAATTCTTTTCTATTTATACGTCTCCTAAGTGATGTAAACTAATAATGTGGGACAAAATATTATTCGACTAAAAATTCAACACTTATTCTCATCATTTGTTTTTTTATTGAAATTCATGTCCATACCATTTTCGAACAACTCTTCCTCAAATGACCGTTCATAATTCAATATCCCATAACTGAAAATGTGGACCTTTTTATGAGTTTATCGAACATTATAGTTAATAACACATTGAACATTACTTCAACTTGAGGAGAGAAGATGCTGACAAATTTGGTGTGAGGGAAGCAAAAATAAGGGGATCTATGTATAGGAGAGGATGTTGAAACAAGTTTGTTAATAACAGTATTGAAATAATATTACTGATAACCTGGTATGAACTGCTTGGGTTGAGTCGCGGACTAGGTCGCTCTCTTTAAGACGTTTCATGGCTCTGCCCAATTTGTGCAAGCAAACACAGCCCCGTCGACCTCAGGATAAAATAGCCCATAATCTTAATCTCTGTCTCAGAACTTCACTACACTGATGAAGACTGGAATGCTACACTTGAAAATTTGTTGCTCGGAAAACTAAAAAAAATAACTTAGAATTGTAGAGAGAATTTTTTTCGTAGGGAGATGAGTTTGCAGATTGTTGCGTAGAAACTGAGAGCTGAGGCCCTCTATTTATAGGTTTCAGAAACCGTGTGGCAATTATGATAATAACGGTAATATCTGGGAATTAAGAGCGTAACAGTGATTCTGAGTAATGAAGAGCAACAGTCATTTTCTGAGTAAAAACGGGTAACAGACATTTTTATGAGTAAAGACAAATAACATAAGTTTTTATGAATAAAGACAATTAACTGTCATTTTTCTGAATAATAAAATTAACGGACTGAGTAAAAGGAAATAACGGTTGTTTTTTTCTCTTAAGAATATATATATATATATATATAACAACCATTTTCTGATTGGAAACATTTTTGTAAAAAATAATTTTTCCAAAAAATGAAATGCCACCTCACACACACACACACGCACTCGCACTCGGACTCGGCTCGACTCTGCATGGCACGACCGATCGGTCGGACGGACGGTGGTGTCGGCGGCGTGCGCGTGCGTGTGTGGTATCACATTTGCCTAGGTCTTCTCCCCTTCCACAAAAGTGGGTACCCCTTGGGGCCCAATCCCAATAGCAACTCTTCACTATTTATACCTCTTTTAAATAATGTAAAAAAGAAATGTGGGACAAGGCTTTAAATTTTTTTTATAAACTTCATCTTTTCCAACAATCTCCCACTTGAATTTTATATAAAAATAGTTTCATCGAGCAACTGATCAATTAAAAGTATAAGATTATGCATAAGCAAAGGTGCCTATCGACTTGAACCTTTGCATAGTGTTGATGCTTTAGAATATACTAGAGTAACTTGTAGTTTTGAACTCTATCTCTAATAACATTACACACACAACCTTTCCAATGTGTAGTTCTAAAAGCCTGTGCTTTATGGCCATTGATGAGTGCTCAAAAAGCACTAAAATTACCATGATTTTATGGACATTAATTGATTAAAAATATATATATTTATATGTTTTATCATATATTTATATAAATTTGTCTTTTTCGGAATCACAGGTGTTTTTATTATTTTTCAGGTATTTTCACTTAAAAAAGTAACATAAAGACTCAAAGAGGAATACCAGAAGCAATACATCACAAATATATTAATAAATAAATGGGGAAAGGTCAACAAATATGGAAAAATTGGACAAAATGGGTCAAAAATGTCAAAAAGGAGAAAATCAGGCCGCCGCGCCGCGCGCGCCAGTGCCCAGCCGCGCATAGCACGCCCCACATCCGCGCGCATCAGCGCGTGCCCAGTCCCAGTTCCGCGCGTGTCTCTCCTGCTCCCGCGCGCGCCGCTGCCATTTCGCCCCATTTTCGCGCACAGCCGCCCCCCATGACGTCATGTTGACATCATCAATGACATCAGCAATTACACTCTGCGTTTTCACAATTTTTTAACATTTCCCCCCTACTTTTTCTCTCCATCCTCACCTATAAATACCCCCTTCTCTTCACTTCATACCACACCTCAAAACACATTCTCTTCTCTCTTTCTTTCTCTCTTTTCTTAGATTTTTTAGTTTTTCTTAGTTTTTCTTAGTTTTTAGTTAATTTCTCTTAGTTTTAGAGTTCTTCCCTTTTTGGGAAGAACTAGTTATGTTTTTATAATTTATTAGCTTTTTGATTCAATTAATGGGAGTGCAAATTCAACTTGCAGGTTTTCCAGCAACGAGAATAGCATCGAAGTTCTGTAAGGATTTTATTTTCTTTACAGTTATTTTTTATGCTTTATTCTGACATGTTATATTTAATTTATCTGTGATTAAATTTAACTCTGCTGGCTGTTTATAAACATGATGTAATAATAACGTTGTTATGCTTCCAAAATATTAAATAGGTAAAAATCTCTAAAATGAATTGATTTTATTTTTATTCAAGATTTTATATTAAGAATGTTAGAGTATTTATGGATATAATAATTAAGTTAATTATGCTTGCTCATATTATTTAGGTTATTAAAGATATGAATTGATATTTATTGATTCTCTCTTTTTTGTATGAATACCACCTTTGGTGGGGTTAGATATTCTTTATTAACTAAACAAATCAATTAACACCTATGGGTGGGGTTGATAACTAATTTGATTAATTAAATTAATTCCTTTTTCTAAGAGATTGAAAATGAACCATTTAAATGCCACCTTTGGTGGGGTTAGACAGTTTAAACTTTATTCAAGGTGTCCAAATTAAACCTAAGAATTTAGTTATCCGAGTACTAACTTTCAAGTTTTAAAACCACTACTGAAAACATGTTGTCAATACATTTTCAGATAATAATTCTTATAAAAACTTTTGAAATAGAGCTTCACTCTAACTACCGGGCGATTGTACCAATAAATAAAAGAGCACTACTCTAAATAAGATCGGATAACTAAACCTTAAAATCTAATTTTCAGTTTAAGTTTGTAATGAAAAATAATATATTTCTCTCTAACATTCTTAATATAAAATCTTGAATAAAAATAAAATCAATTCATTTTAGAGATTTTTTCCTATTTAATATTTCGCAAGCATAACAACGTTATTATTATATCATGTTTACAAATAGCCAACACAGTTAAATTTAATCACAGACAAATTAAATATAACATGTAAGAATAAAGCATAAAAAATAACTGTAAAGAAAATAAAATCCTTACAGAACTTCGATGCTATTCCCGTTGCTAGAAAACCTCCAAGCAGAATTTGCACTCCCATTTATTGAATCGAAAAGTAAATAAATTACAAAAACATAGCTAGTTCTTCTCAAAAAGAGAAGAACTCTAAAACTAAGAGAATTTAACTAAAAACTAAGAAAAACTAAAAAAACCTAAAAATCTAAGAAAAAAGAGAAAGAAAGAAGAGAGAAGTGTGTTTTGAAGGTGTGTTTAGAAGTGAAGAGAGGGGGGTATTTATAGGTGAAGATGGAGAGAAAAAGTGGGGGAAAAAATGTTAAAAAATTATGAAAACGCGGAGTGGTAATTGCTGACGTCATACTGATGATGTCAGCATGCATGAGGCGGCTGCGCATGAAAAATGGGACGAAATCGTCGCACGCGGAGGGCAGGGGCGTGCTGGCGCCGATGGCGGCCGCGCGCACGGGCGGCCGCGGTGAAGCAGTGAGATGCGGCGCGCGCAGGACTAGGCGCGCGCTGATGCGCGCGGACGTGGGGCGTGCTGCGCGCGGCTGGGCGCTGGCGCACGCGGATCTGGGCGCTGGCGCGCGTGGGGCTCGGCGCGGCGGCGCGATTTTCGCCTTTTTGACATTTTTGACCTTTTTGACCTATTTTATCCAATTTTTCCATATTTATTGACTTTTCCCTATTTATTTATTAATATATTTGTGATGTATTGCTTCCAGTATTCCTCTTTGAGTCTTTAAGTTACGTTTTAAAGCCAAAATACCTGAAAAACAATAAAAATACCCGTGATTCCGAAAAAGACAAATATATATAAATATATGATAAAACATATAAATATATATATATATTAATCAATTAATGTGCATAAAATCATGGTTATTTTAGTGCTTTTTGAGCACTCATCGATCTTGAGGCTTGAGAGAAACCTTGTAGTAGCGGCCAGGGTAGGCGTTAGCGCATGTGGGGCTCAGCGTCACTGCGGCCTTGTGGCGTGATTTGCTCTTTTTTGATATTTTTGACCCATTTTGTCCAATTTTTCCATATTTGTTGACCTTTCCCCATTTATTTATTAATATATTTGTGATGTATTGCTTCTAGTATTCCTGTTTGAGTCTTTAAGTTACGTTTTTAAGTGAAAATACCTGAAAAACAATAAAAACACCCGTGATTCCGAAAAAGACAAATTTATATAAATATATGATAAAACATATAAATATATATATTTTTAATCAATTAATGTGCATAAAATCATGGTAATTTTAGTGCTTTTTGAGCACTCATTAGCCATGCACGTGTATCCCAGTATAGTGAGCGTTCTAGTAAATTTTGCCCCAAAAAAGTTTCATAGGAAGCGGCCACACTTCCACATTCACATAGGTGAGTCTATCAAGAGTACTCCTGTAGCTATGTACTCCACTCCACATAGAGTATAGAACTCATTAAGAGTTTAACAATTAACTCATCCTTTTCTATCGCTTCAGGACTTCATGCTTCTAATAATATAGAATGGGATTTGAAAAATAGCATGATACATCTCATATCACTTCATGACTTGTTATTACCCTTTGAACTTATTTCTTGGGATCTCCAGTCTATAAGTTAGGTTACCATCACAAGTGACTCTTCATTCTAAGGGCATTAATCTCATTCCTTTTAAGGTTTTGAAAACCTTTTCTCTCGGTAATCCTTTCGTCGAAAGATCTGCCAAATTTTTATCACAACGTACATAATCCCGTAGAGAGAAATTCTCTAACAGTAATATGCTTATGACGTATTCGTCGTCTCTTGCCGTTGTAGTAACGGTTCTGAATCTTTGCAATAGCCGCGGTACTATCATTGTGGATCAAGATAGCTGGTATCGGTCTTTCCCACAAAGGGATCTCAGCTAACAGACTTCTTAGCCATCCTACTTCTTCACTAGCAGTGGCTAGTGCATTCATTTCAAACTCCATTGTAGATTGAGCCAATATTTTCTATTTCTTAGACTTCCAAGAAACAGCTCCACTAGCTATGTTAAATATATAGCCGCTAGTTGCTTTGGTGTCTTCTGATAAAGTGTTCCAATCTGCATCGCTGTAGCCTTATAAAACAACAGGAAACTTTTTATAATGTAACCCAAGGTACATAGTTCTCTTAAGGTATCTCACAACCCTTTCAATAGCATTCCAATGCTCTACACTAGGTCTACTGGTAAACCTACATAGTAGTCCCACAATATAAGCTATGTATGGTCTAGTGTAATCAGTAGCGTAACAAAAGCTACTAATGATGCTCGCATACTCAGTTTGTCTAACACCGTATCCAATGTTCTTGAACAACTTTACACTAGGATCATAAGGAGTACATGCAGGTTTACAGTTAAAGTAATTATATTTCTTTAAGATCTTCTCAATGTAGTGAGATTGATCTAGAGAAATTCCCTTTTCAGACCTAGTTATCTTTATACCAAGGAATACACTCGCTTCTCCGAGATCTTTCATATCAAAATTAGCACTTAACAAAGTTTTCACATTGTTCACAACATGAATATTTGATCCAAAAATAAGCATGTCATCCATATATAAACATATAATAGTGCAAATATTATCTTCTAATTTATAATAAATGCATTTGTCACTTTCATTTATTTTGAATCCATGTGAGATAACTAGATTATCAAATTTTTCATGTCATTGCTTAGGTGCTTGTTTTAGACCATAAAGAAATTTATCTACTTTACAAACTTTATTTTCTTGACATGGGATAACAAAACCTTCAGGTTGATCCATATAAATTTCTTCTTCTAAATCACCATTTAAGAAAGCAGTTTTAACATCCATTTGATGTAATACTAAATCATGGATAGCAGCAAGAGAAAAAAGTACACGTATGGAAATATTCGTGTGACTGGTGAAAAGGTATCAAAGAAATCTACATTTTTCCTTTGCCTATACCCTTTAACTACGAGACGAGCTTTATACTTTCCAATAGTACCATCGGGTTTTAATTTCTTTTTTAGTATCCATTTACATCCAAAGGTTTTCAACCATGGGGTAAGTCAACTAAATGCCAAGTCTTATTATACTCAAGTGTGTCCATTTCATCATTTATGGCTTCTTCCCATAAGTTGGCATCTAAAGAAGATAATGCTTCTTTAAGAGTTTGGGGATCTTCCTCTAAGGTATAAGCATAAAAATCAGACCCAAAATCCTTAAGGGTTCGAGCTCGTTTACTTCTTCTAATTTCAGTGTTTAATTCTTCATTTTGTTCGCTAGTTCTAGTTATGGGTAAACTACTAGAAGACGAGCCCCTACTATTTTTAAATTTAAAGGGAAACCTATGTTCATAGAAGTCAGCATCATTTGATTCTATAACTACATGATCTTTTAAGTCATAGAATTTATAAGTTTTACTATTCACAACTTATCCTATGAATACACACTCATATGCTCTACTAGCAAGTTTATTTCTTTTAGGATCCCTGATCCTAACATAGTCTAAACAACCCCAAGTTTTAAAATAAGTTAAATTAGGTTTCTTATTTTTCAAAATTTCATATGGTGAAATTTTATTTGTAGATTTAGGCACTCTATTTAGCACATTGCAAACAGTTAATAAATTTCTCCCTACCAATGGGAAGCAGCACCAGAGTTTAATAAAATTGCAACAACTAATTCAGTAAAAGTTCTATTTTTTCTTTCAACTTTGCCATTCATTTCAGGAGAATAAGGTGCAGTTTTTTCATGAATGATTCCATGAGTTTTATAAAAATCATTGAAGATATTGGAATCATATTCGGTGCCTCTATTACTTCAAAACCTTTTTATTTTTCTGTTAAGTTGATTCTCAATCTCAGTCATAAATATTTTAAACATGTCAAACACTTCACTTTTATTTTTCATTAGATATACATAAGTGTAATCTGAACAGTCATCTATAAAAGTTATAAAATAGCGTTTTCCATTTCTTATTAAATTTCCATCAAGTTCACATATATCAGAATGAATTAATTCTAAAGGTTGAGATTCTCTAACTACTGATTTATGTGAATTTTTGGTTATTTTAGCTTGACTACAAAAATCACATTTTTCAAAATCATTTAAAGATAGTTTAGGAATTAGTTCTAAGCTACTCATGTTCTTGATTATGCATTTATTAACATGACAAAGTCTAGCATGCCAAATATTAAAAGAACTCAACATGCAAGTAGAAGAATAGGTTTTATTGATTTCAACATTTAATTTAAACATGCCATCAGTGGCGTACCCTTTGCCAACAAATATATTATTTTTAGTTATAGTATATAAGTCAGCCCCTATAGTTTGAGTAAACCCAACTTTGTTAAGAAGATAGCCTGAAACTAAGTTCTTTCTCATCTCTGGAGTATGCAGGACATCCTTCAAGATGACAGTCTTTCTAGAGGTAAACTTCAATACCACCTCACTAATACCAGCAACTTTAGTGGAGTGGGAGTCGCTCAGCAGCACTTGTCCTCAGAATCAGAATAGGACTTGAACATGTCTCGATAATAGCAGACATGGCGAGAAGCACTGGTGTCCACCCACCACACCTCGGATCCACCAACAAAATTGACTTCAGATATCATAGCAATAAGTTGATCTTCGGTAAGGTTCGCCTATAGGGCAGGACGATTCCTATTCCATCAGTTCCTAGCCAAGTGGCCAGGTCTATTACAACTATAACACATGAATGTGTTATTCCTTAAGGGGGGTTGAGGTCCATTCTGGGGAGGATAGTTTCTATTTCTATTTTGGTGGTTGTGGTTTTGGTTATTATTACGATTCTGAATTTTCATATTTCTACCTTTAGGTTTCAGAATTGTAGAGGAGGGTTTCTTATTGGTACTGTTATTTGAGACTACGAGTACTTCATCTCTTTGGTCTTGCTTTCGAGCTTCTTCTTCTATTCTTAGACGGGTTATAAGACTTTCTAAAGAAAATTCCTTAGTTTTATGCCTAAGTGTATTCTTAAAATCTTTCCAAGCAGGGGGTAATTTATCTATTATAACATCTACTTGAAATTGTTCATCTAAAGTCATACCTTCAGAAGTTATTTCATGTGCTATCTTCTGCAGTTCATGTGATTGAGCTTCCATTGATTTGCCATCAATCATTTGAAACTTCATGTATCTACTGATAGCATACTTCTTAGTTCCAGCTTCTTCAGTGTTATACTTCTTTTGAAGTGCTTCCCAAATTTCCTTAACAGACTTATCAGAGTTATAATAATCATACAAATTATCAGCTAAACCATCAAGAATATAATTTTTGCACATAAAATCATTTTGCATCCAGGTGTCTAAATCCTTAGTTGCATAATTAGTAGGAGGAGTAGACTGTATTGGTTTTTCCGTAGTAAGAGCATAAATGTCTTTTTTCATGGTTAAGAAAAATAACATTTTTTGTCTCCATCTTTTAAAGTGTAGTCCCTCAAAACGGAATGGTTTGTTTAGATCAGAAGTTAGCATTTCAGTAGACATGGTAGATTGAATTCGTCTTAAAATTGTTGAAACAAGTTTGTTAATAACAGTACTGAAACAATATTACCGATAACCTGGTATGGACTGCTTGGGTTGAGTCGCGGACTAGGTCGCTCTCTTTACGACATTTTTTAGCTCTGCCCAATTTGTGCAAGCAAGCACAACCCTTTCGTCCCTAGGATAAAACAACCCAGAATCTTAATCTCTGTCTTAGAACTTCACTGCACTGATGAAGACTGGAATGCTACACCTAAAAATTTGTTGCTCGGAAAACTAAAAAAAATAACTTAGAATTGTAGAGAGAATTTTTTTCGTAGGGAGATGAGTTTGCAGATTGTTGTAGAAATTGAGAGCTGAGGCCCTCTATTTATAGGTTTCAGAAACTAGGAATTAAGAGCGTAACAACCATTCTGAGTAATGAAGAGTAATGGTCATTTTCTGAGTAAAGACGAGCAACATACATTTTTGTGAGTAAAGACAAATAACAAACATTTTTTTTCATAATAGTAAAAAATATATGAATTTGGACCCAAAACCCGAACACGAACACTCAGAATATGATCAAACATGACACAAACTTGCATAACATGCACGAATTGTCACCCTTAGTTCCTGTTTTATTTCAGACAATCAATTTGGCTTCATATCAAGTTGTAATATTGGGACTTATATTGTTGGTGCTTTTGAGTGTTTTAACCCAACATAACTCTTTGGTTGGGGTGGGAATGTAGCCGTGAAAATTGATAACCCTAAGTCTTTTGGGATTTTATTTTAAAGTTCATGCAATGTTTTGATTTTGACGATATTTTCCTAGGTTGGATTTAAGATCTTTTTACTTTGGTAAAAATCTCGATACTATTGCTTTGGTAAAAGTTTCAATACTGGTCAATGGATCTCACATGGGTTACTTCTCTTACACTAGGGGGGTTTAGTAAGGGGATCCTCTTTTGTCGCTTTTATTTTGTATTGTTGGGGACTTCCTTAGTAGATATTTATTGTCTATGGTTGATAGTGATAGCTTTCTACCAATCTTTTCACCTTAAGGATTGTAGCTCCAACTCATTTTTAAACATGCATGATTTAATCATATTTAATTGGTCCTATCCGTTGAATCTTCGAATGCTTGTTGAGGCTTTTTGTTTATATAGTCTTTTATCAAGGTTATTGGTAAATTTGGATAAATATTTCATTTATTTTGATGAGTGAGTTCATCATAGGAACATTTCATCACTTTAAAAGATCATTGATAGAGAGGGTAAAAATCATCATTATCCTGTCATGTCATCTATGATCCTAAGAGTGTCCAAGACCCTCAAAAGGAAACACATCATAGCTTAGAAGCGTCCTAGAAGCTCTTGGTCGGATATTGACAGAAACTCCTTATATCTTTATAAAGATACCAGATAGAGTCTCCTTCATCTCGATCACCATTGAGGATGAACCTCCACCAGCTTGGATCCTGGTAGAAGCCAATAGAGAGTTCCTAGTAACCTTCCCTAATCACATACCTATTAGGAACAACTCCTTCCCATATCCCAAGATCCCATTGGACTTACAGAACGATCTCCATTCTCTTAAGGACCTCAAAGGGCCTAAGAGATAAGCTCCAAGAGAAAATCGTAATCTCCAAGACATTATTTACTTAAATAGTATAGCATTTGATATGTCTCCAAGACAATATATTCTCCAAAGTTCTATCATCAAAAGGACTTCTATTCGTGCCCAATTAAATAATTCCATGGGATTCTCACTCTTTATTTTATCCTAATCAAAACAGCTAGCATTCCTAGCAACAAATAATTATGAAATAATAAAAGAAATAAAAATAAAATAAAAGAAAGAGACACAATATAATAATATAAATACAACATACAATTCATTATATAATAATACAAGTTAAATTACAACATATAATATATGATATAAATAATAATATAATTAACTATAACAATTACAGAAGTTAATAAAATATATTATACAAGAGTTAAGTTAAAAATGATTAACAAAAATAAAGAATATTAAAATGGTTAAGAAAAAATAAAATAAAATAAGTTAAAGTTAGTGAATAAATAAAAATAAACAAATAAAATAAAATAAAGTTAAAATAAAAAATTAAAGCTAGGACACAAAAAATACTAAAAAGAAGTTACCTCAATTAATAACTAAAATCAATAAAATAAAAAATAAAAAGTTAGTTAAGATAAAAATAAAAAATAATTTTTTTTTAATTTCTTTTAATATCTGTAGTCAACTTAATAACTACTACAGTAATTGTTTTTTTTAATTTAATTTTTTATTAAGATATATTTTTAGATTTTTTAATATTTAAAATATCTAAAATCAATTAATAACCTAGATATTTTAGATTTTAATTTCTTTTTAAAAATATCATAATTAATTAATAAATAAGATATTAGTTTTTTTTTAAATAAATAAAAATCACAAATATTTATAACATAATTTTGTTTAAAGATTTTTGATAATAAAAATTCAAAAATGCTATTTCTTTGCCACAATGATGCCAAAAACTTGATGGTTAAATTTTGTAAAATTTATAATAAACTCGTAAATGTACGAATCACTTTATAAAAAGAAAAAAATATACTTCTAAGGTAAGTCTAAAGATAAATACTAGATTTTTAAATAATTTAACAAAATTCATAAAAATGAAAAATAAATTTAAATTTCCTATCATAATTTTTTGATTTAAAAATTCTAAACTAGTAACATAGAATAAAAAAATAAATTGGATTCTACAAATACCAGACAAATAAACATTGAGTCATTCAAAGAGGAGTTTATGGTATATATTAATGAGTTAATAATACTTGTTGACATTCAATTAAGTTATTAAAAATATAGATTAAACGGAGCTCAAATCTTTGTTAATAATAAAATCAATTAATATCTTTAAATAGGACCTACTAATTGATTAATTTATTAAATTATGGTTTATTTTTAAGTAAATAGTAAATTATCTATCTATTGCTTAAAACTGAGCAAATAATTTAGATTCTTATTCAAGGTGTCAAAAGTGTAATTTAGATTCTTATTCAAGGTGTCAAAAGTGTAATTTAAGATTGATATATATGAAAAGTATCTTTCAAATTTTAAAAATACTATAAAAAATATATTGACAATATATATTCAAATAATAATTTCTTATAAAAATATTTGAAATAGAGTACTCCAAATATATAAATAATCAAATTAAACATAAAAAAGTTGACTCTACATCTGATCCACATAGTTAAAACCTAAAATCTAACTTTCATATTTTAAGTTTACTTTGTAAATTATATCATCACTATATTTTTTGGTAATAAACTTTATAGAGTTCTTAAATGAAGAAATAAATATCAATTTATTTATAAAAATATTTTACCTAAATTAATATTTCACAAACATAACACCATTATTAATATCCTATAGTATCTTCAACCAAATATACTTAATTTAATAAATGATCAATAAATTAAACATAACATTAAAATAGTACATAAAATTAATTCTAAAAATAAACGAATATAATTAAAATTTATACATCAATTGTATCTTCAAAATATAGAATTTTAGTACTAATCTATATCTGAAAAACCTTTGAATAGATCTTCCTAAACTTTTATTGAATAAAAAAATTACTACTAATAAACTAACTATGTTTAACTCTCAAAATTGAGAGAAGAACTTTAAAACTAAGAAAAGAAAAACTTAGAGAGAAAAGAGAGCTAGAGTTGCTAGAATAAGGGATGATTTGGAATAAATGGGAAGGAGTCCTATTTATAGGATTAGAAAACATTAGAAAAGGAGAGAAAAGTGGATCAGAGGGTTGCTAGCCATGTCATATAATTTTCCACTGTTGTGGCACGCGATGATTTCATACGCGTTGTAATATTAACCCGACCACTCACGTCATGGAATATATTAAATTTTGCCATGGCACATGTCAAACTACATGTTTTCCATCTTCTTTTGTTTCACCCCTTTATAAGCTTGATCAATTCATATGTAAGGCTTTACATAAATTATCCTTTGTATTCTTATTGTTTGCAATTGAGTGCCTTTAGGTATAATTCTTCACGTATTTATCATTAAGTCATTTTGAAGCCAAAAGTACCTGAAAATATAGATTTGCTAAAATGTTGATAAAATTATGCAATTAAAACTCTATTTTGTCATTTAAAATGCATAAAATCTTGTAATAATCATCAGTTTTTAAGCACTAATAATTGGTAGACACTAATAGGGAACTCCTAATAGCTTTCTCTAATCACATACCTATCAGGAACAACTCCTTCCCATATCAAAAGATCCTAATGGACCTAAAGAATGATCTCTGCTCTCTTAAGGACCTCAAAGAGCTTAATAGATAAGCTCCCAATGCAACTTGTAATCTTAACAACACTATTTACTTAAATAGTGTAGCATTTGACCTACCTCCAAAAAGAAGCATATCAGCTCCCAATATATGGTACAACGTCTTCTCCAAAGTTCTATCATTAGATGGACTTCTCTTCCTCCCCAATTGGATAACTTTGTGGGATTCTTACTTCTTATTTTTTCATAATCTAAACAGCTAGCATTCCTAGCTAACAAATGATCAGGGCTGTCTTCAAACTCCTCTAAAGTCACTCATATAAGTCACTATAAAACAGTAACATTATCTCCTAATAAGGTAAATTCAATCTTCTAGGCAATTCTTATAATAACTTTGATTTCATATATAATCACAAACACTTAGAACCCTAGAAGGAACATAATCACAAACACCTAGCTGAATTGAGGGTTGGAGTTGGAAGCACCACCCTTCCGTGGTCTTCAATTGGGTTCTAACATTTGTTGATTTATTTCAGGCCTTCAAGTAACTGTGCAAGAAATAACGTCAATAGTTTGGCACCATCTATGGGAACTTTGTTTTGATCAAATATAAGATATGAGAAAAATCATAAAAACATATCATAAAAGGCCTATTCATCTATGGTACTAACACCAAGTGTACGAGCATTATTCATAGAAGACAATAAATCTTAAGAACAACCAAACCTCCAATAAGAAGGTGATCAGACAATAGCATGTAATGTGGCTGATCAAACAAATACCACTAAGAAAATCCTAGACCAATTGCTCTTTAAGAACTAGAGGATGGAAACTCTAGAACAACACAATCAACATCTTGAAAGCATGATTATAGATAACACTCATATGGAACAACCTCCCACAAAGCTCTAGAAGGAAGTCATAGGTGCACTAATAAGTAGTCCATGAACATTAATACACAATAAAAGGCTCAAAGAGTCCCTATCAAAGCAACCAGTTCCTCTATTGAAGAGGATCGCCACCTAAAAAGAAAGAAAGCACTTAAGGGAACTATACCTCAAGTAATCGCTAGTATTATAAGAGGGACTTATTAGAACTTTCTAATTACTCTTGTAATGGTAGATGAAAGAGCTTTATAATAGGCTCTCTCAAACCCCTTCATAGAGTAGGCTCTCCTAGACACCTTTCATAGAGTTTTTGGCTATAAAGTTTAGTTGCTACATAGGGTTGATGTATCTTATAGAGCATATTCTCAACTACATGCAAAAGATGATGAACATTTATGCCTCAAACAAGATGCTGGATTAGATGATGTGCAAAATATTTGCATCGTGTCTTAGGATAAGAACTTACTTGGTTCTAAAAGCTTCCTCTAGGAAGCAGATAATCTATCCTTCAATTAGGTCAGGTCTTCATCAACCAATTCACCAATAATAGAAAAATAAGAAAAAACATTCATGATCTAGTTTTAATAGTCCAGAAAAAGAGTGAGTCCTTACGAAGCAATCTTAAACGATTCAACTCCACTAAAATTAAAATATCTAACTACTCAGAGGAAGTTGATATCCAAAATTTAGAAAAAACGTTTCCATATGGAAGTAGCCTAAGAAGGCTCTCAGTATTATATAGAGCTAATATGTCTGAATATGAACATCAAAAGAACTCTTCCTAAATATCCAACATCTCCAATGAAAAGAAACTCTGGCTAGAAACCAGAGAGTCAAAAAGAAGATTTCAAGTATAGACTAGGCTATAAAGTGCCATTTCCTTTAACCATCTCCTTGGGAGAATTATTCCCTAGGCTAGAAGGCAAAGATTATGTAAGATACAAGGAAAGAAGGGCAATAGGTCCTTATAGTGTCTTTCATCGAGAGAGAAGGCATAACATTGATAATTGTTATTCCCTAAAAAAGAGGTGAAAAAGATCATCAAAGAGGCTTCTTAAAGGAAGTCGTCAAGCATAAAAAAGATCTCAAAATTGATAAAGCCTAATGAGCAACCTCTAGAACCTCCAAAACCAACTTCAATCAATGAGATTATACACAGAGGTATAGCCTCCAAAGAAGCTCCAATTCGTCTTATGTGAGGCAGGCTAAAGCTATTACTTCTTAGATACTCCAAATAGAATCCACATTAAAGTAAGGATCTTTATCAATTTCAATGAAGCTGATTTAGTAGTAATCCTGATTACACAAGGGATCCCTTGGCCGTCTTCATTATGATCTCCAACCATATGGTAAAACAAGTAGTAGTTGATAATGAAAGTGCATCAGGTATCATTTTCCTCAACACCATTGTTTCTTAAAAAGTGTGCAATGGGTGTTACGCAAATATAAATATCACAAACAAATAATATAATGATAAGAAAAAGTTATTCCTATAGAGATTATAATATTAAAAATTAATGTAAAAATTAACAAATAAATATCAATTTTGTGTGTGAGTTGAGTTATCAAAAATAAAAGAGCTAAAAGTAAAATATTAAGTAATAAGTTAAGACAACTAAGTAACAATCAAATTTAGCCTTGGAAGCGAACTAACAAAGAATTCAAGTGATTTAGATAGCTAGGATTACAAATGAAATAAGATGATGTAGTTAGTGCACAATTGCTAAAGAAATGCTATAGCGAAGTATACCGTTAACCATAATTCATGAATTTACAAGGGATTCTTTTGAATCTATGATGTTTTTACCTTCTAATGTTTGATTAAACATATTCCAATGTAAATCTGACCTTAAAAATGTTATTACAAGTACCAATTATTTTAGGTTATGTGTGACAACTATATATTCCTATATTAGTTGCAAATTTAACCTTATTCCTTAGACCTAAGCCAAATACACATTATTCAAACTTAAACCAACTTCAAATAACCTTTCTATAATTAATCTTAGTTTGTTATCGTATTAAATTATGACCAAGCAACAAATAAGAATTAAACATTAAACAAGGCTTGAATAACAAACATATTTTCACCATAGCAAAGCACAAATTTCATAAAAAGAAAGACTACATGAGCTTATTCATTCACCATCCTAACTAAAAGATATTTAGCTCATTATTCTCCCTAATTCAATTACAAATTTAGGGATAGAAATATCCATATCAAAATCTGTAAATTATAGAGGATAATTTTTAGAAAATAAATAATTGAGAAAACTTCAACTATGTAGCCGCTTGTCTCCTCTTTTCCATCGTTGAACTCCTCTCTAAAATTCCTTGCCAATCTTATCTTGATTGCCCTTCCTTTGCGCTCTCACCTCCACAACTCCTTCTATTAATTCTTATATTTATAGCTTGGTTTGTAGGTTGAAACAAAGTGAGGTAGCATTCTTATGCTAACTCCCAAATATACCCTATAAAAATGAGTGCTTAGTTGTCTAATTTTGTCCTTTAAATGACCTTCTCTAGTTGTCCCTTGCTATATACTTGTGCAAGTTTGTTGCAAAAAAGTTGTACCAAAATGTGAACCACTTTTCTCTTTGTTCTCTTTAATCCATGCTAAATAAGCAAGTATAATTTTCATGAATAAACTTTAAAATATTAATTATTTCTATAAAATACAAGATAAATTCATATTTTATACTTAAGAGTATACTCAATTCCAAAAAGGCACAATTAAAATCAAGTTAAGCTCATTATGTAGATTTTTTTAACTAAATTAGTAAGTTATTAATATAGTGAAGCTAATATAAACTCTAATGAATTAGAGTTATCAACTTCCCTAAGCATGGTATCTTGTTTTCCCTCAAGCTAGATAACCTTAAAACACTTATCTATATACCACAAAATAATAACAAAAGTTTAAGCAACTAAGAATAGTTACTAAAAATTAAGATGCAAAACAATTGACAAAAGAAATTGTTTTCAAAAAGTTAAAATAACAACCACTCATTCACGATCCAAATGAAGTTTTCTCAAGTGCTAGTTTAAACCCTCTCAAATTCATGGAAAATACTCCCCCATATGTGTAATGCTCATATTTTGTCATTTGAGATCTTCCAAATCAAGTTATACTATGATTATTAAGCCTAAATTCATGTCTTCATAAGTTGGTCTTTTGATTCCTGTTCTACTAATGTGGAGAATCAATTAGCCAAATATCAAAAGAATTTTGTTAAACTTGTAATATAAGGCTTGGGTTAAGTTGGATACAAGATATGATTAGGCTTAATAATCTACAAGCATAAATATCAATTAAGGACCTCTTTAGAGCATTCAATACAATCAAGTTTGATACCCTAAAACTTTTCTCCAATTCTCTTTTATCACCACAACCTACTACCCAACCTCTATTGATTTTTTTTATTTTTATTTTTTTCAAATTTTCTTAACATAACTTAAATAAGAAACTACAAACAAGCTTATAATGATTGTCTTTTCTTTCACTTTTCAGTTTTTTTCATCATTCTTCTTCTTCCTTTTCTTTAATAAATATAAAAAAAGTAACAATAAAAATAACTAAATTCAAAAACCAAACAATTACAAACTAATGAAGTTTCAACAATACAATCCTCCATTCCTGCAAATTTTGTCAAAATAATAAATTTATCTCTAAATTAATCCCTAAAATGATATTTAGCTTGGGAGGTAAAGAAAAGATAAAATCAAAAGGTTATGTTATGGGTAATGAAAGAAATGGACTCAATTAGGCTCAAAGGGGAATTATCAAGGATATTATATAAATCAAGGTTGAAATGAAAGACACAATCGATGAACCGACTTTACATTTTAAGTCGTTAAATTTAAAGTTGGTTCAACGAACCAATTTTAATGTCTATTTCTGTAGTAGTAATCGATCCAAAAAAGTCCTAAATCATCTCATTAGCTAAAAGATGTCAAAGATTTCATTTTGAGTGGTTCTCCAAACCAATTCTAGAGACTTAAGCTCTCTTATAATTTTATTCCTTTCTAAGTTCCTATCAAAATCAAACCATGATTAATGCACATATTTTTATGGGGTTAGCAACTTTAAACAAGTTTTTGAAAGTCTTTACCAACACTTAATCAAGTTCTTTACACCTATAAAATGTGCTCTTTCTGATAAACAAATAAAATAAACTTTTAAATGAAAAATAACCAAAATTTAGTAGTAGAAGATTGTAAAACATCAAAACATATAATGTTGACACAACACTTAAAGCAATTCATAACCAACGAACCAAAAATCAAACTAAAACCACCACTCATTTTGAATCATACTAAAAAATAATCCACCCCAAACTTAAAGCATGCAGTGCCTTCACTGTAAATAATTCAGAATAATACTACAAAATACAGAAAATTCAATAAGAATTGGAATTTAACAAAATAAATGAGGGTAAAGAAAATACTCATGTTTTGCTGGGATAAAACTGTAGCAATGGCATGCTTCCTTCTTAATTGAATATTGAGGCACACACTAGCCCTCTTCTCCTTAAGGCTAACGCTTTGACTATGCTTCAAAGTTTGGATTTTCCTTCTTTTTGGTGGACGCTTGTTGTTCAATTATTTGAACCTTCTCTTCACTATTGGGTTGTTTATGTTCATCTTCCATGGGTTGGGCATGGTGCTCGGGTTGGGGTTCTTCTTGTTTTGCTTCTTGCCCCTAATTTCCTCTTCCTCCTCCTTAAAAAATTTCTTTGGAAATTTTGAAAATGAGAAAAACTTTTTTATTTTGATCTCATGTTCCTTTAAATTGCAACATCTCTTTCATATTGATATTTCCAAAATATTTTTTGTGTTTCATGAATTCAAATTGTTGAACTTTCAAATCACTTAGAAGTTTTTTTTTCATAAGAACGAATGAGCTAGAAGGAAAAGTGGGCTATTCTTCAATAGGTTCTTTGGGTGGAGGTTCATTCTTTTATTGTAAAATTCGAGCAATTGCAACTTGTGTGATTGTGATTTTTATTTTTATTTTTTCTTCTTCTTCTTCAGCAATAAGCACATCAAATGCCTTACACAAAGTTGTAATAAGTGATGGGAACATCAAGTTGCCTTTTATTTTTGCAGCACACATCTTTATTTGCTTAGAAATTTTTTTCCTACGAGTAAAGGACATCAATCTAGTCTTTAGAACATGACATTAAAAATTTATAGCTGGTAGTAACTTTGTTCTATTGATTGTGAAGGATCCTTAAGGTAATTTGTCCCATGTTGTTATAGGTTCACAAACCCTTAACAATATCTCTGCCTAGTCATATTTATCCAAAAATTGAATATCCATAATAACCATCTTCATGAGCTTCTAAATTGAAGATGTTATTGATGTCAACCTCCCCAAAAGAGACCTCAACTCCATAGACCAATACCCATTCTCGATCATCATCAGAAAAGTTTGCGTAAAATTCACGGACCTTTAGTACCACGATATGTTCTGGTTGGTTAGCAAACTCAAACCAATTATTTCTTTCAATAATTTCATTTACATAAATGGTAGCCCTGTATTTTCTCCACTTGTAAAAATGAACCCTTTTTCAGCAAAAAGACCTTTTGTTAATAACTTCATCATATTTTTTCCTTGCTGATTCAGTGATGAATTTCCTTGCTGATTCAGTGATGAATTTCCTTGCTGTTGTGGCCTTCTTAGCTATGCTTTTTGTTCTTCCCATTTTTACTAATCCAACTTGCTAATTCAAGTATTGTATATGCCCAAAAATTATCACAGGATGAACAAGAAATTGCCACAGTTTTGAGCAGAAAGTGAGCATATATTTGAATTAAAATTATCACAGTTTGTTAATATAACAAATTTGAACAAAAAATGAACTCAACTCCAAAGAAGAAAACTGTCAGATTTTAACCAAAGCCGTCATAGATGGATTAGAAATTTTTCTCTACTTTATCCCAAAAACAGGCACTATTTAACCAAATTTATCACAGTTTTTTAACAGGAAACTGTAATAGTTTATTTATTTATTTATTCTTTTAAGGATAAAATGAAAACAAAAATATTACTACAGTTTCTACCCGAAAACTGTCACAGTTTAAAGCCCTGAATATATAACTTGAACCAGAAAATTTTCTCACAGTTTCCACCCCAAAATGTCACAGCTTTTCTGCAGAAAATTGTCTCAGTTTTTGGACATAGCTGAAACCAGAAAATAGAACAGATAATACAAGAAAATTTCTCAGCTAGAACCCCAACAAAATCAAGTTTATTTACTAGAAATTTTAAAACAGTTTCAACCCGAAAACTATCACAGTTTTTATGCAGAAAACTGTCAGTTTTTGGTCAAAACTTTATCCCAGCTTCAGCATGAAAGTTTTACAGTTTCAGCAAATAAATTATCACCGTTTTGAAACAAGAAAACTGTCACAATTTGCAACACGAAAACTGTCACTGTTTGGTAGTGATTTTAAGTATGACTTCTTACCTTGATAGCCAAATGGAAAACAAAAACACTCTTTCAACATGATATGTGCTTATTTCAAAAAAGAAAAATCTCTAGTCTTTTTTAATTTACCTTCTTTTTTTTAAATCTTATGACATTGTAATGTTTTGCTATACAATGAATGTCCTTCAATAACATATAACTTAATTAAGAAAATTCAAATTAACAAAACATAAATGCAAATTAAATTGAAAAAATAAGTTAATATATAGAAAACATGGGTTGCCTCCCATGATCGCTTGTTTTAGAGTCGCCCGCCAGAGTTTCACAATTTGTCCCGCTTCTATAAGTGAAATGGAGATTTGTTGGTGATCCATATTATCTCCCCAATAATGCTTGATTCTTTGGCCATTCATTTTGAAAATTCTCCTTGATTTTTTTCCATTAATTTCACAACCCCAAATGAAAAAATTCGAGTTATTTGAAATAGACTTGACGAATGTGACTTTAGCTTGCTAGGAAAGTGTTCAATCTTGGATTGAATAAAAAAACATACTGTTCAACTTCAAATTTTTTGGAGTAATCATCTTATCGTGCCATTGTTTGGTTTTCTCTTTGTAAGGCTTGGATCCTAAGCTTATTTAATTCATTTAGTTGGAACAACCTCTTATCACCAACAACTTGTAAATCAAAATTAAACTTTTTGATGGCCTAATATGCACCGTGCTCAAGCTCCACCTATAAATGACAAGCTTTTTCGAATACAAACTTGTAAGGAGACATTCCTAAAGGTGTTTTGAAAGCCATCCTATAAGTCTATAATGCTTTACCAACCTTGTAGACCAATCTTTGTAGCTTAGACAAATAGTTTTCTCTAAGATTCTCTTGATTTCTTAATTAGAGATTTTAATTTGACCACTTGTTTGGGGATGGTAAGGTGTTGCAACCTTATGCTTGACTCCATATTTTGCCAATAATACCTTAAATTGTTTGTTGCAAAGAGTTCCCCCATCACTTATAATGGCACGAGGAGTACAAAAATGTGTGAAGATGTTTTTTCTTGAGGAATTTCACCACCACATTGGCATCATTCATAGGAAGTGCAAAGGCTTCTACCCATCTTGAAACATAGTCAACGGCCACTAAGATATATTGATTACCAAAACTTGAAAGAAATAGTTCTATAAAGTCTATATCCCATACATCAAATAATTCAACCTCCAAGATGTTGTTTAAAGGCATTTCTTGCTTCCAAGAGATGTTTCCAACCCGTTGGCATCTATCACATTGAAGAAAAAAATTATGAACATCCTTACACAAGGAAAACCAATATAATCCAGATTGGAAAACCTTGGTAATAGTTTTAGTTCCTCCAAAATGGCCACCATAAGGTAAGGAATGACATTGTTACAAACTATCCACCATTCGCCCTTTGAGAATACACCTTATAATCATTTGGTCCGTACACTCATCCCAATAGTAGAATGTCACATTGTGAAAGAATTTCTCTTCTTGTTGGGAATTGAAGTCAAGTGGCAACAATCCATTGACCAAGCAATTGACAAAATCTGCATACCAAGGGACTTGAACCTGACAAATTGCAAAGAGCTACTCATCAAAAAACATTTCATTAATTACAACCAAATTCTCTCCTTGTTGCTCTAATCTAGAGAGATGGTCACCTACTTGATTCCCAGTCCCCTTTTGATCCTTGATTTTCAAATCAAATTCTTGCAATAATAATACCCATCAAATGAGTCTTAGCTTGGCATTCTTCTTCTCTACAAGATATTTGATGACTGAGCGATCAATGTATACAAAGACTTTAGCTCCAATCAAGTTGGACTAAAATTTGTCAAATGCAAAGACAACAACTAACTCTTTCTCTATGGTAGTATAATTGAGTTAAGCTCCTTACAAGGTTCTACTAGAATAATATATAGAATGAAATACCTTGTCTTTTAGTTGTCCCAAAACAGCCCCTATGCCCACATCACTGGCATCACATATAATTTCAAAAGGTAAGGACTAATTTGGAGCTACAATTATATGAGCCAAAATAAGTTTTTTCTTCAACTCCAAGAAAGCTTACAAACAAGCTTCATCAAAGCAAAATGGTTGTCTTTCTTGAGCAAATTACACAAAGGTTTCAAAATTTTAGAGAAGTCTTGAATAAATCTCCTATAAAAGCTTCTATACCCAAGAAAACTTTGAATACCCTTCACATAATTTGGTGGCGGTAGCTTCTCTATAGTGTCAATCTTTTCTTTATCAACTTCAAGCTCATACTTAAACACTTTATGTCCCTAAACAATCCCATTCTTTATCATAAAGTGGCATATTTTTTCCAATTTAGGACCAAACTTCTTTCTTCACATCTTTGCAAGACTCTAGCTAAATTATTTAAGTAAGAGTCATATGAATCTCTAAAAACTGAGAGGTCATCCATGAGTACATCCACAAAATGCTCCACCATATCAGTAAAAATTTCCATTATGCACATATGAAACAGTCCACGACCCGATCTACGGCCAAGGTAAGGAAATACAAACTTCTATAGACTAGCGAGAAACAAAACAATAAAACACTTACATACAGTTCACACAGTCAAAGCATAAAACATATAAAATAAAAAACAATTAACTTTGATAATAGATATTATATATATCAAGTAGAAAACAAGCAAGAATATAAAAGCTTTCTAATATTAGTTTGAGTTTCTAGTATGTTGATACATACATACCTTAAACTGGGATTGTACTACACAATATTAAATCATGCATAACACTCGATATAATGGTATAAACCCATATAGAGGCCGTATCTATATGTTAACTTCCTTAGATTTCTAAAGGCAACCACTCAACAGCAAATTTTTATTAAGCAATAAACAAGTTACAACTCTAATAGACAGTAAAACCACCATTACCTCTATTAGCTAGGACCGACGTCGTAACTGCCTACTGTTGTTTTCTTTTGTTTCTTCCACAACATTTTGATTTAACACTCGAACCTGGTTATTCTTCATAACAAACACCACCCAATGTGATGTAATTAGACCAGTGATCAGTAATAGTAAGTGTATCAATTCATAATCTCACGGGACATAAATACACTACTAATATTAATTCATGTATGAGAGGTACGTCAATCACATAGATTACGATTTGATTACTACCCTCACAAAAATGACCTACTCACAAATATAAGCTCTCCAAAATAATTTCAAAATCAGATTTAAATCTCAGTGTGTATTTTAGAAAAATTTCAACTCTTGAACAAGGGGTCAAGATAAGAGAAATAAGTGAGGCATTTATAGCACTCGGATTTTCCACCTCACCAACCTCCTTGCCAGCCACCTCAGTGACCTACTAAGGTCCTTGGCGAGCTTGTTGGCGAGATGTGTAAAACATGATATTTTTTGTTCCCAAAAATGTCGATTAAAATCCAAAAATATCCACCCCTGAAATAAACCAAAAAATAGAAGTAAAAATGTTGGCTCGCTTGCAAATGCGCTCATAAAAAACCAACACTTTACCTAGCATGCACACTATGAAAACTAACCCCGTAGTGTGTGTAAACATATTTGCATAAAAGTGTACCTAATATGTGCATGTGTGAACTACTGATCCATAGTAACCAACTTTACACAGAGGAAGAAAAATACATTAAATTAAATAAACCAAACGCCGTGTTTTGTTCACGAGAAGCTAACACATAAATGTGAGTACAATAAGACTTATATTCTCTCCCTTTGGTTTTTCGTGTCAAAATAATGCATAACTACGTATATATATCAAACATGAGATGATCATGAAGTTATCCTAGAATTGTTTTTTTCCCATGAATAATATGCAATAAACTACACACACAAAACATATCATGTGAATGTATCATGCATAAATAGCGTGTAGTCAAACCAAAAGCTATCGTGTTACCCCTACACAAGTACACACCGATAGGCATAAACATAAGTAAAGTACACAACTCTCCCTTACTTCATGCAACACTCCCCCTGAATGTATGCAAGTCAAATAACAATATGTAGTACAATCCTACACTCATAGCCCATACGACACACAACATGGAAACAATCATATAGTTGTGTCTAGAAACTTGTCCCCCCTTTTTGACACTGAAAATCAAAATGAACACCCCAATATGAGGGAGATAAAGAGTATAAATATCCTAGAATCCTAACCCTAATGCAATGCAACAAGTAAGATTAAAGCAAACATAATAAGAAGTATTATAAGCTTAAGAAAAAAGACATAGAGAAGCACCAACACACTAGTAGGGTAGAATCATGCAATATGCAATAAACTAAATTCAAAGGCAACCAAAGATAAGTGTAGATAGAAAAATCACAGTCTACCCAAGAAAACATATGTCATGCATTTTAGCAACAATTACTAAGTAATGAATGACAAATAAGAAGCATGTAAGAAGGAAGCAAAATCAGGGAAACACATAGGTGAACATGTGAAATCAGTGGTTGCATACAATGCATATAACATGTCATACTAACAATCTCATTTGTGCATGGTTCATACAGTGTGACACCAAAGAGATAGAAGCACCATATGAACGTACATCATAACAAAAACTTATAAATAGGACAAACAACATAAAGTAAAACAAACAAATAGCACTCCCCTAAAAATATGCATGCGATATAATAATCATGTTATGCATTCTAGTTGCAAATACCCCCAACACAGAAGCATCTACACACAGTAGACAACAAGAAAAACATAATGAGGGAAGCAAAAAAAGCATGTTAAAAAAATCAGAGGATCTATAAAGAATAAACAATACATTTAACACAAATATCCATTTGTCCATAAATCTATGATGTATTCATGTAAGGGTATGACAAATTTTTTGATGACATGTACTGTGTGTGATATGCAAAATTTGTTTACTCTATATGCCATCATGATATGCTTATATGAACCAAGGAAATCAAAATATAGACTCAAGTTAAACCAAGCTTCATATGTCCATAAATACTCTCTCTCCACTAATGTAAGTGCCAACCAAGAAGAAATCAATAGGTCTTTCAAAGAAAGAATGGGTAGGAAAGAGAAGATATTTAGGCTTGAACACAACTTTGTTAATTCAAACAAATGGATAAGTTTATATAAATAGCACGTATACCCTGAAATATGGATTTATTCTCTCATTACTTCTCAAACTTCAACCAATGAAGTTGAGAGAGCAGTACATAAAATTCAATGACTCATGCACTTCTTCCTTTTTCATACTTCTCTTTTCTCCATCCTTTCCTTCTTTTATATATTAATATTCCATTTTTCCTTTCCCCTTTTTTTATAATTCCATTTTCAACCTTCTTTGTACCTTTTTTTATATTGAAACCAAAAGGGTAAAACGGACAAATCTAGTACAAACAATCACAACAAAGAGTGTAGAAGGTAAGTGGGAATAAAAATTTGGGCTAAGCCAGCATTTATGGTCAAAAATGAAGGAATAACATAATGAAAAAAAAGAGAGACAAAGGATATGTGAACAATGGTGGCAAGAAAGGATCAAATGAATCAAGGATGGCCTGAATCATTTTTCTACCTAAGCGACAACTAGAATTTTCCCTTAAGAGACATTATAGGAGGATTCTAGAACTTGTCAGAAAAATAAAAATCATAGAAGCATGAGATTCACATAAGCTTCTCAAAACAACTATACAAATTCACGAAGATATAACATGTGCAAAGAAAATATGTATTTATGATAATAGGAATAAGAAATATTTATCCATATATGCTTGCAAGAAATACATATGTAGAATAGTGCCAAAGAAAAGGAAACAATTGCCACAAAAGAGACAAACATGATCCCTCTAAAATTCATTTTACATGCAATAGGATAGAAAAGAGAAGACCTTACTGTCTCAAGGAACACAAAATGATAAATACTAAGAGAGAAGACAAGGAAGGTCTTAAGGTAGAATAGTGCCAAAGAAAAGGAAACAATTGCCACAAAAGAGACAAACAAAAAAACTCACATCATTTCTCGTCAGAAGTAAGGAAGGAGCTGGCTAACTAGTAAATAGCATAAACAACATTTCTAAGAGAAGGAAGAAGAAGGAAATGCTACTGAGCTACACAAAAAGTAAGAAGGGCACAAGTTCCAATACAAAAACACGAAATATGCTTAGATAGGAACAACAATATAAACAACAGGAGCATCATCATAACACACAAGATATACATGATATTGTAAGTATGTCGAAAGTCCTAAAGACAAGTATAAAGTCTTAATGACATACAGATGCACGTGGCAAGGAAGAGTATGCATAGAAAAGTGAAACACACATGAATACATGCTTGTAAAATTATCACATTTAACTTCAAAGAAAACTACTATATCACAACAAAAGGAAAGAAGGTAAAAGAGGGACGAAAGCTAACAAAAGACAAATAGGGAAACGCTACACTACATGCTAGGTGCAAGAATGTAGATACTAGTAAAAGAGATGAGAAACATATTGTACGACATGTCATATGTATATAATCCTAATACTTTGACTACATGAAGAACATGTGACATGATATGTATACAAGAGGCCATATAAGAAGAGGTAGGTGGTGTGCAAGACAAACGAACATAAGGGACATGTCAAAATAACTAGCATGCAAGAAAACTAATAAAGTATTAGTCAGATAGATAAAACAACAAATGTAACAATTAATATATTGTGCATGGCAAAGAAATAGTAAGAGAGAGTCAAGAAGAAGTGTCAAACAGATGAACATAAATAAAAGACATATAGTCACATACAAAAAAATGATAAACAAAGAAAGAAAGGAAATAAACGACACCTTTATCTTATCCTTTTCATATAGAATATGCTCTAAAAGTAAAGCATTGTAAGAATCGAGCAATTCTTCTTTTTCATTTTTGACTTCATCATCTTCAACAGTCTTCTCTTGAATATCTAAGGTACTAGTCGGAGGATCAATGATGCTACTAGAGGCATGGAAGGCCTTAAAGTTAGTATCATCCTCATTATCACTATTGGTACTATTCAAAATAATGACCTCAGCTTTCATTGCATGTTTTTTTGTGCATTTTAGCTTCTAAAAGCACTAAGTTGCTTTTCACAATCAAAGCACCTTATTTTATTTAAATTACCTTTACTTGGTTTCTTAGAATCATTTTCTGAGTCTTTATCATCTCTAGTATCTTGAGGTTTTTGAATTGGAAATATCTCTTTCAGTAGCCCCAAAAGAAGGTTTCTCTTCTTGAAAAACTTGATAAATCTCTAAGGAAGGAATTCCATTTCCTCCTTATCAGGATTATAATAATCATTATCATAACTAGCAAAAGTGAAAATTGTGTCAATACTGGGACCACTTTCCTTGGTGGTTTTGAGAGCCAAGCTCTTTCCCTTTTCTGCACCATTTTGAACTTGTCTGAGCAACATGTGATGAAGTTTGAAGTTTTGTAGATCACCAACTAACTCATTAATAGCAAGTTCACTAGGCTTTTACATGGACTCAAGCACAGTAACTTTGGCATGAAACCAATAAGGTAGGCTATCTATGATTTTCTTAATATGCTTTTCCTTGCTAATAGGCCTACCCTAGTTGTAGGAACAATTGAAATTTTTTGAAAAGCGAGCATAGAATTTGTCAAAGGTTTTATCCTATTGCATGATATAGAGTTCAAAGTCTCTATTCAACTTCAAAATTCTGGGTCTTTTGACAACTGATGTACCTTCATGAGTAGTCTCTAAAATATACCAAGCTTATTTTGAAGAATTCTTCTAAACTCAGTAGGCTTCACATTCCTGATAATTTCATATAAACCTTGTTGTTCCATTTAGATTCCTTGAATTCATCCTTGGTCTATTGAATCATAGGTTCTAGGATAACAATATTTTCAGGTAGGGTTTTGGTAAGGTACTCTAGCCATTTTCAACAAGGAACCACACTCGGTCTCTTTGGAACAACAAAAAAGCCATCATTTATGATTTCCAATAGGCATAATTTAATCCATCGAAAGGTAGAAGTCTATCTACATTACCTCCTTCTCTTGACTCTATCAGAGAGAAAGTGTATGTGTGAACAAACGTGTTAACAGAATCAACATTGGAGTAGTTAAGCCCAAAAGGGTGCATCTACTTTGATACCAATTAAAAAAGTCCATGACCTGATATAGGACAAGGGTAATGAGATATAGACTTCTAAAGGTTCTAACCTAGCTCACGAGAAACAAAACAATAAAACACTTATAGTATGTTGATAACTTTGATAATAGATAATATCAAAAGCAGATAATTTTGATAATATATATTATATATATATTAAACACAAAGTAAGCAAGAATGTAAAAAATTTCTAATCTAAGTTTGAGCTTTTAATATGTTGATACATACACACCTTCAACTTTGATTATACTAGTACAATATCAAATCATTCATAACACTCGATATAACGAGATATACCCATATAGAGACCATATCTATATGGTAACATCCTTAGCTTGCTTAAGGAAACCACTCAATAACACATAATTCACTAAGCAATAAACAAGTTGTGACTATAATAGATAGTAAAACCACCATTACTAACTGTCTACTACTTCCCTTCACTTGTTGCTTCTGTAGCTTTTTGGTTCAACACTCAAATTTGGTTGTCCTCCACAACCAACACCACCCAATGTGATGTGATTGGAAACTAATGATTAGTAATAGTAAGTGTATCAACTCACAATCTCTCGACACACAATCCACAACTAATATAAAATCATGTATACGAGACATATAGTCAAATCACACACTCACATAGATTATGATTTGATTACTAAACTCACAAGAATGGCGCACTCACAAACATAAGATTTCAAAAATAATTTTAAAATTATATATAAATCTTAATATGTATTTTGGAATAATTTCAACTCTTGAACAAGGGGTCAAGAGAAGAGAAATGAATGGAGCATTTACAACACTCAGATTTGCCACCTTGCCAGGCACCTCACCACTATCTCACTACCACCTGTAGCGGAGTCTCTAGCAAGCTTGTTGGCAAGGTGTGTAAAATATGATATTTTTGAAAACAAAATGTCGAGTAAAATCCATAAATAACCACACTCAAAATAAGCCAAAAAATACAAGTAAAAACGTCAGCTCGCTTGTACACTCACTCATAGAAAACCAACACTCTACTTAGCATGCACACTATGAAAACCAACTTATGATGTGTGTAAAAATACTTGCATACAATGTGTATCTAACTATATACGTGTGTGAATTACTAATTTATAGTAACCAATTTTACACAGAGGAAGAAAAATACACTAAGTAAAATAAAACAAATGCTGTGTTTTATACATGAAAAGTCAATACACAGACGCAAGTACAATGAGACTTAAAACATCTGAAATGTGGCAGGTGCATTGCAAAGCTCAAAAGGCATCATCCAAAATGCAAATATACCATAAGGTCATATGAAGGTTATCTTTTGTTGATCATCAAATGCTATAACAATTTGATTATACCTAGAATACCCATCTAAATAGAAATAAAACTCTTTTTTGAAAAGATAATCTAGCATTTGGTCAATGATATGAAGAGGGAAATGATCTTTTCGGGTGGATTTATTCATCTTTCTTTAATCCATGCAAATTTGTCAGCTAGTGACAACTCTTGCAAGAATCAACTCATTATTTGTATTATTCACTGCGATAATCCCTCCCTTTTTGGAACACATTGGACTAGGTTAACATAAGAGCTTTCATAAATGGTGTAAGTAATGCATGTATCAAGCCACTTGATGATCTATTTTTCATAACCTCTTTCATGATTGGCTTGAGTCTTCTTTGAGATTATATAGACCTAACCTCATTGTCTACTAATAGGATTTTATGCATATAAAATGAAAGACTAATACCTTTTATATCAATAATAGTCCAGCTAATAGCTTTCTTGTAAGTTGTTAACACTTCAAGTAATTGTTGTTCTTGTTCCTTGAATAAATAAGCTAAAATGATTATCAAAAGAGTGGAAGAATGGCCCAAGTAAACATATCTCAAGTGAGAAAGAAGAGGCTTCAAATCTTATACATATGACTCCTCAATCGAAGGCTTTGGAAGCTTAAAATCTCAAGATGGTATGCTTAAGGTCTCAAATTTACTTCTTGGCCTTTATGTATTTGAATTTTCTTCTAACCAAGCTAATTGCTCGTAATATTCCTCTTCCAAATCAGAATCATATTGCAATAAAAATTTGAGAGAATCATCATGGAAACATCTCTCAAGCCTTTTAGATACTAAGGAGTCCTCAATTGATATGGACAAGCACGATTCAAGCTCATTGGACATTTCATGGCATTAAACACATTGGAAGTAACTTGTTCATCTTGAACTCTCATACTTAATTCACCTTTTTGAACATCAATTAAATTGTGACCTATAGCAAGAAATAATCTCCCCGATGTAATAGGAATTTCTCTATCAGCCTCATACTTAAGCACAATAAAATCCAACTAAAAGATGAATTTATCCACTTTTACCAAGTTATCTTTAATTTTTGCTTTTGGATGAGGAATGGATCAAAACCCTAATTGCAAAGACATATTTGCCTACCTTACTTCACCAGTCCCCAACTTCTTGAAAATTGATATAGGCATCAAATTTATTTTTGCCTCCAAATCATATAAATCCTTACCAAAATATTGATTTCAAATAGAGTATGGAATTCTAAAACTCCCTAGATTTTTGAGCTTAGGGGAATTGTTTTTTGCAACATAGCACTTCTATCCCCCGTCAAAGCAACGACCTTAAATTCACCAAATATTCTCTTGATTATCAAGATGTCTTTCATGAACTTCACATAATTGGGCATTTATTCCAAAGATTCCACTAATGGAATATTGATATAGATCTCTTTTTTTTGCAACATAGCACTTCTATCCCCCGTCAAAGCAACGACCTTAAATTCACCAAATATTCTCTTGATTATCAAGATGTCTTTCATAAACTTCACATAATTGGGCATTTATTCCAAAGATTCCACTAATGGAATATTGATATAGATCTCCTTAAGAACATCAAGAAATCTCTTGAATTAAAGATCTTGTTCCTGTTTCTGAAATCACTAAGGAAATGGTAAATGTGGTCTGTGCTACTGTAAACTTGTTACGGCAAAGATGTAGCAATTTGAGCACCATAATGTTTTTCATTTTTTAGATTTTGATCAGTTTGCTCCTACATTTTCTCCTCTTTATCTTGGATTAAAGTGGGCACTTTCTAATTTTTTCCAACACCAATAGATGTCTCTAAATCCTTTCCACTTCGAAGAGTAATCACTTTGTCCATCTTGGGATATTAGTATCACTTGGAAGGGTTCCTTGACGTTGATTTTTAAGCTTATTAGCTAGTTGACCCACTTGATTTTCCAAGTTCCTAACCGATGCAGCTTGACTTTGTATCATTGCATTATTCTTTGCCATGTATTCCTTAAGCAAAGACTCTAAAATGCTAGATTTCTCTTTGGGTTGGTTTCTTTGTTTCCAGGTAAACATAGGTCAATTAGGCATGGAAGAGCTTGCATGACCAACACCTTGATTCTTCCAAGGAAATTTGGATGTTGCCTCCTTCCTAGGTTATATGTGTTTGAGTATAGATTATGGTTTTGATTTAGGTTACCCATAAAACATACTGATTTAGGATTATTAGGAAAACTATCAAACAAATGAGCTCCAACATAAAAGGCACAAGATACCCCCGAATCTTGGACTGAAACACTCACTGCCAATTTTTGAGCCTTTAAAAGATTCACCAATGATGAAACTTAAGTTGTAAGTGCCATGGCATCATTTATCTCATGCACTCATATCACTCTTCTTGTGGCTACTATTCTATCCATTGGCCATTGATAATTATTGTTGGCCATTTTCTCAAGCAAGTCATAAGCTTGATTGTAAGACTTAGCTAAGAGATCTCCATAAGCAAATATTGTTTGAGCATTGAGATCATTGTAGAAAAGTTTCCATTTGGATCTAATGAGGGATACCATGGTGTGAACACTACCTTAGCAACTCTTTCAATCTTTTCTATGATTCATATAGAGATTCCCTATCATTTTCTTAGTAAGAAGTAATGTCATTAATAAGATTGGCATTCTTTGTTAGTGGAAAACATTTCATCAAGAATTTCTCCACCAAATACTCCAAGTTGTTATGGAATCAAGTGGCAAAGAATTTATCCAAGCTTGAGCTTGGTCTCGCAAAGAATAAGGGAATAATTTAAGCCTAAAAACCTCATCGATCATACCCTTAAATTTGATTGAATCACCAACTTTAATAAACAATTTGAGATGCAAATATGGATCCCTTGGAGGTAACCTGCTGAATTACCCAACTATTTGTAACTTTTGAAACATCCCTGGCTTTAGTTCAAACTGATGAGCTTGAATGTTTAGCCTTGTAACACTTGGATTCAACCCTTCCAACATAGGTAATGCATATTCATTCATAGCTTTGTTCCTATCACCCATTAAAATTATTTGGATGTTCAAATTCATCTCATTGTTGTTTCTTTCCTCTGGATTTGCCATTACTTCCACTTGGGTAAAACCTTGTTGTTATCTTCTTCTTAGTTTCAAAGTACGTTTGATTTTGGGATCTAAAGGCAAAAAATTTCCCTCATGGAATATGTTAATGTAATATAGTCAAATATGTTTCCAAAAGCACAAAGAAGATATTAAATAAAATGAAAATTAAAGAAAAATAAAAAAAATTGATTTATAATGCTTACTATCCTTGACAACGGTGCCTAAAACTTGTTCCTTAAAAAGTGTGCAATGGGTGCTATGAAAGTTTACATATCGTAAACAAGTAATATAATGATAAGAAAGACTATTCTTATAGAGATTGTACTATTAAAAATTACTATAAAAATTAATAAGTAAATAACATTTTTGTGTGTGTTGAGAAATCAAAAATAAAAGAGCTAATGGTAAAATAGCAAGTAATAAGTTGAGACAACTAATTAACAATCAAATTTAGCTCAATAAGAGAATTACAAAGAATTCAGGTGATTTAGATAGCTAAGATTGTAAACGAAAAAAAGCTAATATAGTGATTGCGCAATTGCTATAGAAATGCCACAACATATTGATGAGTGCTTGAAAATCACTATCATTTAATGATTTATTTGCACTTAAATAAAATAAATAGATTTAAATTTGCATGATTTTATTATTATTTAAGCAAATATATGTTTCAAAATCACAAGTATTTTCCGTTTATCATTATTTAAGATGTTTTTGGCTTCATATTGATTTAAATGATAAATACTTGAAAAATCATGCATGAAGTACTTATTTTCAACTTAGAAGCACATGTATAGCCTTACATATGTTCCAACCAATTTGTAAGGGGTGAAATAATAAGAAAGTGAAGAAAACCAGTTTGACTTGGGATGTAGTGTAAATATTTATTGGCCGTGAAGTGATCCTATCTGTCTAGATTGAGATGAATCAAAATGAGACGTGGGCCTTGTACCATGACACTTAATGTTTAATCCCTCACGATACACTTTTCTCTCATATTTTCAACTATAAATATGACTCTTTTTCTATTGTTTCAACACACAAGAATCATAGAATAGTTCTGTAGTTTACAACTTTTTTTTTCTCTAACCATTTGTAAGGGTAGTTTTAGGGTATATTTTAGGTTAGTCATTCCATCACTATGGAAAGATATAGAAAAAAACCCTCAAATTGTAAAGATGACCTAAGGATTTGAAAAAGACAATGATAACTCATTCAGAGATATGGAATCATTTTTATCAAAAAAGATAATTTTATTGTTATATCTTTTATTTATCTTTTTAATATGTATGTGAGACTTTAGTCTCCACTTTCAATGATTCGAAGAATGGTTCGTAATTTAAATAAATAAAAGTTTCGATTTATTTCTTATTCATAATTTTCACATTTTTAATTATAAATTAATGATGAGTTAAGTCTTGATTTATGACTAAAGAATATATTTTAGAATTAAGCATTAGATACATCATTTATGCTTAATTGTGCAAAATGAATAAGATTTTATTTTATTTTAATTGATTTGTATTAAATTAGATGGTTGAAAAATAACTTTAATTATAAATTAAAAAATTAAAAAATCTTAATTTATAATTAAATAATATAGCTATCTTAGGTTTATCAATTTTTTTAACTCAAGCTTAACCAAGAGAAGTTTTAAATTAATTGAAGATTTTGGTTTATATATGTTTTTAGTTTATCAATTAATCAATTTTAACTACAATCAAAGAAGATTTGATTAATTAATTATCATTGAAAACTCACCATAATTATAAAAAATTTTATTTAAAATAATATTAAACCAATGAAATCTAGCTTATATTTAAATAATTTAATTTGTTCTTTTTAATAAGGTTAAGTTCGTTAAAATTTCATATAACATCATCCTAGGTTCAACGTAGTTTTATTTCTTTCATTTATGAACTTCTATTTATCTCTTTAATTTATTACTTTCATTTAAAATAATTATTTCAATGAAATACAAGATAAATTTATATTTTATTCTTAAAAGCACACTTAATTTTAAAAGGGTACTATTAAAGTCTATTTAAACATATTAGGTAGATTTTTTCAACTAAATTAACAAGTTATCAAAATAGTGAAACTATTATTAATTCTAATAAATTAGAATTATGGAAGATAAAGAAAAAGACTAAGAGGAAAAATTTATTGCATTATTAAAATGCAAAGAATAACATATTTGGGCACTTTGAGAAATGCCAAAATAAGGTTATATTACAAATAACATCATAAGTTTGTTTGAGATAAATCTCTAAATTAGATGTATTGGGAATCAGAGTATTTGAGAATTTGTAATAACTTAGTAAATATCATTTAAAATAGTGAATTATTTTCTTGGATTAGGTCTTAAGTGAACCACTAAAAATTGTGTTCCACTTTCTTATTTTTTTCTCTAATTGTTATTCAATTTAAGTGGTATCTGTGTATTCTTCTGGGCTTTCTTGGGAAATTTCTTTAACAGTAGTATTTAAGTGGGTCTTACACAATAAATTATCCCATGTCTATGTTCATACTTGAAATATAAATATACATTATTGTATATCAAATCGAAGTTCTCGACGAGACAAATCCGACACCGTGAGAATCATCCCGATTGGAGTTCGAACGTACCACCACGAACCCTCGGAAGGTTTTGTTAGAAAGTGAGTTAACTCACCAAGTCTGACGAGTTGGAGCTGAGTTGACCGAGCCGTTGACTGAGCCGTTTGACCAAGCCGCCGAGACTGTTGACCAAAAAAGTTGAATTTGACCATTAACCGAAAAATTTCATATTTTTCCTGGAGTTCCTCCTAAGGTTTTTTGACGTTTTGAATCCATCTGTGCGATCATAATTGGAGTATCAAGATGAAGGCTCTTTTGGGTGCACATGATGTATGAGAAGTTGTAGAGAAAGGCTTAAGTGAGCCAGACGATGAAACTACTCTAACGCAAATGAAAAAGAATCTTTGAAGGATTTGAAAAAGAGAGACAAAAAAGCCCTCTTTCTTATCTATAAAGCCTTAAATGATGATGGGTTTCGAAAAATTTCAGATGCAACATCTTCCAAAGCAGTATGAAATAAGCTTCAAATTTCTTTCAAAGGTGCTGAGAAAGTGAAGAAGGTTCGTCTTCAAACACTAAGAGGTGAGTTTGAATCTCTACATATGAAAGCTTATGAATCTATTTCCAACTATTTCTCGAGAGTCGTAATTGTTTCTAATCAATTGAAAAGAAACGGTGAGATGTTGGAAGATGTCAGAAAGGTACTTTGTTCATTAGATTCTAAATTTGAACACATCGTCATGATGATTGAGGAAACAAAAGATTTTGAAGAAATAACCATTGATGAATTCAATGGGTCACTACAAGCATATGAAGAAAAGTATATGAAGAAGCAAGGGATCATTGAGCAACTCTTCAAGATGCAATTCAAGGATAAGCATGAAAGCCAAGGCAATGACAGAAACCAACGTGGTCGAGGTAGAGGTAGAGGTCGTGGACAAGGTGGAAGCTACGGTCTTGGACGAGGTTGGAATTACAACAACAATTCCAATAACTTCGAGAGAGTAGAAAGCTCAACACGAAGTCGTGGAAGAGGCAATATGAACTCAAGGTATGGCAAATCTTAAGTTCAATGCTATAATTGTCAGAAATTTGGACATTATGCTTTAGAATGTAGAGCTCCTAACAATAGAGTAGATGAGAAAATCAACTACGTAGAGGAGAAGACGGATGAGAAAGAAACTCTTTTTCTAACACGGAATGAGGGTGATGATAGTCAACCAAATGCCTGGTATCTTGACAGCGGTGCAAGCAACCATATGTGTGGAAGGAAAGACATGTTTGTGGAACTAGATGAGTAAGTAAGCGGAAATGTCTCATTTGGAGATGATTCTAACGTAGCAGTGAAAGGAAGAGGTAACATTCTTATTTGCTTGAAAGATAGGCGACATCAATTTATTTCCAATGTTTACTATGTCCCAAATATGAAAAGTAACATCTTAAGTTTAGGACAACTATTAGAGAAAGGTTATGATATTCATATGAAGGATTGTAATCTTTTTATAAAAGATGATAAGAATAACCTCATTGTTAATGTGTCGATGTCAAAGAATATAATGTTCTTGATCAACATACAAAATGACATTGCAAAGTGTCTGAAAGCCTGCTATAAAGATGCATCGTGGGTATGGCATCTTCGATTCTAGCATCTCAATTTTGGAGGATTGGAGCTGTTGTCTAAGAAGGAGATGGTGAAGGGACTACCTTGCATTAACCATCCTGATCAACTTTGTGAAGGGTGCTTACTCGGGAAGCAATTCTAAAAAAGCTTTCCAAATGAGTCAAACTCAAGAGCCAAGAAGCCACTCGAGCTAATCCATACTGATATGTGCGGACCGATCAAGCCTAGCTCTCTCGGTAACAGTAACTATTTTCTTCTTTTTATTGATGATTTTTCAAGAAAAACTTGGGTATATTTCTTGAAACAGAAATCAGAAGTTTTTGAAGTATTCAAAAGGTTCAAAGTTACAATGGAGAGAGAAAGCGGTAGAAAAATCAAAACCATGAGATGAGACCGAGGTGGAGAATTTACATCCAAGGAGTTTCAAGAGTTATGTGAAGCAAATGGAATTCATAGATCTTTAACAGTACCAAGATCCTCCCAACAGAATGGTGTAGCTGAAAGAAAGAACCGAACAATCCTCAACATGGCATGAAGCATGCTCAAAAGCAAGAAACTACCCAAAGAGTTTTGGGCAGAAGCAGTAGCATGTGCAGTTTACTTGTCAAACTGATCTCCAACAAGAAGTGTATAGGGAAAGACACCGCAAGAGGCATAGAGTGGAAGAAAGCCTGGTATTTCCCACCTAAGAGTCTTTAGAAGTATAGCCCATGTTCATGTATCGGATGAGAAAAGAACAAAGCTTGATGATAAAAGCGAGAGTTTTATCTTCATCGGCTATGATTCTAATTCAAAGGGCTATAAGTTGTATAACCCACACAATAATAAGATTGTGATAAGTCGAGATGTGGTATTCGATGAAGAAGGAGAATATGATTTTAACTCTCATGCAGATAACTTCAATTTCTTTCCTCAGTTTAAAGAAGATGAGCAGACAATGAGAGAACAACCTATAGAAATTCAATAAGAGCCAACAACTCCACCTACTTCACCAATGCCAACCACTCATGAAGACCCATCACCTTCATCATCTTCGAGTGGAAGTAAAAGAGCTGTGACACGTACACGAAATCTCCAAGATCTTTATGAGGTAACAGGATGACAAGATAATCTTACCTTATTTTGTCTCTTTGTTGATTGTGAACCAGTAAACTTTCAAGAAGTTGTACAAGAAAAGAAGTGGAAAGATGCGATGGACGAAGAAATCAATGCAATTAAGAAGAACGACACATGGGAATCTATTTTACTTCCCAAAGGGCATAAGGCAATAGGTGTCAAATGGGTGTACAAGACATAGAGGAATGCTAAGGGAGAGATTGAAAGGCACAAGGTGAGGCTAGTAGAAAAGTATATAGTCAAAATGCTAGAATTGACTATAATGAGGTATTTGATCCTTTTGCTCGATTAGAAACTATAAGACTAATCATTTCTTTGGTAGCTCAAAATAAGTGGAAGATACATCAAATGGATGTAAAATCTGCTGTTCTAAATAGAATCCTTAAAGAAGAAGTCTACATAAGCAACCAACAGGCTATGAAGAAAAAGGTCACAAAGAAAAGGTGTTAAAGTTAAAGAAAGCTCTTTATGGGTTAAAGCAGGCACCAAGAGCATGGAATAACTACATCGACAAGTACTTTCTAGAGAACAACTTCACCAAGTGTCCCTATGAATATTCATTCTATGTCAAGATTGAAGATGATGATATTCTAATCGTTTGTCAATACGTAGATGATCTCATCTTTACCAGAAGTAATTCGAAGCTATTTGAAGATTTTAAGAAGGTGATGACCCGAGAGTTTGAAATGACAGATATTAGGTTAATGACATACTACCTTGGAATTGAAGTGAAGCAAAAGGAAGAAGGCATCTTCATCTCTCAAGAAAGCTATGCAAGGGAGATACTAAATAAGTTCAAGATGAAAGATTGCAAGCTGATCAATACACTAGTGGAGTGTGGAATCAAACTATCCAAGCATGAAGATGGTGAAAGTGTGGATCCAACATTTTTCAAAAGTTTAGTTTGAAGTTTGAGTTATCTCACGTGCATAAGGCCTGACATCCTGTACGCCGTTGGATTGATTAGCCGCTATATGGAGAAACTGACAATCACCCATTTCAAAGCTGCAAAAAGAATCATACGATGTCTAAAAGGTACAGTTAATTTTATCTTGTTCTATTAAGCTTCTAATGATTACAAGCTTGTTGGATATAATGATAGCGATTTTGGTGGAGATATAGACGATCGAAAAAGCACTTTCGGATTTGTGTTTTTCATGGGAAATACTACTTTTACATGGATGTCAAAAAAGCAACTGATTGTCACCTTGTCTAGCTGTGAAGAAAAATATGTAGCAGCTACCTTATGTGTTTGCCATGCAATTTGGTTGAGAAACTTGTTAAAAGAGGTAAGTATGACACAAGAAGAGCCAACTAAAATTTGTGTCGACAACAAGTCAACCATTGCCTTAGCCAAAAATCCTGTTTTCCATGATCGAAGCAAACACATAGGTACTCGATATCATTACATCAGGGAGTGCATCATAAGAAAGGATGTACAACTCGAGTATGTAAAATCACAAGATCAAATTAATGACATCTTCACTAAACCGCTCAAGCAAGAAGACTTTGTTAGATTGAGAAATTTGTTTGGCATCATAAAACAAGTTTAAGGGGGAGTGTTGGTTTGTAAACTTGTTTACAAGCCCAAAGAAATCAAAAACAAACTTTTTGAAATATTCTAGCCCATTTGAAGTCCAGCTCATGGAAGCTTCTATGGTGATGATCTGGGTTGATAAGGATACATCTCATGGTTGGTGGGAAGAAGAAAATAAATGGGTTAGGTAAGGAGATAGGTGTATGGTTTAGATTGTTTTAGTAGGTTTATATTGTATGACTTAGATTTATTAGTTGTTTCTATAAATTCTTCTCAGTAGCAATGTAATAATCAAGTTAAAGAAATCAGAAACAAAATTTTGAGAATTTTTAAAAAATTATTCTTGAGTGTTCTTGAGTTTTGAGAGTTTTGATCTATAATATTCCAACAGAATGATGTGTTTATAGATTTAGCAAGTAGAAATCATTAAGAACTAAAAGTGTTTGAGTCATCACAAGGCATCATAAGTACTAATATGGTATTACTTATCCTAGAAATTAGTTTACATGTTAAATACAACTAACAAACGTTACTCTAGAACATACGTAGGTCCTCGTTTAGTAAGAATAAGCAAACACAAATTCATAGCATTATAATTCTTAATTTGTTTACCAAATATGCATTCAAAGATAACATAAAGAACTCATCACTCACATAAGCCATGAATCAATTTTCATCCATTCATAAGAAGAATGCAAACATAATGTCATAACGAAATTGCAATCATATTTAGGACTTAAAGACGCACCTAACCTTATGAGAATTTTAGCTACACATAATTGCTAAAGAAAATAAAAAGAAATTCATGAGTTCGAGACAAATAAGAAAAAACCCAAAAGAACTAATTGAAGTTTGCTCCTTCTTCTTCCTTCTTTGTTCAGCTTTCATCTTCTGCGTTTTTTTCCCTTTTTATTGACTCTACTCCCTTCTTTTTTTTTTTAATTCCTTTGTACTGCTACTTTTATAACTCATTCAGTTACAAAGTATTATGTCTTCCTTTAGGGCCTTAATTGTATACTTTTAGTTAGAAAGTATTCATTTGTGCAGCCTAACCTTTTAGTATTAAAACTGGCATATCTTTTTCTAAAAAAATGATATTAGTGAATAGTAAAGTGTTCCTAAAATTAGACATCCATGGCTTTGTAGGCATGCAAGGTTCATTCTTTGATTTATTCTGAGTTGTTCTCAATTCATATTTAAAATCCCATTCGTGCCTCTTTTTTCTTATTTGCTTGACAAAACCAACTTGAAACAACAAAACAAAGTGAATAGCAAAAAGACATAAAGACCTAACTAAGAAAAGAAATGTATATTTGATATTAAAAAAAAATGCAATAGATATAAGGTTATCATAGCTCAACAATATTGGTCTATACACCTTAATAAGGATCTGCAATTTTCTTCCTTTGCTTCCTCATAGTAGATGGCATGTTAGAGAGAACGGGACAACTCCTAATTTTTGATTCTCTCTCTCTGATTCCATTAATTTAAACACGTGTGTCTTTTCTGGTTAAAGCCACATTTTTATAAATGTAAGTTGAGCTATACTACAAAATAAAAGGTAAATAAGAAGAATACAATCTTAAGTTACTATCTTTATATACTAAAAATCTCACAACTACGTAAAGATGTAAACAAGATACTTTTTTTTTTAAAGATGTAAAGAACATATACAATTAAAAACCATGTAAAGGCATATATGTAATTCAAGAAAGAAGAGATTTAATAGAAAATTATCATTTTTGGTGCTTTATTCATTAGCTCTTTCAACTCGGTATTCAACTTCAAGTGTAATTTCTTTAGTTGATATCTTGATTGATATATATTAAGTAGATGATGATTTTCATAACCAATAAACTCAATAAAACAACACGAAAATAAATTAGAGCTAAGTTTCAAACAGTTAAATTTAACATAACAAACCAATAATAAATTAATCATAAACTAGACACATCAATTTATGTGTTGCATAGAAGATCGCTATTGCTAATACGTATCATCAATCAAGGATAAATTGATCATAAAATACAAATATTATTTTGTGCTTTGCATATTAGATATTTTTTTTGTTAAGACACTACTACAAAAAGAGGTATTTAAGTCGTTGTATAAAGTCAGTTTTTGGAAAAAACCGACTTATAATGCATTTAAAGTCGGTTCGGTGGAGAACCGACACTATCCACGTCGGTTGATGTGGTCAACCGATGCTACCCACGTAATTATATCCACTTTTGGGCAAATTTTTACACAGAACCACATTTTGCTTCCTAAATTTTTACGCAGAATCTCCTCCAATTTCTTCCTCTCTCTCCTCCATTTTCCTACACTGCGCGCCACCTTCTTTCTAAATTTCCGGCCACCTCCGACCACCATTTGTAACGTCGTTTTGTAAGTTATATTCCTCTTCTCATTATCTTTCAGATCTACTATTTTTTTGAGCGAAATATTAAAATTTTTTATACCCATTTTCTGTATAAATTTTTGATGTAGATATGTTTTTTATTTTGTTTGACTTATTTTATGTGAAAATAATATCTGAAATGTTGTGGTTTTGATGGATTATATTTATTGTGCGTGGATAATAAATAATTATAGTAGAATTTTGCAGTTTAGTATTCTGTATAAATTTTTGATGTAGATATGTTTTTTATTTTGTTTGACTTATTTTATATGGAAATAATATCTAAAATATTGTGGTTTTGATGGATTATATTTATTGTGCGTGGATAATAAATAATTATAGTAGAATTTTGTAGTTTATTATTCTGTATAAATTTTTGATTTAGGTATGTTTTTTATTTTGTTTGGCTTATTTTATGTGGAAATAATATCTGAAATGTTGTGGTTTTGATGGATTATATATATTTACTGTGCATGGATAATAAATAATTATAGTAGAATTTTGCAATTTATTATTCAATTTGTTTTATATTTTGTATAAATTTTTGACATAGGTATGTTTTTTATTTTGCTTGTTATTATGTTTGACTTATTTTATGTGGAAAACACATAAGAAATTTTATGGGTTTGATTTACTGTGCATGGATAAATTTATTTATATATTATAAATAATTATATTTTATTAAGTAGAATTTTGCAGCTTATATTATTCAGTTTGTTTTATATTTTGTATAAATTTTTGATGTAGGTATGTTTTTTATATACGTGATTGATTTTTATATATTCATGCTAACATGTTGCTTATTTTTTAATTTGTATAGAAATGGTTTTGTAAAATGATTAAAATAATAATTGTTTTGCATTATGTATGTTTTGATATATATTCTAATAATTAGGAAATTTATATATAATAATACTTCAAATATATTCAGTGTATACATAATTAAGTAATATGTTTATCTGATGTCATTAATAGAAAATGGACAAATCTTGGATGTCAAAGTGTAGAATTGAGCAAGATTATATTTCTGGAGTTGAAAGTTTCATGGAATTTGCTTGTAGAAATAGTAATGCTGGAACTAGTATGATTCGATACCCATGCGTTAAATGTAAAAATGAGCGATTTCATGAATTTGATAAGGTTAAGTATCACCTTATCCGTAATGGTATTCTATTGAGCTATAAATGTTGGTATTATCATGGAGAAAATATTGATAATATTCATGTAAAAAAGATAAATAAGAATGTGAGTGGATTACATACATCTTATCATAATGTACAGACAGAAAATATGTTTCATGATGATGAAGATGAATTACGAGAGGATGATCCCGAAACCTTTAATAAACTTATAGAAGATGCCGAAAAACCGTTGTATCCAAAATGCAAAAAATACACTAAAATGTCGGGATTGGTTCATTTGTACAATGTGAAGGCAAAACATGGTTTTTCTGACAAGGGATTCATAGAATTACTAAATCTACTAGTCGATATGTTTCCTGAGGGTATTGAATTGCCATCTTCAATGTATAAAGTGAAGAAATCTCTTAGTCGATTTGGCATGGAATATCATAAGATTCACGCTTGTCCTAATGATTGCATTCTTTATAGAAAAGAATATGAGACATTACAGGATTGTCCTATGTGTAAAGAATCGAGATGGAAACATGGTACAAATGAGAGTACAACACATAAGAAAGGCGTGCCTGCAAAGGTTCTTTGGTACTTTCCTCCGATTCCTCGCTTTCAAAGGTTGTTCAATAGTAAATATACATCAAAGATGTTGACTTGGCATTCAGATAATCGATCTGATGATGGGGTGCTACGTCATCCTTGTGATTCTCCAAATTGGAAAGTAGTAGATAATTTATCTCCTCAATTTTCATCTGATTTGTGCAATCTTAGTCCTGCTATTGCTGCTGATGGAATTAATCCACATAGTTCCCTCAGTAGTAGATATAGATGTTGGCCAGTAATTATGGTAACATACAACCTTCCTCCCTGGTTGTGTATGAAAAGAAAATTCATGATGTTAACATTATTGATCTCAGGACCGAAACAACCCGGTGTTGATATTGATGTATATTTGCAGCCTCTGATAGATTATTTAAAGACGTCGTGGAATGATGGTGTAAATGTTTACGATGCACATAAAGAAGAATACTTTAACTTGAAGGGGGTCCTTTTATGGACAATTAATGATTTTCCTACCTATGGAAACTTATCAGGACATGCAACAAAAGGTTACAAGGGATGTCCTATATGTAGTGATGGAACTTCTGTAACTTATCTTGTTCACGGATGAAAGATGTCTTATAGAAGACATAGAAGATTTTTAACATCTGGACACAAGTTTAGATACCAAAAGAAACCGTTTGATGGTGAAGAAGATCATGTTCATGCAACTCGACCTTTGCGAGGTATTGAGATATTAAGGCAATTGAATGGGATGACATTCAAACGATATGGAAAGATGAAAAAAAACTCACTAAGGTTGGGAAATGAAAGAGGTCAACTAATGAAATGGGTGAAAATGAAAAAGAGTTTGAACCGACTTACCATGGTTGTTGGAAAAAAAATCAATATTTTGGGAATTATCTTATTGGAAAGACCTACACATTCGTCACATCTTAGATGTCATGCACATTGAGAAGAATGTATGTGAGAGCTTGATTGGTACTTTACTTAATATACCTGGAAAAACAAAGGATGGAATTAAAGCAAGATTGGATTTAAAGAAACTAGGCATACGACCTGAATTGGAACTAAGAGTGGAAAATGATAAGAATCGAACATACTTACCACCAGCATCATATACAATGTCAACAAAAGAGAAGGATGTGTTTTGTAAATGTTTGGAGGGTGTGAAAGTTCCTGATGGTTACTCATCCAACTTAAGAAATTTTGTGTCTATCACCGATAAGAGACTGTATGGATTGAAATCACATGACTGCCATATCTTAATGCAAGAGTTATTACCAGTTGCTATTAGATCAATTCTTCCAAAACATGTTCGATTATCAATAATTTGGCTTTGTTCATTCTTCAATACAATATGCAAGAAATCTATATCAATTGGCGAGTTAAATTCTTTACAGAAAGAAATTGTAGAGACTTTGTGTCTAATTGAAAAATATTTTCCTCCTTCTTCGATATAATGATTCACTTATGTGTTCATTTAGTTCCAGAGCTTCAATTGTGTGGTCCTACTTACTTAAGGTGGATGTATCCTTTTGAGAGATATATGCAAGTCCTTAAAGGATATGTAAATAATAGAAATCGACCTGAAGGATGTATGGTGGAACGCTACATTGCTGAAGAGGCCATTGAGTTTTGTTCTGAATACTTTAGTGGTTGCACTGAAATTGGGAATCCTACGCACAAGTTGTTCTTAGAACGTCACATGATCCAAGTAGGTAACCCTATGCTTGGTGGAAGTAAGAAATTATTTATTGATCGCACTCGATGGGAAAAAGCACACCGAATCATTTTGGTTAATAATAATGAGGCACAACCGTACATAGAGTAAGTGATGTTCATTGTTTCATGATTATGTGTTCATTTTTTATTTAACTATTAATGATGATATATAATTTAATATATATTTAATAACATTACAGGATGCATTTAAACTTATTGAAGATCGATCCTCGTTATGAAAAAAAGGAGGAGAAAAATGGTTGTATGATGAACATAAGCGAGAGCTTATTAATTGGTTTCGCAACCACGTAAGTATCACAAACAAAAATTCATGCATGTATCTTCCTAGATCTATTCAATGTTTTAAAACTTTGCTCTAAACACATTTTGTGTTTTTGTATACATAGATTCGAGATGAACTCAAGAAACCCAATCATAAAATATCAGAAAGTTTACAATGGTTTGCACATGGGCCAAAATTTGATGTCAAATCATTTTATAGTTTCACAATAAATGGATCGAGGTTTACGACTCAAGCTAGGGACAAAGTACAAGTAAATCAAAATAGTGGGGTGAAGATGGTTGCACAAACTATGCAATTTGCCAGTTCAAAAGATGTTAGTCCTGTACTTTCTGATAGAACATATTATGGTATAATACAAGAGATTTGGGAATTGGATTATGAGGTCTTCCATGAAACAGTTTTCTTGTGTGATTGGGTCGAAGATGTTATCAATGTTGGATATAAAATAGATGAGTTTGGATTTACCCTTGTAAATTTATCCAGGATAAGTCACACTGATGATCCTTTCACGTTAGCACTTCATGCAAAACAAGTATTTTATGTGAGCGATCAGATTGATTCAAGATGGTTTGTTGTGTTAACGCCTCCACAAAAAGAGTTTTACCATTGTGATGTTGTAGAAGATGATGACTCTATGCTTGATACATTAACCAATATTAGTAATTTCTCAAATAAATTGCCTAATGTATGTGATGATCTAATTGATGATGATGATGATTCTTCGTCATGGGCTCGAAATGATTGTGAAGGAATATATGTATATGATCAACAACCTAATTAAACATAACGTATGTTCTATATTGTTGTAATAAATCTTATATATATGTATGTTCCTAAAATTGTCAATTAATTTATATTTCTTCATTGTTTGCAGATATTTCATGGATATTCGGATAACAGAGATTGTAGATCCAAATGATCCATTGGGGTATTTGAAAAGAAAGGGTTGGGCGAATATACCTGATGCTCCACTTAACCCAGATGATAGAATACCTGTTCTATTTGATGCTACTGGTAATCCAATAGGGGAAAATGGTTAACAATTGAAATCCTCTATTGGTCGACTTGCAAAGTCCAGTATACCAATCAATATAAATGATTGGTCTGAGGTTGACGAAGCAGAAAAGTTCAAAATATGGATAACCATTTGTGTAAGTCTCTTATATTTTATAATCAATATATATATTCTAGGTGTATATCTAATTTTTTGTACTATGTTTTTACAGAATCGTTACAAAGTCGATGACAGTTGGAAGGGCAAATGTTATAAAATTGCAAATAAGGCATGGAAGGAATACAAGAATTCCAGATTGGCAAGAAATTATGTGTTTCCATATTTGGAAACACTTGATGAGAATGAAATCTACAAAATTCTTGAAGGACACCCCTAGATTACACCTCAAGTTTGGAAAGAATTTGTGGATTATAGACGTTCAGATGAATTTCAAATTATTAGAGAAGATCATCAGAATGTACAAATGCATAACATTCTTCCTAACCGTACTGGGAGGTCTTCAAATCCTGAAGTTAGATATAAAATGGTATTATTAATTTGTCTTAATTTATAAATATTTTTATATTTATTTTCCTCAATTTAATTTCATGTCATTGTTAATAAAATTTTCATAATTTATGTAGGAAGCTGAATTGGGTAGACCTGTTACCCAAACTGAATTATACATAGAAACAAAGACTCCCAAAACGAAGAATTCAAGACCGATGACTCAACGAGGAGAAGAACAATTAAATAAGTTGGTTAGTAATTTTGGTTGATAAAAAGTCTTAATGATATTTAATAATTGATGTAATAATGAATGATATGTTTGATGGCTTTATTATTTGTAGAGAGCCGTTCAAGAAAAAATATCCAGGGGTGATTTAATCGAAGAGCCTGGGAGAGATGCTTTATATCATGCATTCGGCCGCGAGCATCCTGGTCGTGTTAGGGGAGGTAGCCAATATGATGGTTCTATGGAGTATTTTAACATTCCAAAACAAAATCCTCAGACGGTAAGTAAGGAGAAGTATACTAAAATTGAAGAAGAATTCAACTCTTTTAAGGCTTCAGTGATGAGGGAGATTGCCACTCTAAAAGAACATCAATCACAACAAATGTCAACCATGGCATCATGCTACAACCAGGGCATGCCATATTGGCCAAGCATGCAACCATCCATGCCAGGCATACCACCTTCTACGCCAAGCATGCCACAATTCATGCCAAGCATGCCACCATACATGACAGGCATGCCACCATCCATGCCAGGCATTCCACCCACGCAATCTCATTGCGCTCAAACTACATCCAGTATGGGATATAGCCATCCTATTGGACCTCACTATATGCCAGGAATGCATATGCAATCAAGTAGTGGTTCATTTTCTCCAATGCAATCTGCACATTCTTACCATAAATCAAACCAAGATGAACATTTGGGTGAGAATGTACATGCAGTAGCTACCCCACATGAGAGTCCTCTTTTATTTGATGAATCATATGTGGTAAGATTTTAATTTCTGTTGTATATAATCTATTATTTTTAAATTCTTATTATATGTTTTATTTTTTATATATAACACTTAAATTTTTTACAGAATATGAAATGTTTGTTGAAACATCCTTCGTCAACGGACTATGTTGCTATTGGAACGGTACAACAATTGAGCGATGATCGGATGATTCATAATCAATATTTGCCTAATCATTGGTGAATAGTAATTGATCAATCATTGTTTCATGATTGTCCACTACCTGTGCCTTCTGATGCTACCACAGTCCAAGAGGCGATTGGACAGTATGTGGCTTGACCGTCGATTCAAGTAGTTCTAAATTTTGACGTGGTATTATTTTTTAACTTAAAAGATAACACTTGTTTACTACTATTATTTTTTTATATCTTATATTGTTACTAAAAAATACATATATAATACTTTTTTTTAGTCTATTATACCAGATCTCTTAAATACGGCACATTTAAGAGATACGAAGCAAGTATCTCGTGCTAAATCGATGTCTAGTGGCCAATCATCGCGTACCAAGTCATTCAAGAAGAAGCCTTGGAAAAAGTATAGTCATATTTATGCGTTAAACTTCAGTAGAAATCTTGGCACTTTGATGACTATTGTTGGGAGGGCATCTAGCATAAATGATGGATGGACTGTGTCACTTCCTATATAAATTTCTGGTGTAGATCTCGGCCAAACGTATATATCGATCGAGTGCTTATTGCAACTATTTAAATATCAAATGATCGATTTAAGTATAATTCAAGTGTGGACAAGGTGAGTCCTCAATCTATTTATTTTTCTTTTATTTATGCAGAACATATATAATTATATTTATATTATCTAATTATATATATATCTTTTATATAAGGCGTGTTATTATCGACTTCAACATAATCACTCATCACATTTAGCAATGTTCTATGATTCTTCATATGTCAATCAATATCAAGAGAAGGATGTTAGCATCAGAGCTAAACAATTATGTGATAGAGCATTAACGCTTAACAGAAATCAAAAGTTGATAATCCCTTGGCCATTAAGGTTTGAACAAGGCCAAGATCATTGGATGTTGGTCATCATTGATCTGTTTAATAATCATGCTTGGTATTGTGACTCAGCTTCTATAGAATTGAGTAAAGATACAAAAACAGTTGTTGAAATATAAGAGTTATAGTTACATATTAGTTTCTTCTATTATTTTTTGTAATATTTAATAAAAACTAACCGTTTTAAACCTTGATAGGGCATGGAAGTTGTGGAACAAGTTTCGAGGCATTTCCCTCAAAAAATCTCATAAGCTTATATGGACAAAAGTTATGGTATGTACAAGTCAATATTAATAATTTTATTAATTTTACAATTGAACAATAAAGATGTTTGAATATGAAAATTCATGTACACTTGTTTTTTGTAGGTTCCACAACAAAATAATGGAGTCATGTGTGGTTATTATGTCATGAAGTTTATGAGCGAAATCATCACAAATATCAAAATTCTAATTGATGATGTGGTAATATCTTTTGCCCATATACATAATTTTTTTAACATATTTGAGTTTGTTTTTGTAAATAAATGAAATTATATTCTTATTTTGATTTTAAATACATGTAGTTCTTTGGTTAGAACAAGACAGGCTACGATCAGCAAATTTTTGATGATTTACGAGAGGAATGGGCAGAACACATGCTTCAAATTATATCATCACAAGAAGAATCAGGAGAAGATTCTTATGATCTTGAATAGCATATGACAACATAACAGTAAATTTTTTAATGATTTAATTTCTCTTTCTATTCCTGTGTCTGAAATCACTTGTTTGATTGATGATTATATGCTCATGTATTTAGGGGGATGCATTGTTTTATGGACCTATTTTTGGCCCAAACTATATCTCATATCTCTTTCCTAATATTCCTTACGAACTCATATTAGCACTTTATTAATCATTTGTTTATAAATATGAATTTATCTGGAATCTCTGCTAGTATTTTTAATGCTATAATGAGCTCTAAATGGACAAATCAGGTGTACATAATTCTGATTTGTTTCTTGGTTTGTATGAGTTTTGGTGCCCATGAACGTGTTCCATATGTTTAAGGGCACCAAAACTCACACAAGCCAAGTAAGAAATCGGAGTTACACTTGATTTCATATTTAGAGTTCATTATATATATCATTTAAAAATACTAGTAGAGATTCCAAATAACTTCATATATATAGACAAATGATTAATAAAGTGCTAATATGAGTTCGTCGAATGTCGCTGTATGTGGTAATCTCTTTTTGATGGTAATATTTATAATGATTTAATTTCTTTATTCGTATGTCTAAAGTTTAGACTGCTTGTTTGATGGATGTTTTACGTGCTCATGTGTATGTAGGGGAATATGAATTGTTATATGGATCAGCTGTTTTTTTGTCATAATGCTTGTGAAGGCCAATCAAGATTCTAAGCCAACCAAGCTTACTCGATCGCATAATTACACTTTGACGACATTATTTTATTTGTAATTTAAGTTAACTATATGTATTATATATACATTATTTGTTTTTGTAATAAATTTAATTATCAAGTAATTAAATATATTTAAATTTTTAATTATTTGTATTATTATTTAAATTTTAGTTTTTTTATGCTATATATATTAAATAATAATGAGAATAAAAAAAAAAATACGGCATATAAGGTAAAGTCAGTTCATCCCGTGAACCGAATTTACCTTTTAAGTCGCCAAATTTAAAGTCGGTTCAGCGAACCGACTTTAATGCCTATTTCTGTAGTAGTGAGAGTAATATTTTATCTTGATTAATTACAATATTATGATAGAACTTATAAGGATTATTATTTAAGTTTTTGAGATTGAAAGGTCCATATTTTTTATGAACTTTCACATAGTATTAGAGGTTTAGTCAATTAAGCCAAAAAATTTGAGTCCTACCGCACAAAAAAAATAAAATGAACCTTGTAAAAATAAAAAGGGACAATTGACTCAAATAGAATAGAATATAATAAAATTGCTTAAAAATACAAAGTTATAAGCTTTAACATAGATCTACACTTTGAGAGAATATTAACAGTAATATCTCACATATTATGTTATGATGGAGTTTATAAAGATTGTGGGTATCTTCATCCATTATGGTTAACCTCTTTGGATTAGAAAGCTCAAATTTCTTATAGACTTTGACATAGTATCAGAATTTCAATTGATTGGACCAAAAATCTTGGACCTTACCTCACAAAAACAAATTTGGTAAAAAATGATAAGTGACCAAAATTTAATAAAATATATTAAAAAATATAAAGTGATAGGTTTTACGAGAGATAAAAAGTTACATTTTGAGGAAATATGTTAATGATAATGAAGTCCTACATTGATTAGAGATTAATCTATAATAGAGTTTATAAAGATGGTGAGTGTTAACTTAATCTTTTAAGATTAAAAAATTCAAATTTTTTATAGACTTTGAAACATTTATAGTGAATCATTCATTAAATATTTATAAGAAACAAATCCTAATTCTAATTGAACTACCCAAGAGTCATAAACTTCTTGAAATCAATATTCTTCAAAACTTGTTGTGTGTAGAATTTACCTAGTTTTTGTTTTATCTATAAGTGATCTAAATGTAATAGAATATAATAAAATAGATTTAAAAAAAATCAAAATATATAAATATTCTATCTATTATATTAATATTTTGGGATTGAAAAGCTGTTTACTTAATCATTTGTTACATATTTATAAGAAAAAAATCATAATTCTGCCCATGAGCCATAAACTCCTTGAAATCATTATACTCTAAAACCTTTTATACGTGGAATTTGCTTAATTCTTGTATGATCTGCTAGTTCAAGGTGGGGTCTCTAATATCAAATTTAACAAATTCATAATCGGATTAAGGATCACTGAATTACCATATTTAGCCCATAATTAATTATGTACAGAAATATTTATGGTCCAAACATGAACATTTTAATTTTAACTATGAGAGAAAAATATCAAAATTATAAGTAAAAAATAGCGTGGCAGCAATCATTTTTGGTCTGGCTTTATATCACTGAAAATTACGTAGTAAATTACTAAATTGGATAATTACACATTTCTTTTTATTTTTTTAATATATTTTTTGCTTCAAGTTTTTAGTGTTTTTCGATCTTTTTTCCCGAAAAAAATTTAACACGTTATTATTTTGTACCTTCAGGGACCTTTCTCACAATAATTTGTCGGTAAAAATACTACCCGACATCGAAAAGAATATGAACGTCAGTGTTTAGTAAGTCATGAATTCCTCTAGGAAAAATCTTCATTGAATTAACACTAACAAAGGGTCAAAATTAGTAGTAAAATAAATGTGCTAAAAAAACAATTATTAGATGTCTTTACGTGGAAAGTATTCATTTTCTCAAATAAACGTGTTATTTATTTATTAGTTCTTGCATTTGAGTTCTAACTTTTCAATTAGTTTATCAAAAATGGAAAGGGAAAAAAAATGTTAATCCAAATATCCCTTATAACAGGACCATTTGGATAACAGCCCCTTAGAATTATGACATAATGTTAATGCAAAGTGATTAGTCATTTTAACTAAAGAATGAGTTCTATTATTAACTCTTCTGGTCGGATACTTGGCATACAAAACTCCTTAAAAGGATTGTGTAAATTCTTATTAATCCTCCGAGCACCTTTTGAGATATCTTCCAATTCTCTTCCACAGGGTTTTGATTACAAACTTTGCATCTTCCTCCACATAAATAGCTTTTCTTTTGTGCTGACGACTACGTCTAAGAAATAGATCATGCTTCCAAGCTTCTATGATAACCCCAGAGTGATCAAAAACTACAAATTTAATTGTAATTGTTAATAATGATCCAAAACAATATTAGGCCCAAAACCTAATATGCCCTTAAACCCTCAGCTACCTTTTATATATATTTATATGTTTGTTTCTGCGTGAAAGGTGAATAGCAACCACCAGAGAAAAAAAAAAGAGAAGCTGTAGAAAAATAGCAGCTGCATAAAAGAAGAAAACCAGCAGGTGCGTGAATAGCCACAAGAAGCAGCAGCTGATATAAGAGAAGAATAGATCATAAATCCAGCCCTCTGCGTCATTTTCTTCATTGTTGTTCTGCGCCTGTCCCTTCCTCACCATTCCTCAGCAGCAGCAACCTCCTCAGCGACGCAAATGCCACCAGTGACGTTGTTTCAGCTTCATTCCCAATTGTTTGCCATCGCAGCAGTCGTCTTTCCTGGTTTATTGCTGCGCGAACTAAGACAGTGACAACACTTGGTGCTGTGAGCCTATGCAGATTTCAACCTCATCTAGTTGATATCAGATTTTGGTGCAGTTGGTGATGTTTATGATGTTTATGGTAATATCTGATTCAATATCAAATTTATTAATTTATCTTGCTATATATTACTAGTAAATTAGAGGAGATATTTTGTGGGTTGATTTTGGATCTTGGTATAATTTGTTAAGCTCTCTGGAAATTGTTGGTTATATTTCCATTTGATTATTAGTGGATTTTTTCTCGGTGTGCCGTCGTCAGTGGAGTAGACTTTTCAAATTGAAAAGTTGAACCACTTAAATCATTGTATGTCATTTATTTTCTTACTGCTGATTATTTTACTGTTACCCATTATTATTAATTTGTGCAACCAAAATTGGACCCGATCTTCGCTTCCGCAAGTACTAATTTACAATAAATTTAGTATCAGAGCATTGGGTTATTCTGTTATTTATTGGAACTGATCAAGTTTGCTCTTTTTGGATTTATTTTGAGCTTCTGGTTATCTGATTGGTTTCATATTTTCTGGGTTATACTTCTGTTTATTCAATATTGGGTTTTCTATCATAGCGGCAAAATATGAAATTGAGAAATTCAATGGTAGAAATTATATCAATCTTTGGCGTATGAAGATGCAGGCCGTATTAGTTAAAGAATGGCTCATTAAGACACTTGAAGGTAAGGATAAATTGCCAGAAAAATTAACTGATGAAGAAAAAGATGCATTAATGGAAAATGCTCTCAGTTCAATTCAGTTATCCTTATCTGATAAGGTATTACGCGAAGTTGGTGATAAGGAATCTCCTGCTGGGTTATGGCTTAAATTGGAGAATTTGTATATGACCAAGTTTTTGACGAGTCGGTTATATTTGAAGTAGCGTTTGTATACATTCAGAATGTCAGAAGGTACACCTTTGCACGATCATCTTAATGAATTTACTAAAATTATTCGTGATTTGAAAAATGGTGGTGTTAAGATTGATGATGAGGATCAGGCCTTAGTTCTATTATGTTTTTTACCTCATTCATTTGAACATTTTGTTGATAACATGCTATATGGGCGAGACACTATTTCTTTAGAAGATGTCAAAGTAGCTTTGAATTCCAGAGAGTTGAAGAAAAAGGTGTCTACAAGCAGTAATGATAATAGCAATGGTTTATTTGTTAGAGGTAGAAATCAAGAAAAAGGCACAAGCAATAATAGAGGCAAATCTAGATCCAAATCTAGAAAAAGAAAAGATAAATGCAACTATTGCCGTCAGGAAGGGCACTGGAAAGGAAATTGTCCAAAACTCAAAGGTAAAGGAAAATCTGCCACAACGTCTTCTGGTACTAATGATGTTGTTGGTGTTGCAGATAGTTCTGGTTCTGATGATGAAAATATTTTATCAGTATCTATTGGTTCTCCTGGAGATGTTTGGATTCTTGATTCGGGTTGCACTTACCATATGTGCCCCAGTAGAGATTGGTTTGCTTCTTATCAGTCTATTGATGGGGGCGTTGTCTTGATGGGAAACAATATGTCCTGCAAGGTTTTTAGTATTGGTACTGTCCGAATTAAGATGCATGATGGTATTGTTAGGACTTTAAAATATGTTCGCCATGTTCCAGATTTGAAAAAGAATTTGATATCTTTGGGTACTCTTGATTCACAAGGCTACAAGTATGTAGCTGAAGGTGGAGTTTTAAAAGTTAGTAAGGTGCTCTCGTGGTTATTAAAGGGCAATTTTCGCGTGGTGTCTATATGCTTTAGGGTAGCACTATTATTGGCAATGTATCAGTTTCATCCTCGTTAGATCAAGATTCAGACACTACTCGATTATGGCATATGCGGCTTGGGCATATGAGTGAGGCAAGGATGTCTATTTTGAGCAAACGAGATTTGCTTTGTGGTCAGAAAACTAGGAAGCTTGATTTCTATGAGCATTGTGTCTATGGAAAGCATCGCAGGGTCAAGTTCAGTACAACCATCCATAAAATGAAAGGTATTGTTGATTATATTCATTCAGATCTTTGGGGTCCTTCTCATGTTGTGTCTAAATGTGGTGCTTGGTATATGTTGACTTTTATTGATGACTTCTCTCATCATGTTTGGGTGTATTTTCTAAAGAACAAGAATGATGCATTCTCAAAATTTGTAAAATCAAGGCTTGTATAGAAAATCAAACAAGCAATAAAATTAAGCATTTGAGAACTGATAATGGTTTGGAATTTTGTGACAGTCAGTTTAATGAGTTTTGTGAAAGGAATGGCATAGTGAGACATCGCACTGTGTGTTATATACCACAGCAAAATGGAGTATTAGAACGTATGAATAGGACTCTCTTAGAAAGAGCTCGTTGTATGCTTTTTCAAGCTGACTTGGATAAATCCTTTTGGGATGAAGCTTGTAACCATGCCTGCTATTTGGTGAATCGGTCTCCATCAACTACAATTGAGTTGAAGACTCCGTTTGAGGTATTCTTTGGTACTCCTGCTAATTATTCTGATTTGAAAGTTTTTGGTTGTCCTGCTTATGCTCATGTTAATGATGGTAAACTTGAGCCTAGGGCAATGAAATGCATATTTTTGGGGTATCATTTTGGGGTGAAGGGTTATAGATTATGGTGTGTTGAACCCAAGTCACCTAAATTTTTGATTAGCAGAGATGTTAAATTTGATGAGTTTTCCATGTTGCAAAAGAAAAAAGAGTCTACTGTTACAGATAAAGACCACGGTGTTAGTGAGCAGGTGGAGCTTGAGAGTGGAGCTCCTAGTCAAGTGCAAGAAGGCACTTCAGATCAGCCATCTGTGGATGAGATAGATGATTATGCTCATGATGTAGTAGAAGAGAAACATGAGCAACCATATAGTATCGCTAAGGGTAAAGGAATAAGAGAGATTCGTCGCCCTCAGAGGTACGCAAATGCAGACTTAGTTTCTTTTGCATTGTTAGTGGCAGAGTTTATAGAGGTGTATGAACCTTCTAGTTATCATGAAGCTATCACTTGTGATGAGTCTGTTCAGTAGTTGGTTGCTATGAATGAAGAGATTGAATCACTTCATAAGAATCATACTTGGGAATTGGTGAAACCGCCTAAGGGCCAGAAGATTGTTGGAAACAAATGGGTCTTCAAGAAAAAGGAAGGTATACCTGAGGTTGAAGCAGCTAGGTTTAAGGCACGTGTTTTTGCAAAGGGCTATTGTCAGAAGAAAGGTATTGACTTCAATGAAGTATTTTCACTTGTTGTGAAACATAGCTCTATTCGTGTGTTGCTTGCTATGGTTGCATTGTTTGACATGGAATTAGAACAGCTTGATGTCAAGACAGCCTTCTTACATGTGAGCTTTAAGAACAAATATATATGCATCAACCAGAGGGGTTTGTTGTTCCAGGTAAGGAAGATCATTTTTGTTTATTAAAAAAGTCTTTATATGGGCTGAAGCAATCTCCTAGGCAGTGGTATAAGCGGTTTGATTCTTTTATGATTGATCATGGTTACTCTAGGAGTGATTATGATAGTTGTGTTTATCATAAAAGATTTCATGATGGTTCATCCATTTATTTGTTGCTTTATGTTGATGACATGCTTATTGCTTCTAAGAATAAGTTCGAGATTCAGAAATTAAAGTCTCAACTTAGTGATGAATTTGAGATGAAAGATTTGTGTGCAACAATGAAAATTTACAGGGATAGACAAGCGGGCAAACTTTATTTGACTCAGAAAAGTTATATTGAAAAAGTTCTTGAATGCTTTGGCATGAAAGATTCTAAACCTGTGAGTACGCCGTTAGCTGCGCATTTCAGGCTTTCTTTGGATTTGTCACCACAGTCAGAAGAAGAAGAGCGGTACATGTCTCAGGTTCCATATGCTAGTGCCGTTGGCAGTTTGATGTACGCTATGGTTTGTACTCGTCCAGACATTTCACATGCAGTTAGTGTTGTCAGTAGATATATGGGTAATCCTGGTAAGGGTCATTGGCAAGCAGTGAAATGGATACTTTGGTATTTGAGAGGTACATCTAATTTTGGTTTAGTATATGATGGGAGTTCTAATATTGGTTACAGTGTTATTGGTTATGTGGACTCCAATTATGCTGGTGATCTGGATAGAAGAAGATCTCTGACAGGTTATGTCTTCACACTTTCTCATTGTGCCATTAGTTGGAAGGCTACTTTACAGTCTACAATTGCTTTGTCTACGACAGAGGCAGAATATATGGCAGCAGTAGAAGCAGTGAAAGAAGTCATTTGGCTTAGAGGTTTGGTTTGTGATTTGGGTTTACAACAGGATACTTCTATTATATTTTGTGATAGTTAGAGTGCGATACATTTGACTAAGAATACTATGTATCATGAAAGAACCAAACACATTGATGTCACATATCACTTTGTTTGTGACATTATCTCTCAGGATGCTATTGTTGTTAATAAGATAGTCACTACAGAGAATCCAACAGATATGTTAACCAAACCAGTTCCATTTAACAAGTTCAAGCATTGTTTGGACTTAATTGGTATTTGAAAAAGATGATCACCCTTCAGGGCTTTGGACGACGGTTATTTGGTAATCCGAGGAATTTCATTTGAAGAATTTGTTTTCTGTTTTGAGCCAGGGTGGAGATATGTTAATAATGGCTCAAAACAATATTAGACCCAAAACCCAATATGCCTTTAAACCCTCAGCTCCCTTATATATATTTATATGTTTGTTTCTACGTGAAAGTTGAATAGCAACCACCAGAGAAAAATAAAAGAGAAGCTACAAAAAAATAACAGCTGCATAAAAGAAGAAAACCAGCAGGTGCGTGAGTAGCCACAAGAAGCAGCAGCTGATATCAGAGAAGAATAGATCATAAATCCAGCCTTCTGCGTCATTTTCTTCATTGTTGTTCTACGCCTGTCCCTTCCTCACCATTCCTCAGCAGCAGCAACCTCCTCAGCGAGGCAAGTGCCACCAGTGACGTTGTTTCAGCTTCATTCCCAATTGTTTACCATCACAGTAGTCGTCTTTCCTGGTTTATTGCTGTGTGAACTAAGACAACGATAACACTTGGTGCCGTGAGCCTCTGCAGATTTCAACCTCATCTAGTTGATATCAGATTTTGGTGCCGCTGGTGATGTTTATGGTAATATCTGATTCAATATCAAATTTGTTAATTTATCTTGCTATATATTACCAGTAAATTAGAGAGGATATTTTGTGGGTTGATTTTGGATCTTGGTATAATTTGTGAAGCTCTCTGGAAATTGGTGGTTGTATTTCCATTTGATTATTAGTGGATTTTTCCTCGGTGTGCCGTCATCAATGGAGTATACTTTTCACATTGAAAAGTTGAACCACTTAAATCATTGTGTGCCATTTATTTTCTTACTGCTGATTATTTTGCTGTTACCCATTATTATTAATTTGTGCAACCAAAATTGGACCCGATCTTCATTTCCACAAGTGCTAATTTACAACAGTAATTATTTTATGTTTCTAGGTTGTATCAAAGTTAATTATATTTGAGTGCATTGTGGGGAAGAGGTTGCCCTAGTTAGATGGTATTGGTGTTATGCCATAATTCTCTAGACTTTTGTTTCCACAGAGGGTCTCATTTATCATCTTCTCTCGTTCATCAATTCCTTTCTCAATACTCCTTGATTGTAACGCCTTAAGTTGAGCTTTCAATCATTTAATATTTTCTGTAATGTAACCAAAATGATTTTCACTCTTTTCTATTAGCTTTGATGCTACCACTTCCAGAGAATTTAGTAAGCAACTGCTTGAGACCTTTTTCAATGCACTAGTGATCATTAATTTGTTGTTTACAACTACTATTTCTGAACCACATCTCATAAAATCTAAAATGTCTTTTTAAAAAAACTATCGATCGAGTCCCAAATAAATACAATAAGATTGGATTGTAGTCAGATATGTATGTTGGAAAATTGGAGACAATCACTTTTGGGTAGTTGTTATGAGAATACTCCTTTTGCCAAAACAAATTGAACTCTTCAACTCTGCTTGTTATTGTTCTAATGCAATGTTGTCCATCTAACTGACCTTCTTCAAATTTGAACTATGCAACTCTGCTTGTTATTGTTCTAATGCATGATCACTAAAGTCAAGGTGAAGAGTTTAGCAAAAATATTCTATTATGATTATTTTTAGAAGTTTAGAATGAAGTTGTAAGCAAATATGTCCAACTTGTTTGTGGATGACCAAATGAGCCCCCAATTCCAATGTCAATGTTGTTTTGAGATAATTTTTCCAAGTTAAATCAGAGAATTATTCCAACTTAAATTTTGATTCCAATTATAGAGCTCTAAGGGTTTTGAGATACCTGAAGTGGTGATTGCTAATGATATAACGTGTATTTTTTTTGTTGGGTAACCCCAGGTTCAAAGGTGAAGTCCTGATGTTAATGTTGTTTTCTTCACCTAACTCCCATTAGCTTCCTTTCACAATTAAATCTTTAGCCAAAAGTAAGTCTTTCCAGATATAGGAATTTGAATTTTTTGGTTGAGTTTAAGAGGAATGTTGGGATCTAGTATATTTACTATTAAAATCTCGGACCCATAATTTTTCAGGATAATCTATGAAATCCCAAGCTACTTTTGATAACGTTGCTTGGTTGAAATCCTTCAACTGTTTGAATGCTAATCATCATGCTTCCTTTGGTTGGCAGATGGAAGACCAAGCCATTGGTGTAAAATAAATTTTTTTTATTCAAAGTCATTTGTCCACCAGAAATTTCTTATGATTGAAATCACTTATTTCCCATAGAGTTGATTTGATCTCATTAAGAGTAGGGGTGTTGGTAAGGAAGTTGTTTTGTTCCACACTGACTATACTTGGAAAAAGATCTTGTATTTATGAACTAAAAACAAGATTTTTAGTTTGGAACATGTTGGGAAAATCAGGTATATTTTTCTTATTCTAAGTAGTTATTATTCACTTATGATTTAAATGAATAGAACTCAAACTAATCCGAAAAAATAATGCTAAAATAAACTAAAGAAGATATTAAAACAGAAATATTAAAGCAGAAAAATAATAACACCAAAAATTTAACGAGGTTTGGTATAAATGTTACTTAGGTCATCATGCATCGTTGACCACTTCCATTATCTTCAAATGGATGAACTCCAAATTACAACTAATTGGATAAAATCGAGCTAATCAATTACCTTACAAAAGAGAGGAAGATTTACAAATTTTGAGATGTTTTACAAATGGTGAAGGAGGGCTTTATTTATAGCCCCAAATCCAACACTCATATTCATTCCTAACCAATGTGGGACTTTTCTAATTTGCTCACTAAGGAGCTATATAACAAATCTCCACCTTAGCGACTTAGTGATTCTTAAATGATTTCTTCAATCACTAGATCAGCGACACCAATGCCAATTCAGATTTGCAGGATGTTAATCAAGTCCAGACAATGTTTGAACTTGATTGATGTTACCACCTTGGTCATCATATCTATGAGATTCTTTATAGTACTGATCTTCTGAACTAGTACTCCACCTTTTTTAATAATCACTCGCACAAAATGATAACGAATGTCAATATGCTTTATACGTGCATGGTAGACTTGGTTCTTTGCTAAATGAATAGCACTCTGACTATTAGAAAACACCTTAATATGTTTTTGACCAACTCCTAAGTCTTCAAGCAAACGTCGTAACCAAATAGCTTCCTTCACAGCCTCTGTAACTATTATATACTCTACCTATGTAGTAGACAAAGCAACTTTGGACTGCAAGGTAGACTTCCAATTGACTAGTGCTCTAGCAAGAGTAAACACATAACCAATAGTTGACCGAAGCTTATCTAAATCTCCTACATAGTTGGAATCACAATATCCGACTGTACATTAACCAACGGTATTATCCTGCTAAAATACTAAACCAACATCTATAGTATTTATAATATACCGTAGAATTCATTTCATAGACAACCAATGTCCTTTACTAGGATCATGCATGTACCTGCTTACAACACCAACCGCATGTGAAATTTCAGGTTTTGTACACACCGCATTTGCTATGGTACATTTGCCATATATTCTCATTTTGCATCATTCTTAGGAGATAATTGAGTACTAAGCTTGAATTGAGGAACTAGCGGAGTACTTATAGGTTTTGTCTGTTCATTCATACCAAAAAGTTGTAATACCCTCTTCAAATATTGACTCTAGGTCAAACTAAGCTTCCCTTTCTTCTTGTCTCTGTTTATCTCCATACCGAGAATCTTCTTGGATTCTCCCAAATCTTTCATCTCGAACTCTTGACTTAGTTGAGCCTTCAACTTCTCAATTTCTGCTTGGCTCTTCGATGTAATCAACATATCATCGATGTATAATATGAGATAGATGAAAGACTCATCTTGTAGCTTGCAAAAATACACACAATGATCATGTATGCTTCTGGTGTACTTCTGCTGCAACATAAATTGATTAAATCGTTTGTACAACTGCCTTGGAGATTGCTTCAATCCATACAATGATTTGTTCAGCTTACAAACCCAATTCTCTTTACCAGCAACATTAAACCCTTCTGGCTGAGACATATAGATTTCCACTTCTAAGTCACCGTGTAGAAACGTGGTTTTTACATCAAGTTGAACTAGTTCCAAATTGAACTATGCTACCAAGGCCAATAAAATTCTAATGGATGAATGTTTTACAACTAGAGAAAATATCTCATTATAATCGATTCCCTCCAGTGCCAATTCAGATTTGCATGATGAGGACTATAAATAGCCTACCTTGCATTTAGTTTAATCATCCTATCAAAAACAAGTAAGTCTTTGTATTCTTAGTTTCAATGTGAGTTGAGAGCTTTATCTTTGAGTGTCTATATTTCTCCTCAATTTGTGAGTTGTCTTTAAAAGGTGTCATAGTGTCTTTTATTATGTTTATAATACAAATAGTTTGTTTACTTATTTAGATCCAATATTAGTAAATTTAGAGTTATATATTCTAAATTTTACTCAACAATTGGTATCAGAGTAGGACAATCAAGGATCGTTCTTAGTGGAGCTATCTTGGGTTGTGAGGAGTTTGGTACTCTACAAGTTTCTTAGTTAAGCTTCTACGATATAGTCGAAGTCTTACCGATACAATGGGTGACGTTCAAGTAGTTGGAGGAATCAAAAAGCTCAACAACAAAAACTATAACACATGAGAAACATGATGGAGTCTTACCTATAAATTCAAGACCTGTGAGAGGTTGTTGGTGGTGACAAATTTAAACAACCAATAGTGGAATATGCAAACAGCATCTTGCGGAAGTGAAAAATTAAAGCAGGCAAAACGATGTTTGCTTTAAAGACCATAGTTGAAGAAGAAATGTTAGAGCACATTCAAGATGCCAAAACACCAAAGGAAGCATGTGAAACTTTTGTTACACTCTTTTCAAAGAAGAATGATACAAGACTATAACTTCTCGAAAACGAGTTGCTATCGATGGCGCAACGTGACATGACGATTTTCCAGTACTTTCATAAGGTAAAATCAGTATGCCGTGAAATTTTAGATTTAGATCCGGAAGCTCCTATTAGGGAAACTAGGATAAAGAGAATAATTATCCATGGTTTGAGACCTAAATAGCGAGGGTTTATTATCATTATACAAGAATGGCTGACACAACCATCTTTTATTGAGTTTGAGAATTTGTTGGCCGGTCAAGAAGCTATGGCTAAGTAAATGGAAGGAGTCTCACTGAAGGGTAAGGAAGAAGTGCTCTATACCAACAAAAGTATAGGCACTTTCAAGAGGTACAATGGAAGTGGATCTAATAAGGATGGTGACAAAAAAAATTTCTCAAGGAAAGGGAGGCTTTCGTCTAGGGAAAGCTTGGAAGAATCACAGTAACAATAGAAAATTTGATGGTAACTGTTATAATTGTGGGAAGATGGGTCACATGGAAAAAGATTGTTGGAGTAAGAAAAAGCTTGTTGAAAGTAATACAGCTACTTTCAGTTCTAAGGAGCATATCGAAGATGGTTGGGAAGCCGAAGCATTATTCCCTATAGAGAAAGAAGAATTAGCTTTTATGGTGACAACATCAAAACAGATTGACTATAAGAATGACTGGATCATAGATTTAGGCTGCTTAAATCATATAACGGGTGATAAATATAAGTTGGAAAGCATGTCTGAGTATAAGGGATGTCATGAGTGGATGATAGATATAAAGGAAGAGATCGATGCATTTCAGCAAAATCAAACTTGGGATATGGTGCTAAAACCAGGATATGTGAAACCCATATCCTGTAAGTGGGTTTACAAGATAAAGCATCTATAAGGCACGATTGGTAGCTTGTGATTTCTTCAATAGTACGGACTAGACTGTAATGAAAGTTTAGTCCGGTGGTGAAACTTACAACTGTACGAGTCTTACTTTCACTTACAACTAATAAAGATTAGAATTTATGGTAGATAGATGTGAATAATGTTTTTCTTCATGGAGAGTTGGATTGGGAGATCTACATGATCCAACCAATGGGTTTTTAGAGCCAAGATCATCTTGAATATACATGCAAGCTACGGAAAGAACTTTACAGATTATAACAAGCACCCAAGATATGGTATAGTAAGATTGTTAATTTTTAACATAAAGTGGTTATTCAGTAACACATACAGATTCTAGCTTGTTTTTCAAAGCTAATGAAGGAAAGCTAGCTATCGTGCTAGTGTACGTATATGATTTAATCATAACTGTTGATGATGAGGTAGAAATTCTTTGAAAAATGAGAATTTATCAGTCTGTTTCTAGATGAAGGAACTTGGACACCTCAAGCACTTTCTTGGTCTAGAGGTTGACAACACATAAGAAGGAATATTTATTTTTCAACAAAAATATTCCAAAGATTTGTTGAAGAGGTTCAGAATGCTTGAATGAAAATTGATTTTGACGCTAATGGAACCAAATGCCAAAATGTGTACATATGAAGGAAAAAGTTTGGAAGATGCGATAATGTTTCAAAAATTGGTAGGCAGTCTGATGTACTAAACCTTAATTCGACCTAACATTTTTTATGTTGTTAGTGTAATGAGTTAGTATATGCAAAATCCAAAGAAGCCTCATTTGGAAGCAGTTCGGCGAATATTGAGATATGTGAAGAGTACAATTGCCTATGGTTTTTTGTACAAGAAAGGTGGAGACGGAAAGTTAGTTGGTTATTGTGATGCTGACTATACAAGAGATCATGACACGAAAAGATCAAAAACTGGATATGTGTTTAAGCTTGGTTCTAGAACAATTTCTTGGTGTAGCAAGAGATAGCTAACATTATCATTATCAACCATTGAAGATGAGTATCGAGCAGCGGCAATGGCAGCTCAAGAGAGTACATGATTGATACAACTAATGAATAATCTACAACAACCAATAGATTATGCAATTCTGTTATACTGTGAAGTGCACTATCACTTTATCAGAGAAAAGGTTTTGCAAGAAGAAATTGAGATAAGGAAAATCAAGATAGATGATCAAGTTGCGGACTTATTCACAAAAAGCTTAAGTATTGGTAAGTTTGAAATGTTTCGTTGTCAACTTGACACAGTAAAAATAGTGAGAGTTAGTGTTGAGGGGGAAGTGTTGAAAATCAACACCAATTCAATAAATGGAGTGGTTGATGGATATAGAAAAATAAATGGAGTGGTTGAAGGATGTAGGAAAATAAACGGAGTTGTTGAAGGATGTAGAAAAATAAATAGTGGTTGAAAGATGTAGAAAAGAGAAGTGTGTAGAATGTGATTTATGTAGCTAGAATTATTTCTTAGTTTTATAATTGTGTGGAATAGATTGCATGACGATGACTATAAATAGCCTATCTTGCATTTGGTTTAATCATCCCATCAAAAACAAGTAAGCCTTTTTATTCTTAGTTTGAGTGTAAGTTATGAGTTTTATCTTTGAGTGTTTGTATTTTTTTTTAATTTGTGAGTTATCTTTAAAAGATATTATAATGTCTTTTATTGTAGATATAATATAAATAGTTTGTTCACTTGTTTGGATCCAATATTAATAAGTTTAGAATTATGCATTGAACACTGAATACGTTGAAGGTTATAAATCAGTCATAGTTTTTACAAAATAATAACAACTTATATATACTTTTTAAGTTTTGATTTATTACATGATGCAACAAAAAGTAGTTGAAATATTTAATTTGGCCTAATTCATTATTGAAAAATTGAGTAAACCTAATAAAAACAGGGAAATACAAGAAGTTTTTTTCGCCAAAGCACGCACGCACGCACGCACGCACGCACTTATGTAATTTACAGGGTTGGAACTGACGTCTCGAAAGTGTCAAGACTTAATAACAAGCTTAGACTCAAGATTTCTCCTTATATTTTTCTCTTCTGGTTTTAGCTTTATATGGCATTATATTTGTTTTTTTATTTTGTTAAACTTTTTAATTTATTTAAAGTTCTTTACATAAGAAAATTATAACGTCTTTGACTATTTGTTAGTTTTTTCATCATTAATTTTATTTTTTAATATTAATTTTATTTAATTCTAATATACTAATTGCAGTCTCCCATTAATACCATAAATCATATAATATTTTTTTATACTTTAATTTAATTTTTTTAGTTTTTCTTTTTACATCATGATATATGTGTTTAATTGTTCTACTTGTTTGTTTATATAATTTTGCGTTCTTTAATTTATTTTATTTATGTATAATTTCAATAATTTATTAATTGTATTTTTTCTTTTATTTATGTTAGATAATTTTTTTTTAAGTTTTGTATTCGTAACATGATATGATTAAAAGCTCAAACTCCACCCCCATTGGAAAAAAGATTTCTAGCCCTGCCGCTTGTGCCTAGGGCCTGCCTATCAAGCTTAAATTGTTTTTTTTAATATATATTTTTGAAGAGACCTGACAAATAATCAAATCTCTGGACTTCTTCCACCTGGACTGGACTGGGAAGCTTAGCATCAATTCAATACCTGTAAGTGTTTCTTCGTCCTCTTCCTTTTAAATGGTTTTTGCTTCTTTCAGCAACCAAAAAAAAAAGCATTTTTATTCGATAATAAATTTATAATATACCTGTCATACTTTCTTCTGGAAAATATACATACCCCTTTGACACTGCTTTTGTAATTGTGCAGCCGCCTGAGTAATAATAACTTCACCGATGAGTTGCCAAGTAGTTATATATGGTGGCCTTAAAATATAAAGCCCTTTTAATATTTCTGAGAATCACTTTTAAAATAATAGAAATACGTTTTTCAGAGAAAGAGATTTATTTAAAACAAATACTAAACTTTCTTTTCTTTTCTTTTCTTTTTTTGAAAAATTTATTGTCTTAAAAAAGTGAACATAACTCAAATAGTTGATTCATTTAATCGACATAAAAGGATGAGCACTCCTCGAAGTTGAAAACAAAAATTGTTATGCTTAACGAAAAGGCAATTATACCATGAAAGATAACGAAAAAAATGTAATGGTTGGGATGGGATTGTTTTAACTAACAAATATACATATTTAAGAGTATTTCATGTTCATTATAACTAATTATTGAATTACCAATATAAATATAAATAAAGATATAGATTATAATAAATCTTACATTTTATTCGCGATTTCTGAGACAAATGATATCATAATTTTTAAAATATTATTTTTTCGATACATGAGAATTTGATACACTTGTTAATTATAGCTTCATTATTAAATTAGTAATAACGAAAATATTTATAATTAAAATAAAATTTATGTTAAGTAAAATTTAGATTAGATAACTTCAAATTTATTAATATTGGACTTAAATAAAAAAAATAAATTATTTATATTATATTCACAATAAAATACACTATAACATTTTTCAAAAATCACTCACAATTTGAATAGAAATACAAATACTCAAAAAAGAAAAACCCATGACTCACATTTAAACTAAGAATACAAAAACTTATTTTTTTAAGAATGTATAATCCAAATACAATGGAGGTTATTTATAGTCCCCATCATATAATATGCACCACACAAATATAAAATCAAGAAATAATTCTAACCATACATTATTACCACATTTTACATCATTCTCCTAAAAAATTTCTTTTCTATATCCTTTTAGAATTTTCTCTTAAAAACTTTCTTCAACATTTGTTGAGAAGCTTCCATTGTATTGGATTTAAATAATATGGATTGGGATTTTATTTTCCTTAGGCTTTGTAATGAACTGGGGTTAATCTTTAACACTAGCTCTCACTATTTTTACTATGTCGAGCTGACAGTGAAACATTTCAAACTTGCTAATGCTTAAGCCTTTTGTGAACAAGTTTGTAACTTGATCATCTGTTTTGATTTACCTCATCTCAATTTCTTCTTGCATAACATTTTTCCTAATAAAATGATAATGGACTTCAACATACTTATTCTCTGCCAAACACATTACCTACTGATTGTCACATTATAATGGAACTACATAACCTATTGGTTGATGTAGACTATTGATTAGCTGTATCAACTATGTACTCTCTTGAGCTGTCATTGTCACTACTCGATACTCAGCTTCAATGGTTGATAATGATACTGTCGGTTATCTCTTACTATACTAAGAAATTATTCTAGAACCAAGCTTAAACACAAACTCTGTTGTTGATCTCCTGGTGTCATGATCTCCTACATAGTCAACATCGCAGTAAGAAACTAACTTGTCATCTCCATCTTTGTTATATAAAAGACCATAGTCAATTGTACTCTTTCACATATCTCAGTATTCATCAAATTGTTTCCAAATAAGGCTTATTTGGATTTTGCATGTACTAACTCATCAAACTAATTGCATAAGAAATATCAGGTTGAGTTAAGGTTAAGTCGATTAGACTACCTACCAATTTTGATACATTGTCGAATCTTCCAAATCTTTTCCATTTGACACACATTTTGGCATTTGGTTCCATCAGCATGGAAATTAGCTTGCATTCAAGCATCATGAATCTCTTTAACAAATCTTTTGGAATATTTTTGCTGATAAAGAAATATTCCTTCCTGTGTGTGATCAACCTCTAGACCAAGGAATTGCTTGAGCTGTCTAAGTTCCTTCATCTGGAAACATACTGATAAATTCTCCTTTGTTTGAAGATTTTTTTTCCTCATCATCACCGGTTATGATTGAATCATCTATGTACACTAGCAAGATAACTAGCTTTTCTTCATTGGCTTTAACAAACAAGTTGGAATCTATAGGTATTACTGAATAACCACTTTGTGATAAAAATTCAAAAAGCTTACCATACCCATTGGTTGGATCATGTAGATCTTCCAATTCAACTCTCCTTGAAGAAAATCATTCCTTACATCCATGTGCCACAAATTCTAGTCTTTATTGGCTACAACTACAAGTAGGACTCCTACTGTTGTAAGTTTCACTATTGGACTAAACGTTTTATCATAGTCTAGTCTATACTATTGAGAGAAACCCCGAGCTATCAATCGTGCCTTGTACCTCTTAATTGACTCATCTGGATGACACTTTATCTTGTAAAACCACTTACAAGATATGGGTTTCACATCTCTTAGCTTTCTACCAAATCCTAAGTTTGATTTTGTGTAAATGCATCAATATCTTCTTTCATAGCTATCATCCACTCAAAAATTTGTGATGCTTCTTCAAACATCTCAGGTTCTATTATAGTTGCTTCTTCAACTATGGGTTCACTAACATATTTAGGATTTAGCCTTCATGTACTTTTGACCTTTGGAGTTAAGATTATGGAGTTGATTCTTCCATTTCACTAGGCCCACTTTCTTCATTTCGTTATTCATATACACCAGTTTGCTAAGGATTATGAGTTACTCTTTGTTCGAAATCATGACCATTTAGATCTCCTGATTCATCTGAACTTGGTTGGAGTTGAACAATATGATTCTCCATCTTTTGTTGCAGTTTGTCTCCAAATTTTCTCGAGTCTGGCAACACCTCTTTCTTTAAGGACCACCAAGAAGATGCTTCATTGAACACCATATCTCGTGAAGTGTAGCATCTTCCACTCGTTGTATCACAATATTTTCACCTGTTTTCTAACTATCGTATCCCACAAAGATACATCTAACAGCTTCTTGGCAAACTTGCTCCGTAAATGATCAGGAACAAATACATAACATACATAGCCAAAAACTCAAAAGTAGCTAACTGTAGGTTTCATGCTTCACAGTTTCTCAAAAGGTGAAACAAATCCTAACCTCGGTTAAGGAAATATGTTGATCACAAAGGCTGCAACCCTCATTGCTTTAGCCCAAAATCTCCCAGGTACATTCTTTTCTTGTAGTATACTTCAATAAATTTCTACAATATGTTGGTTTTTTCTCTCCGCTGCACCATTTTTTTGTGGCGTGTTGGCATAAGTGTAATGATGTATTTGAGAGAACTGGTTTGAGCTATATTCTCCACCATTATCTGTGCACAAGCAACATATCTTATTTCTTACTTCTCCTTCAGTTGACTCTCTAAACTCTTTAAACTTTGAGAATCTGTCATATTTTTTCTTTCATAAAGAAAACTCACACATACCTTGAGAAGTCATCAATGAATGTCACCATGTACCACATATTGCCAATTGATAGTTGTTTAATCGGCCCGAATACATTAGAGTGAACTAACTCTAATGGTTTTTTCTTTAAACTTTGATTCCTTGTATGACAATTGGTGACTTTTACCATACTGACATCCTTCACAAACTGTGTCTATTCGTACGTCTAGTTAAGGAAGCCATTTAAGAATCAACTTCTTCATCATCACACTTAGCATGGAATAGCTAACGTGACATAACCGTATGTGCTATAGATCTTCTGTCTCATTTTTTCTTATCCTGTCTATATATGCAGATTTTGTTGACATCATGTAGACTGATTCCAATCATTGCCTCTCCATTGAACCATAGATAACAAGTTTTTCTTCATTCCTAGGACATGATAAACATCTTGAAGTGAAACTTGGTTAGAATTATATCGAGGCATAACTATCATCTTACCAATGTAAGCTATCGGTAACCTTGAGTTTTTCTTCACTCCTAGGACATGATAAACATCCTTGTATAGCGATAATGAACCCTTGATATTCATATCTCAAACTATGGATAATTATTCTCTTTATCTTGATTTCTCCAATAGGAATTTTTAGATTTAACTTTGAAATTTCGTGGCATATTGACTTCACCTTGTGAAAGTACTAGGTAATCGTCATGTCACGTTGCACCATCGATAGCAACTCGTTATCGAGAAGTTGTAGCCTTGTATCATTCTTCTTTAAAAAGAGTGTAACAAAAGTGTCCTATGCTTCCTTCGGTGTTTTGGCATCCCGAGTGTGCTCCAATATTTCTTCTTCAATTGTGGTCTTTAAAGCAAACATCGTTTTGCCAATTTTAATTTTTCACTTCCGCAAGATGTCATTTTCATATTCTGCTGCTAGTTGTGTAACTTCACCACCAACGAAAACCTGCCACAAGTCTTGACCTTATAGGTAAGACTACATTCATTGTCCACATGTTGTAGTTTTTGTTGTTAATTTTCTTGATTCTTTCAACTACTTGAAGGTCACACATCGTACCGACAAGACTTCGATTATACGGAACAAGCTTGACTAACAAAGTTGCATAGTACCAAACTCCTTACGACATAAGATAGTTCCACCAAGAACCATCCATGACCGTCCTACTCTTATACTAATTATTGAGTAAAATTTAGAATACATAACTCTAAACTTACTAATATTGGACCAAGTAAGTAAATAAATTACTTGTATTGTACTCACAATAGTATAACACTTTTCAAAGATCACTTATAATATGAAAAAAATACATACACTAAAAAAGAAAGCTCACGACTCACACTTAAACTAAGAATATAATGACATTTTTTAGGAATACATAACCCAAATACAATGGAGACTATTTATTGTTCTCACCATGCAATCTACACCATATAAATATAAAATTAAGAAAAATTCTAACTACACGTTATTACAACATTCTACACATTTCTCCTAAAAAATCTCTTTTTATATCATTCTATAATTTTCTTTAACATTTATGGAGAATAAGGTTTAGATAAAATTGATTAAACTTTTATTTTTCTTGAACTTTGTAATTAGTTGGGATTCATCTTCAACAATTTCGAATAATAATAATATAATATATGCAAAGTGATAGAAAAATTAATTATGTGTTTTTTAAAAGAAATTTTGATTCTTATGATTCGGTAATAAGATTTAATTCATTTCATTTTAACTAATAAATTTAAATCATATAAAAGTATTATTTGTTAAAAAAAATTAAGAAATCGAAAGTTGTGGAAACCTATAAAGAAGAATGTTTCTCATTAGTGTATTTATTTACTTTTAAAACCCCGTAATCGAAAACTCTTTAAATTAGTTAAATGTATATATAACAAAAAAAAATTAATACTTTACATGAAATATTTTTATTTTTATTTATTATTTTTTTTTAATAAATTAAAAACAGAAGTTGGCCAAAATAATTTTTTTATCATACTTATTTAAATAAAATGAATTATTTGTAGAAGAAGAATAACATTCATATTCTCATTTTTTATAGGAATGTAGAAAAAAAATTGTTCGCAAAGTTTCGTAAAAGATAATTCGGATTTGGCATAGAAAAAATAGTTTTGACTTGTTAGAATAGATTTGGAGAACAATTTATTTATTTATTTATTTATTTAGACAAGAAATCAAGTTCAGGACTTTTAGATTTGGAAAATATTTATTAAAATAGTTTAAATTTTATTTATTTACTAAAAAAAATTAATGTGTTTTTTTTAAAGTTGAGGACGTTTAGAAGGGAATCAAATTTCAACAAAATTAGTAATGTGGGGCACTAAATACATAGGGTGTTATTTAACGAGTAAACAAAGAAACTGAAATCATTACAGATAAGTTAATTCTCATTACTATTAAGTAAACATGCTCAAAGTTCAGAGGGAGAGAGAGTCCTTGCTTGATCTTGGGGAAAGAAAAAAACATAAAAAAAAATAAAAAAGAGAGAAGAAATAAATGCAATTGTTTGATCAATAGTTGGATAAACATTGAAGAATATATCCAATTGCTTCTTTTTTAATTATAAATTGCCATAAATTATGTGTTTAGTTATGGATGAAATTAATTAAAAAATTAATACACATCATAATTTAATAAAAATTAAAATTTTAGATTAAATTGATTAAATTTAAAAAATTAAAAAATTAAAAAATAAATTATATAATTAAAAAATTAAAAATAAAATTATAATATCTTAAATAAATATATACCCAAAAAAAATTTAAATAAATAAAGCTAGTATAATATTGTTTATTCAAAGTTAATAAATAAATGCATATAAAAATTTTATTATTAAAACTATTTTTTTTTTGAAATGATTATTAACATTATTAAATAAAGCAGATGAAAGATAATGGCAATATATGTAACTAAATTGAAAATTAAATTGATAAAATTTCAAAAAATTAAAGATTATATGATGTGAACATTATATTATAATATATTTAATAAGTTATTAAGTAAATATAAAATTTAAATAAAATTATCGTAATATTTGGTATTAAATATGTAATGGATATACAATCTAAGGTGTGCAGATATCCTGTTATGATATAGCGAGATAATAGGATTGGTTTAGCGATGGCTTAGGCTCAAAGAGTTTGGTAAAACGTACAACCCAGTTGACAGAATACCTCGTTGTCCAAATATGAGGTTCTAGATATAAAAATCTGATGAAATTACGAAATATTGATGTGATCATGGTCCTCCTTCTCCATGAATGATCTGAAAAAAGTTACTTAAGAACCTAACGTGACCTATAGGTGACGACCTTTCTTATATGCATGTAACAACCTCATTATGTAACACATATAGCGATCTGCTTTCTGTTTAAATTAGTTTGCATGCCATTTTATCACATGTAAAATGATATACTTAGGTCACTTATGTGTACCTTACCATATACGTAAGATATTATACATATTTATACCCCTTAAATAAGGAGAATACATGATCTAATTTAGTTGTCCAATTTACTACTTCTCATTACAAATCACTAAAATCTTGCACTTAAAATTCTCTCCAAACACGTAATATTTTTATTTTAAAATGTATATTTAAAAAGAATATGGTTTACCTATTGTTTTGAAAGTAAAATTTATTTATTTTTTATTTTAAATTACAAATTTAAATCATATAAAATTTAATTTGATATAAAAAAATAACAATAAATAATTATTTAAGAAATTTTATTTTTATCATTATTTTTTATATGAAATGATTATTAAAAAAGTAAAAGAAATATATAATTTTTTAAATATGTTTAAATAAGAGTAAAGTCGAATAAATATTTTTATAATTATATATAAATAGCCAATGTAGTTATTTTTATTTTTGGGCAATTCTGTCATAAGTTTTTAGATTAATATTTATTGAAAAAGGCTCAGTGTTATATTTAACTTGTTTTAACAAATAAAAAGGACCATTATTATTGTCAATTTTTTAATTTTATTTTAATAGTATAATTACGAAATTATATGTACACTATATTTTTACTATACTACACTAATTTCTCCATTTGAAACTACAAACCGAATGGATAAAACAAAACAAAAATGTACTTTTACAACTTTATATTTTGGGTTTCTAAATTGGTTGCTGCTTAATAACTCAACAAACTTAAGAAAATGATAAGCTCTTTTACAAAACATTACCTGCACAATTGATAAGAGTGAATCTAATCCATCTAATGTAGAAGCACGGACAGGAACACCAATAATTGGCAAAGGAGTCAGTACAGCTACCATACCTATAATTAGATCAAAGCAAAGAAATTAGTGCTAGACTCGTAAAAAAAAATCATGATCTATGTGCAGCAAATTTTACATGAATAACCTGGCAAATGTGCTGCACCAACGGCACCAGCAATGATGACCTGAATTCCCTGATCTCGAGCAGAGGAGGCATAAGAATACATAAAGTCAGGTGTTCAATGGGCTGAAACTATTCTCACCTGAAAGTCTTAGTACATAAGCTTTAAGCAGAGTTATAATAAAAGACAGAAAACATATCGTGGCTTACTGGCTAAAATATAGTAAATAACAAGCTGACCTCGTAAGGCACATCAAATATATTCAAAAATTTTGCTGCATGCTTTATAACAGGAAGGTCTGAATCAGACCCCATGATGATTCCTACTCTTGGTATGATTACATTAGAAAGAAGTGTTTATAGCTCCTTAGTGAATAAATTGAAAAAATCTCACATTAGTTAGGAATGAAGATGAATGTTGTATTGTAGACTATAAATAAAGCTCCCTTCTATTTGTAAACTTCTCAAAATTTGTAAATCTTTCTCTTTTTTGTAAGGGTATTTGATTAGCTCAATTTTGCCCAATTAGTTATAATTTTGGAGTTCATCCATTTGGAGATAGTGGGAGTGGTTAACAATGTCCGAAGACCTAGGTAACATTTATACCGAACCTCGTTAAATTTTTGGTGTTTTTATTTTTTTACTTTAATATTTCTACTTCATTATTTGCTTTAATTTATTTTAGCATTATATTTTAAATAGTATTATTTTATCGGGTTAGTTAGAGCTCTATTAATTTAAATCATATGTGAATAGTAACTACTTAGAATAGGAAAAATATACCCGATTTTCTCAACAATTGGTATCATAGTCGAAGGTTTCTACCTAGGCATTTGTTTGTATTCCATTTGTTTGCTATTGGAATATAGTTGTTAGTTGTTATAATCTGAAGAAATGGCAGAAGAAAAGTCTCTTAAATAGAGGCCAACCATCCATGTCAGGTAGAATAATGGTTATGAATGCAAGTTCGAGGTGGAAAAGTTTGATGGAATCAGTCATTTCAGCATGTGGCAAGGCAAAGTTCTAGATGCTCTATTTCAACAAGGTCTAGAAATCGCCATTGAAGAAGAGAAACCAAATAGAGCATATGAAGTCGAGTGGAAAAATATCAACCGATTGGCATGTGGTACAATCCATTCGTGTCTCTCAAGAGAACAAAAGTACACATTCATGAAAGAGACATCCGCAAGTAAGTTGTGGAAGGCGTTGGAAAACAAGTTCATAAAGAAGAGCAGACAGAATCGGCTCTATTTGAAGAAGAAGTTGTTCCATTTTGAATACCTCCAAGTACCACAATAAATGACAACATTATTGTTTTTAATCGATTAGTAGCAAATTTGTTAAATATGGATGAAACTTTTAAAGATGAAGATTTAGCCTTGATGTTGTTAACTTCCCTTCCTGATGAGTTTGATCACCTTATTACGAGTTTACTCATTGGAAAGGATAAAGTGTCTTTTGAGGAAGTTTGCACTCTTTTGTATAGTTATGAAATTAGAAAGAAAGATAAAAAAAAGAAAGCAAGAATGAAGCAGTAAAGGCACTATTTATAAGAAGACGTCCACAAACACAACAGAAAGAAAGGAGAGGTAGATCTTCATCAAAAGGAAGGCTTGGTAAAGATGAATGTGCCTTTTGACATGAAAAAGGCAATTGGAAGAAAAAATGTCCAAAGTTGCAGAAGAAAGGAAAAGTTATGCCGTCTGATGCATGTGTAGCTAAAAGTAATTCAAATTCAAATTTTGCATTGGTTGGTTGGTCAATAGCATCCCATCTTGGTGATTGGATTTTTGATTCAACGTGTATCTTCCATATGTATCCTAATAAGGAGTGGTTCTTTAACATTGAAGAACTAGACGGTGGAGTTGTTTTCATGGGTAATGATTATCCATACAAATTTTGGGGATTGTTACAATTTGTTTGAAGAATCAAGATGGTTCAACCAAGGTCTTGATGGATGTTCATTATGTTCCAGATATGAAGAAGAATATCATTGCTGTGGGAGTCTCAGAATCAAAAGGCTTCACTGTGACCATACAAAATGGGGCATTAAAGGTTACTTCTGGAGCACTTGTGGCGATGAAAGGTGTTCGGAAGAATAACTTGTACTACTACCTTGGTAGTATGGTTATTGGGATAACATCAGTAGCAATTTCACAGGAAGAAAGAGATTCAGAAACTACCAAGCTGTGGCATATGTATGTGGGACATGTTGGTGAAAAAGCTTTATAGATTCTGGTAAAGCAAGGCCTATTAAAAGATGCGAGAACCGACAAGTTGGAATTCTGTGAGCATTGTGTATTGGGGAAGCAAAAAAGAATAAGCTTTGGCACTACTCTCCATTATATAAAGGGCATTTTGGATTACATCCATACTAATGTATGGGGGCCAACAAGAACTCAATCCATGAGTGACAAACATTATTATGTCACTTTCATTAATGACTTCTCCAGAAGAGTTTGAATGTATCTCATGAAGAAGAAAGATGAAGTGTTGGGAATTTTTCTCAAGTGGAAGAAGATGAGCGAGACTCAGACTGGTAGAAAGATCAAGCATCTGAGGTTTGATAATGGCACTGAGTACACAAATGATCCATTTATGAAAATTTGTGAAGAAGAAGGGATAGTGCGCCACTTCACTATTCGAAAAACATCACAACAGAACAAAGTTATAGAATGTATGAATTAGACTTTGCTAAAGATGGTTCAGTGTATATTGTCAAATTCTGGGTTAGGCAAGCAGTATTGTACTGAGGTTGTGACATATGCATGTCATCTCATCAACCGTCTACCATCGTCTACTCTTGAAGGCAAAACACGTATGAAGATATGGTTTGGAAAACCTGCTAGAGATTACGATTTCTGACATGTGTTTGGTTTTATTTCATACTACCATGTAACTGAATCAAAGTTGGATCTTAGAGCCAAGAAAGCTATTTTTTGGGGATCCCTTTTGGTTCTAAGCGATATCGACTATGGTGCCTTGAAACGAAAAAGATAATCTTCAGTAGAGATGTTACCTTTGTTGAATCTGTCTTGTTGAGAAAGGTAATTGAGAAGATTGATGGCACTTTGGAGCAGGTGAAGCAAACTCTGAAATAGGTGGAGTTTGAAAACATAATTGTTAATCCAGTTAGTAAAGATAAGACAAAAGTTGATCCTCCATTGACAGAAGATGAATCAGATGAAGAGGTTTTAACCCAAGAACCTTCACAACAACAAGAAGAAACTGCAATTGATAGTCCATGACAACAAAATGTCAAAGTACCTGCTCGATACAAAGATTTTGAAGACCTACTTGCTCAGTTTAAGAATACGGTGGCCTGTGCACTTTCAGTTATGCATGATGATGTTCATTCCATATATAAAGAAGCAATTAGAAGCCCTAAAGTTGAAAGATGGAAGGAAGCCATGGATGAAGAACTTATGTCCCTTTAGAAGAATAAGACATGACACAACTACCTAAGGGAAAAAAGGCAATTGGTTGAAAATGGGTATATGCAAAGAAAGAGGGATTTCCTAACAAAGATAGTATTCACTACAAGGCAAGGTTAGTGGCTAAGGACTACGCTCAAAAGGAGGAAATCAATTATAATGAGGTATTTTCTCCAGTTGTAAAACATTTCTCCATTAGAATTTTGTTGGCCTTGATAGCACAGTTGGATTTGAAACTAGTTCAACTTGATGTAAAAATCGTGTTTCTACATGGTGACTTAAAAGAAGAAATCTATATGTCTCAACCAGAAGGATTTAATGTTGTGGTAAAGAGAATTGGATTTGTAAGCTGAACAAATCATTGGTGGGTGCGGAACTCAGTGTGACATGCGCATGGCTCGGCATAGCTAGCAAGATGGACTCGGTATGGCACACGTAGGGCTCACGTGAGACTTGGTATTTTTAACCTTTTTGATCATATTGACCCATTTTGTCCAATCTTTTCATTTTTTTACTTTTACTCAATATATTTATGATGTATTGCCTCCATTATTTTTCTTCGAGTCTTTAAATTATTTTTGAACGAAAATACTTAAAAAATAGTAAAAATACCCATGATTTTGAAAAGATAAATTTATATAAAAATATGATAAAATTGTACAAATATCAATCTATTTAATCAATTAAAACAAATTGAATCATGATAATTTTAATGCTTTTTAAGCACTCATTAATAACTCCTTTCAATATTTTAAAGAGAGGTTGGCATTTTTCTAAGCATATAGAGATTAATCTATTAAGAGTTACTATTCTTCCTATGAGTCTTTGGACCTCATTCTTGTTTTATGGAGAAGGCATTTCAGTTAATGCTTTTATTTGATCTTGATTAGCTTCAATACCTTTTCTGTGATTAGGTAATCTAGGAACTAGCTCGACTTAACTCCAAAATCATGATAATTTTAGTACTTTTATATCTTAATAAAGTTTTATATATTTATTTTTCATTGCTTAGATTAAATGCTTAAAGTATAAATTGATAGCATATGATTTTCTTCATTCATGCATAACTTCTATTAAAAAAGAGATATATCTAGGGTTATCTATACAAATACAAACAGAAAAGTCAAATATTAACACTCACCTCACCATATAAAAAATGTACAATCAGTACATGGGTCGACTTTCTAAAAAAATAGATTCTTTTATAAAAAAATATAAGAGAAAGAAAAAAAATAGAAAGGAATAAAGAAAAATGAACAGTATAATCTATATACTATAACTCAAAAAGTTGTGAGAAATGGTTTAATGCAAAATAAAATATAGGAAGTAATTCCCTAAGAAGTCATTGCATTTTCTTACGTTTTCTAAAAGGTATATTACTTGATATTTTTATTTGATGAATTTGATTGATGCATGAAAGTAATGTATAATATTTTATAAATCCTTATATTTGATTCCTTTCATGAGATCAACGTTAAAATAACACTTTCAACCTTTCTTCTTTATACATATGCAAACATATTAGTTCATTTCTATACATCAATTATTTCACATATAAATTAGTATGAGTGTTTGAACTCATAGGATTCAGTGGTTTTGAGAGTATTGACTTGTGAGGATTAGAGTCAAAGCGAATTTGGATTCCTCACACTAAGTTTGGGTGAAATTAAATTAATACATTTTTTTATGAAATATGAAAATAATTTTCAACTAATTATTATAATAAATCATAAATGTTTAGGAAGTTGAAATAATCTATGCTTAAGATTTTAATTATGAGATTTAAAAGAGATTATAAGCCTGAGATATTTTTGTATTTTATTTTAATCTTTTTAATTTATTTTAAATTTTAGTTAACTTCTTATTTTGTTTGTTTTATTTTGTTTTCATTATTTAATGTTTGTGGGCATCATTACTGAAAACCCTTACGAGACTTAAACTCGTCCACTAAGGCAACCTGGGGGTTTAAATGCTTGTTGCATACGCTAAATGCAATCGTATTAATCCACGGAAGTGATTTAGGATAGTTTAATTTTTAGTTTTTATTTTACTTTTTACTGCTTCTCTTGCTAAGAAACTAGCAAGATGTTGGTTAGGGATTGTGATGAGTGTTATCATGATTAATGTACTTTAATTGATTAAATAGATTTATATTTATATAATTTTATCATATATTTTATATAAATTTATCTTTTTGAAATCACGGGTAATTTTATTGTTTTTTAGGTATTTTCGTTTAAAAAATATTTTAAAGACTAGAAGAATAAAATACTAGATGCAATACATCACAAATATGTTAAAAAAATGAGAAAAAGTTAAAAAATGGAGAAAAGGACAAAACTACCCAAAACTTGCGCTAAAGCCACCCATGCCACGTTAGAGCTGCCCATGTTGTGCCAGCGCTTGTGGGCACCCACGTCGAACCCATGCCATACCTATGTCATGTGAATGCATGTCCTTACGTGTGCCCATGCCATGTCAACGCATGTCCCTTCGCGCGCCATGCCACGCCTAATGCCGCCCACGCGTGCCATTTTCATCCAAACGCGTCCAAGACCAATTGTTGAGATATTTTCCCATTATTTTAGTATTTTCCTCACCTATAAAAGGCCATTCTCTCCCATCGTAGAAAACACACCTTAACACCTAAAAAATCAGCTATTCCTTCTCTCTCTCTAGAAAGCTTTGTATTTTTTAGATATTTTAGTTTTAAAGTTATTCTCTTTTTCAGAAGAACTAGTTATGTTTTTATAAATTTCTAGTTGTTGATTCAATAAATGGAATTGCATATCCATTTGGAGGTTTTCCAAAAACGAAATTAGCATCAAAATTCTGTATGGATTCTTTTGATGTATAATTTTAAAATGAATTCTTTATAGTTATTTTATGTTTTATTCTTATATGTTATATTTAATTTGTTTGTGATTAAATTTAACATGGTTGGCTATTTGTAATCATAATATAATAATAATGTTATTATGCTTGCAAAATATTAAATAGGTAAAACATTTATATAAAATAAATTGATTTTGTTTTTATTCAAGATTTTATAGTAAGGATGTTAGATAGCTGTATATTATTTTTCATTACAAACTTAAATTTAAAAATTAGATTTTAAGGTTAAATTATCCGGTCTAATTTAGAGTAGTAGTATTTTATTTATTGGTACAATCGCCCGATAGTTAGAGTGAAACTCTATTTCAAAAGTTTTATAAGAATTATTATTCGAAAATGTATTGATAACATATTTTCAGTAATGATTTTAAAACTTTAAAGTTAGTACTCAAATAATTAGATTTTTTGGTTTAAAGCTGTGATTATATAGTTTGTTATTTTCAAATAAATAAAGCTAAAATTTATTAATTGACCTCGCCTAAGAATAATAGTTAATTAATATGATAAAATAAAAAAATATGTGTGATTTCGAAAAGATAAATTTACATAAAAATATGATAAAATCATAAAAATATAAATCTATTTAATCAATTAAAATAAATTAAAATATGGTAATTTTAGTGTTTTTTAAGCACTCATCAGTAGATCCTTTCAATATTTTAAAGAAAGGTTGGAATTTTTCTAAGCATCTAGAGATTAATCTGAGCTGATATACTGCCTATAAGTCTTTGGACCTCATTCTTGTTTTATGGAGATGGAATTTTAGTTAATGCTTTTATTTGATCTTGATTAACTTCAATCCCTTTTTACATGACTAGGTAACCTAGGAACTAGCCTGACTTACCTCCAAATGCACACTTATTAGGATTTAGCTTCATTCGACACTATTTAAGGATACAAAAAATAGCTTCTCAAGTCATTGATGTGTATTAGCTTGTTATTACTTGATGAGAATGTTTTCTATATATGCTTCCATGGATTTTTGAAGAAGCTATTGGAAAATTTTGTTTACTAGTCTCTAGTATGTAGCAGATACATTCTTCAGCCCAAAGTGCATTACATCATAGCAATAAAGGCCTCTTTCTATGATGAAGGAGGTCTTTTCTCTATGACAAGGATGCATTCGAATTTGATTGTATCCTGAGAATACATCTATGAAACTAAAGAGCTCATCTACTAACTGGTCTATTTTGGGAAATGGGAATTTGTCTTTTGGTGTTGCTTTGTTAAGATCAGTGAAACCAACACACATCTTGTGAGCTCCCACCTTTTTTCGTACCATTACCATATTGGTAAGCCAATTAGAGAACTACACTTCATTGATGAAGTCAACTTCCTTCATCTTATTTACTTTTTTTCATAATTTTGTTACGTTCTAGGATGAATTTCTTTCATTTTTGCTTAACTAGAGTAAAAGCTAGATTTAGATGCAGCTTATGGAAAGTTATGTTAGGATCTATCGCTGGCATTTCTTCATAGGATTGTGCAAAGCAGACTCGATGTTCTTTAAGGAAGCTATAAGCTCCTCTTCTATCAGAAATCTAAGCTCAGCTCTTATCTTAACAACTTTGATGGCGTAGACAATGTATATGGGGATTGATTTATGCTTTTCTTCTCCTAGTTGCATCCTTTGAATGATGTAAGAGCTTCGATTCTTTTTTTCTTAGTTTCAAGATGCTCTATAAGTTCCTCTACTAGGGAGATAGCTTCCTCCCCAAGCTATAATATCTATTAGGGAAACAAGATTTTGTTTTTTAGAGTAGATACATAGCATTGACTTGCTAATGCTTGCTCTCCAAAGATAACTTTAGTTCTAACCTCCGTTGGATACCTCAAAATCTAATGTAAAGTGGAAGAAACTACATTAAGGGTATGAATCCATGGATACCCTAGAATCACATTATATAGAGAATACGTGTCAAGGATCATGAATTTTATGGTCAGTGTCCTTCCTTCAATGCTAATTGGGAGCTCAACATTGTTATAAGTGGTGTTTTTTGACCCTTTGAAGCCAATTAGGGAGTGTTTATCTTGTGTAACATATTTTTACTCTTGATCCATTTTCTTAAGGGCATTGAGGAACATGATATCTGATGCAATCCTATTTTCAATCTGCACTAATTTTACCATATGATGGAGATGACCAATTGGTTATGATTTTTGATAGATCATCTTCATTGAAGTTGATAAGATCTCCTTATTTCAATATAGATTACAGTTGAAAGATAGGTTTGTAGTGGAGCATGTTTTCCATAGGATCATTGTATCCTTTATAACTACTAAACTTTGGATAAGAGAATATTTGTGGAGGTTCCATATTGTAGAGATTATGTATATAAAGAGGGTCTAATAGAGCCTATTGAGAAGCCCCTCATCTACCCTCACAGGGACTAGTACAAGGCAACTAGGGATGGGCAAAAAAACCTCGGGTTCGGTTATCCACAGATAACCGCCCCAGTGGTTTGGTTTTTCACTGTTTAATTTCGAGGATGGGTTGGGTTTCAGATAAAACCGAACATAAAGGAGCGAGTACGGTTCAATTACGGTTATACTCAAAACCGTACCCGACCATACCCGAAATTAATTAATTATATTTAAATAAATTATATATTAATTAAGACTTATTTATTTTTAACCTAATATATAAACCTAATTTATCAGATTCTTAAATCCCAACTCTCTACGTGCCTCAGTTTCTCTCATTTTTCTTCCATCTACAAATCTGCCTTCTCTCACAATGCCGCCTCGTCGCCAGTCGTAGCCGCAGTCGTTAGTCGTCATTCGCTGCGTCTTCTTCGGTCGTCTCTAGTCACTGCGTCTTTGCCAATCATCACCAGTCGCTGCTTCTTCTTTAGTCTTTGCCAATCGCTAGTTCTTACGCCGTGTCATCGCTAGTTCCCTTCGTCTCGTCGCCATTCACAACGCCAGTCACAGCGCTGCATCATCACCATTTACAGCGCCAGTTACAACTCTCGGTTGTACGCTTGTTACTAGCTTGTTATCCCTTCTTCTTCGTTCTCTCATTAGGTAATTGTTCCCTTTTCTCGTATGAAGCAGATCTATTGGTGGCTATCTTGCTATGATATTTTTGCTACTCTGTTTCTTGAGAAAAACTGGACAATGTATTACTCTATTAAACTGTTAATTTTCAAAAATAATGAAACTATCACTAAAGTGTTATATTGGGCTACTTCATTTATGAAACCTTGATCATTGTAACTATGGTGATGTATATATTGAACCATTATTATGTGCATCCATCTTACTAGAAAACAAACTACTTGGAAAGGAAATATTGTCTTGACAATATGTAGTTTCCTGCATGATCTTTTACTATCTGTGGGGTGGGTTAGCAAATTGGCGCTGCTCAGTAACTATGTTGTTGACCTTATTTTGGTTCATTGGTTTTTGCTGCTTTTACCTATGATTTTAAGATTGGAATCTTGTGCAGATTACTTTGAATAAGGTTTTATAGTCCTGCTCCTTATGATTTGGTTTGGTTATGATTATGATCCAATCATGCAGGATCATAGGCTATCCAGCGACGACACTTGAAAACTAGTGTAGTAAAGTCTTCATGAGTAATAGGTTTTCAAGTCTTGACAATATGTAGTTTCCTGCATGATCTTTTACTATCTGTGGGGTGGGTTAGCATATTGGCACTGCTCAGTAACTATGTTGTTGACCTTGTTCTGGTTCATTGGTTTTTGCTGCTTTTACCTATGATTTTAAGATTGGAATCTTGTGCAGATTACTTTGAACAAGGTTTTATAGTCCTACTCCTTATGATTTGGTTTGGTTATGATTATAATCCAATCATGCAGGATCATAGGCTATCCAGCGACGACACTTAAATCCAGCGACGACACTTGAAAACTAGTGTAGTAAAGTCTTCATAAGTAATAGGTTTTCAAGTCTTGACAATATGTAGTTTCCTGTATTATCTTTTACTATCTGTGGGGTGGGTTAGCATATTGGCGCTGCTCAGTAACTATGTTGTTGACCTTATTCTGGTTCATTGATTTTTGCTGCTTTTACCTATGATTTTAATATTGGAATCTTGTGCAGATTACTTTGAACAAGGTTTTATAGTTTTTTCTTGTTTTTACCTATGATTTTACTTTGAACAAGGTTTTATAGTCCTACTTATACCTATGATTTTAAGATTTGAATATCTTGTGTAGCAAATATTCTTTTTCGATTTTCTGTATGTAAAGTAGCATGATCTTTTATCGATTCATAGTGTATATAGTAAAATCTTATTATCGATTCATATTGAATATGGAATATAGTATGATGATAAATTTTTATCATGTCTTGAATATGGAATATAGTATGATTAATCAATTTATTATTTTGGTTTATAAAATTGATTTTATATATTTGATTTTTGCAGGATACTCGTGCATTTGATGAATAATTAGAAGAAATAAGTTTTGATTTATTATACTTGAAGTTTTCTTAAATTTATTTATTTAGTTTTCAATATTTGTATTAGTTTGTAATATTTTATTTATATCTTGTGTTTTTTGTTGATATGTATTTAATCTTATCTAGATTCATAGAAATATATATTATTAAATGTTAAATTTTTAATCATAAACTCAAAATAACAAATTTAAATAACAAATTGAGATATCAAGTTCAATATCAACCATTTGTTTTAGGTGGATTGCATTGCTAAAAAGAGCTCAATTGAATAAGATTTTAAAAAACAGTTTTTTTTTTGTTTTTTTAATAACTGTCCCGAACTGTTAACAGCGGGTAAAAAACTATCCCCGAACTGCAACGGTTTTCAGACGGTTTCAGGGACAGATTTTATAATTCGGTTCGGGGATGGTTATATTCAAATCCATCTCCGTCCGTCCCCGTGCCCATCCCTAAAGGCAACTATGAATTCGTCTCCATTTGTTGGTAATCACTCAAGGTTTAGTTCCCTTTTATGATTTTTTTCCTTTTTGGGTGTCGATCACCCTCAGTAGAGGATTTGGTGGATTCAATTGGGATTCTATGAATCTTTAGATGTGTATTGACTTATGAGCATGCCTATGACTTGCTTTAGGAGCTTTGCATATGGGTTGAGCCATTGGAGTATTATCTACAATCATGCTTTCAAGATGTTGATTATGTTATTCAAGAGTTTCCATTCTCGGGTTCATAGATAGAAATTGATCTAAGATCTTTTTGGTGAGATCTATTTGATCAATCATATTTCATGGTGAAATCTGATCACATTTTTGAGGAGGTTTTGGCTATTCTTGAGATTGGTTGTCTTCTAAGAACAACACTCATGCAGTTGGTTCTAATACCATGAATAATTAGGCCTTTAAAGATATTTTTTTATGTTTTTTTAAGATCTCAAGTTTGATCAAAAGAAATTTCATACAAATGGTGCCAAATTATTTGTGTAGATTTCTGCTGAGTTTCTTTAAAACCTAAGAAAGAGTAACAAATGTTAGAACCTAAAGGAAGACCACATGAAAGGGGGTGGTGTCTCAAATTGGACTCTGATGCTCAAATCAATTAGGTGATCAATGAAGGAGAAAATAGGGTTGAGTATGCTTCTTCTACGATTTCGAATGCTCATGATTGTATATGGAATTGGAGTTATTCTCAAAGTTGCCTAGAAGATTTAGTGTACCTTTAGTTTTCTTTTATAAGGACTTGTATGAGTGACTTTGAAGGAGTTTGGAGATAATCTAATCCTTTATTTTCTAGGAATGCTATCTTTTTGGATTAAGATCTGATAAGGAGTGGGAATTCCATATAGTTATCCAATTGGGAATGAAGAAGAGTTCCCTTGATGATAGAAATCTGAAAAGGATGTACTAGATAATTAGAATTGATATGCTCTTATTTGGAGACAGATGATGTGTTTAAGTAAACAGTATCATGGATATTGCTATTGTCTTAAAGAGATAATCTCCAAAGTCCTTTGAGGTCCCTAAGGTAATGGAGATTACTATGTAGGCCTATAGAGGTCCATTGACATGTGAAGGAGTTCTTTATTGTATGTGACTTGTGAAAGCTGGTAGGATCTCTCTATTAGCGTCTATCAGGGTGTAAGCCTATCAAAAGAATCTTATTAGTCGTTAGGAGTTATGTGTTAGCTATAAAGAGATATAATGAGCTTTGGTCATAATCTAGGAGCCTCTAGGGAGCTTCTAATATGAGTTTAACTTCTTTTTGAAGGTCTTAAGTATTCTTAAGACCTGAAATCATGTGGCAAGAGCTGGTGATTTTTAGCCTCTATAAACTCTACGCATAATTATCATATATGATGGAACCAACCTATCTGAATGTAAAGTCAGAACTTTCTATGAATAATGGAAAATACAACTTTGATCTTTAGCTCCTGGAAAACAACAAGGTAATTGGCATGCAAAAGCTACCAATTTAGTCTTTACTTGACATATTAAAAAAGAAGCTCTCTTTAGCAAAGAAAACCTGGGTAGAAAAAGCACCTTGATGTCCTATAGGTCTTCAAAACAATAAAGAGGAGTTCTATTGGGGAAACTCTCTTCTCATTGGTTTATGATACAGAAGTTGTAAGACTAGCCAAAATTCACTTTCCTAGTTTAAGAATTGAAGTTTTGAATTCACAGGAACTCAATAATGAGTCTCCACACCTAAAACTAGACCTCTTAGAAGAAAAATGAGACAAAGCTCTACTGAATCTAATAGAATATTAGCTTCAAGCAGCTCAATACTCTAAGGTGGCGTTTGGTTCGTGGAATGGAATCGGAATTGGAATTGGAATCGGAATGGAATGGAATGGAAAGGAAACAATTTTGTTTGGTTTGACCATTGGAATCAAACTCAGAATCAGGATTATAGTGTTTGGTTTGCCACTGGAATGGAATGAAAAAAGCTGTAAATGACCTTAATACCCCTACATGCTGTAAAGTTCAAATAATGTCATTTAATTACTATTTTTTCGTCACACAAAATACATTATTGAAATCATTATTTTTCTAAATAAGTATTACTTAATTAAAAAGAAATATATTATTAAAATTATTATTTTCTAAATAGGATTTAGGGTTTTGAGGTTTGGGATGTGTGATTTAGGGTTTAGGGATTTAGGATTTGGGGTTATATTTGTAGGTTAAGGTTTAGGATTTATGGTTTTAGGATTTGGAATTTGGGGTTTTGGGTTTTGGGATTTATGTTTTAGGGTTTTGGGTTTTGGGATTTATGTTTTAAGGTTTAGGGTTTAGGGTTTAGAGATTTGGGGATTTGGGTTTTAGGGTTTAGGGTTTAGAGATTTGGGGATTTGGGGTTTAGGGTTTTAGGGTTTAAGGTTTAGGGTTTAGAGATTTAGGGTTTAGGGTTTTAGGATTTGGAATTTGGGGTTTAGGGTTTAGGGTTTTGGCATTTATGTTTTAGGGTTTTGGGTTTTGGGATTTATGTTTTAGGGTTTTGGGTTTTGGGATTTATGTTTTAAGGTTTAGGGTTTTAGGGTTTATGGTTTAGGGATTTGGGATTTGGGGTTTATGGTTTAGGGATTTGGGGTTTAGGATTTAGGGTTTTATGGTTAGGGATTTGGGATTTGGGGTTTAGGGTTTAGGGATTTGGGATTTATGTTTTAGGGTTTTGGGATTTATGTTTTAAGATTTAGGGTTTTAGGGTTTAGGGATTTGAGGTTTAGGGTTTAAGGTTTTAGGATTTTAGGATTTTAGGATTTGGATTTAGGGTTTAGGGTTTAGGGTTTTGAAATTTTGGGTTTAGGGTTTAGGGTTTTGGAATTTTGGGTTTAGGGTTTAGGGTTTTGGAATTTTGGGTTTGAGAATTTGGGATTTGAATTTAAGGTTATATTTTAGGTGAGGGTAAAATTGGAAAAAAAAAATTTAGATGGGAATGGAATAATGATTACCAAAGGTGGGAGAAGGAATTGTGATTCCTTCTCTTTTGGTAATCCGATTCCATTCCGCCCTCCATTCCGTCCAACCAAACACACAAAATGGAAGGAATCAATTCTGATTCCATTCCATTCCCTCCAACCAAACGTGGGGTAACTTCAAAGTGAATCATAAGAGTTTCGAAGTAGGAGACTAGGTTCTGTACCAAGTATTCCCATATACAAAAGATAAATAAGTTGGTAAATTGGCTCCAAAATAGGAGGCACCATATAAAGTGATCTCAAATCTCAGGCAAGGATCCTACAACCAAGAATATTATAAAGGAATATAACTCAAAAAAGCTAGAATGTTATCTTACTAAGAAAATATTATCATTAAAATCTACTTTATTTCTATAAATAAGAAATAATTTTTCATTCAATTTAAGCATTAATGTATTCATTATTCATTTATTAGAAAAGAGTTCTTAGAAAAATAGTGATTGAAGTAATTAAACAACGAAAATCAACTTCTTCTAATGATAAGAAACTTTGGATACTAGATTTCAAAAGGGGGTAACATAAGGGAAAACAAGAAGTTTTCAAAATTGAAGCTAAACTTCCTCTCAAAGAAGCTCCTTCACTAGCTCCTCTAAGAAACACCTAAGAGTAAGATGCTAATATAATACTCATATATCTCCATTAATATCACTGAAGGAGAAAAATGCAAAATATGAACACCACTACTACATCTAGTAAACTTGGGATGAAGTAATGCTTCAAGATTTGGGAACAGAGAGGAAAATGCCCTCCAACCCAATGAACCCTACTTATTAAAATTTTGCCATAGGCATCTAGATTATATATGCAAGGGGTTATAGAATGAAACACCATAGTAATCCTTAGGGCAATATACAAAACAGCTTCAATGAAGCTATCATGCAGGTCGAACATGAGCTCTTACTCCCAGAGTATATGGACAAAAAAGGTAACACTTGGGAATGACACCCAAACCAAATGAGTCTCATCTTAATTTGATCTATCTAAAGGAACCAAATTTCTTAGGCAATGATAGGTTCAACTAGAAGCTTATTATGTAAAGAGGCTTTGCGATCAACTCCTAGCCACTAGGGATAATTTCAAAACATTACCTTAAATTGACATTAAGAAAGCTCATAGACAAAGTCCTTGTCTTCAAAATGAAATAATGAACTAGCTTTCTCGAGCCATTACAGGTTTAATCCTTAATTAGATCCTTCAAAGGGACTCTAGGAAAAAATCCTAGCCTTTAAGGATTACTTTGAAACAAGCTAACCGAATTATATCTAAGTAACTTCTTTAAGAAGCTTGAAGCTGAGAGAGTTATAAATAAAATAGCTTTGAAGATGAGAGATGCTCTTCAAATGATTTTTCATATAAGCTCAAAGCTAAGGGAATTATACCCAAAATAGCTTCAAATTTGAAAACAACCTCTAGTATAATTAACTTAGAGATAAGGAAATTATAACAAAATAGCCTGTAAGACAACTTCCCAAGGAAGCTAGAAGCTAAGAGATCACACCCAGAAGAGCTTCGAATCTAAAAGCTAATCTTCGAAACAAATTTAATTTTGATATAAATTAAATAAAAGTATCTTAGTTTAAAAAGAGGAAAACTCTATACAAAGGATGAAAGATGCAAACAAAGGAAGCATTCAAATTAAAAAGAAGCTACCCTCTAACAACACTTGTTATAAATTTGTTACAAGAATAAGCACCCCAAAATATGGGCATCCATATCTATGCCATCTTTGAGCAAAGAAAGCTGCACCTTCTCTAATTCATCTCTTGAAAGACTATACTTTTGAATAATGGATATCTCCAAAGGAGAAAAAGGTTAACCCATCAACAACTAGGCCTTGATAATTTCACGACCAGTGAGAAACCCTAAAGCATATTACTCATTAGCATACTATCTCATCTTTTCAAATGTTCCTTATGGGTTTCAATCTCCCTATTAGAGTTGATAAAGCATCTCGGGCTAGCTAAAGCTCCCTTTGGCACTGTGTGAAATCATACATCCTAAGATTCTATTGTGTCTCCATCTGCTCAACCATTTGCTTCATCTTACCAAAAGCTCTCAGTGCCTTACCCCTCTTTAGAGTAAGCTATAGTGATTATTGCTCATGAAAGTGATTGTTGTTTGTTAGAGTCTCTACTTTGCAATTCATGGCTTCATAGCTTTCACAACAGACTCTTACTTCCTATAGCAGCTATGACATAAGAGAAAAAGGATTAAGGCAATATTATCTATAAAGAAAAGAGAAAAGTATGATAAACATGAAATTTTATAGCTTAACTTCTTCATGCTAGACCCAAACAAACCAATAGGATCTTCCCTCAATGAGATCTTTATCAAATTCAATTAGTGCTATCTCTAATAGGTTAATACTCAAAAGTGGCTCTTCTCTAACAAAGCCTTAACATTCAAAAATCTCAACAATAGCTTCCTTCCTCTTGAAAGCTTTGGTTTTTACTTCTTGGAAGCTAGCTTCTTTGAAGCAACTATAAGCCTAGCTTCTTTCATATAAATACAAATTTTAATAGGCAACCTCTTTGGTGTTGAAGCCCCAAAGTGACTAGAGTCTTCAGAAAGTGAAGCTTTCCAACTGATGAGATACTATAGCTTACAAGACTAAGAATTCCTTACCAGCTTCACTATATATATGAGGCCACAAATTGCTTTCCTTTAAATAAACATCCTTACAATGGAAAGGGAAGGTATTATATTTATGAGAGCGAATGACTAAGAGAGTATCTTTACTCTCAACACTCTTATCACTTATACATCCCTCCCAGAGATATTGTGAGCATATGAACAAAAAAAGTAATACTAATAAGAACTCTTTTAAGAAGAAAATAAAGCAAGAAAAAAACATAGAATACTCACATGCTGTTCCCTAAGAGGTGGGAACAAATACTCCTTTTGAATCAGCTTCCTCTAGGTGTTCCCACACTTATTAACGAAGAATAATATCTTCTTCCAATTTTTTATCTTCCTTGAGAATATTCTATATAGTGTTGTTTCTAGGAACCGTGGGAAAATAATAACACCCTTCTTCTTGAGTAGGTTTTATTTGGAAAAGAATGTCTAATCCATTGGCACCTAATTGATGATCCATGTCAGTCATAATAGTAAGCCCAATTAGGACTCTCCATCCACTAGGCATAAGTTGAGAAGGTGTGATATGATACTTACATGAGGCACTTTTAATAATGATGATAGAGTAAAAAAATGACTAGCAAAACCAATGAACATGGGAATATGCTATCTCATCAAACAACATAGCCTTGAGATCCAGGAAGTCAGGGACCATATACTTCCTCTTGATAGCACAAATATGCTCTTCTTTAATAAAAGATTGTATTGGTCCCACCTTGGGGTACAATGCCTCTAAAGAGTGGGAGGAGTTAGGTAATGCCAATGACATGACAAGAGTTACATCATACCCAATAGGCATTTAAAGAGAATGAGAAGGGTACATTCACTCGACATGATTTGGGAATTAATAAATAGAGATTGATTGCAAAGAGATACAAGGGATATCCAAAAAAAAGGCTAAGAAAAGCTTAGGTTTAGATTTTCATAATGATTCAGAAAATGAGAGTAAGAAATGTGAACCCTATAGGCCATCTAAAGCCCTATTTATAAGTTATGTTTCTCCCTCTCAACTAAAATGGACATTGAGCACCAGATCCCATGCCTATAAAATGAGTAATGACTCTTGAATAATGGCCTAGAAAGATGAATAAAGGATCCAAGGAAAGAAAGGCAATATGTCTTTACTATGCCTTTCACCAAGATAAAGGGCACAACACTAACAATTGTTATTCTCTCAAAGAAGAGGTGAAGAAGCTCATTCAAAGAGGCTTCCTAAAGGAATTCATCAAACATGATAAAGATCTATAGAGCGATAAGCTCAATTGAACAACCTCTAGAATCTCCAAAACCAACATCAATCATTGAGGTTATATATGGGGGTACAGTCTCTCATGAAACTCCAATTCATCTAGAAAGGCTTATGTAAGACAAGCTAAGCTCTTGTAACTTAGATTCTCCAACTAAAATCTACATTAAACAAGGATCTCTAATCTGCTTTAATGAAGCTTGTAAAGGTTAAAAATCATCATCGTCATGCTACATCATTTAGGATCCTTAAAAATAAGCTTAGCACATAATCGAAGCTCCTAAGAGGCTCCTAGATACTGATATAGGCACATTATATCTCCAAAGAGCTACTATATAGATCCCATGAACATGCTATATTTTTCAAGTGCCTCAATGATGACCCATGATAAACCTTAAGAAGCTTAGACCATGATAGATGCTGATAGAGAGCTTCTAGTAGCTTCCATGAGTCACGTATCAATAGAGAATAACTCCTTCATATACCAAAGAACCTAAGAGATAAGCTCATAAAGCCAATGGAAATTTACAAGACAATGTTCACTTATACAACATAGCCTTTGACTTGTCTCCAAAAAGGAGCATAACAACTCTCATCATCTAGTACAACATCATTTCCAGATTTCTATCTATAAGGGAACTTCTCCTCCACTAATCACTTTACTGACTTGAGCGTCAAAGTCCAATTGGAAGTACCACCCCTTTTGTGTTCTTCCTTTGGGTTTCAATATTTGCTACTCTTTTTTAGGTTATAAAGAAATTGAATAGAAACCTATGTCAAGTATGCTTATTTAACAACAATCCTAACTGCACATGAGGATCCCCTAGTCATTTCAAATATGATCTCTAATCTTATGGTAAAATGAGTAATGGATGAAAGTACATCAAATATCATTTTCCCTAATACCCTAAAGAAAATGGGTCAACAAGAAAAAGCTATTATGTAAGATAAAAACTCTTTGACTAGTTTCAATTGGTCAACTACAACTACTTATGTCTATATCGAGCTTTGAGTTAGCATTGAAGGAAGGACACTTACCTTCAAGTTCAAAATTCTTGACACCAAATATTGATGAAGGTTTCTTCTTAGTTTCTTTAGGACCTAAAAAAAGTAGCAAATGTTAGAACCCAAAATAAGACCATGTGAATGGGTAGTGCTTCCAATTGGATTTTGATGCTCAAGTCAGTTAGGTGATCAGTAGAGGATAATATAGGGTAGAGTATTTTTCTTCTAAGGTCTTAAGTGCTTATGATTATATATGTAATTAGATTTAGTCTTAGAGTTGCTTAGGAAATTCATTGTACATTAGATAGAGATTATATTGTTCTTTTATAGAGAATTGTATGAATGACTTTGGAGGAGTTTGGAGATAATCCTAATCTTTTATCCAATTGGGAACATGGAGAAGTTAAGTTGAAGATAGAACTCTAAAAAGGAAGTTGTACTAGATGTTGGGAGCTTATATGCTCATTTATGAAGATATGCCAAATGCTACACTTTTTAAGTGAACAACATTGTGAACATTTCCATTGGCTCTTGGAGTTGATCCCTTAGGTCCTTTGAGATCTCTAAGGTAATAGAGATTACTTTGTAAGCCTATAGAGTTCCTACTATATTTGAAGGATCTATTCTTAATTTATACTTGACAAGTGGAAGCTATCAGCATCTATCAGGGTCTAAGCTATTGAGGCTCATCCTTAGTGATGATCGAAGAATTGGAGAATCGAGCTCATTGTTAGGAGATATGTAGTTGCTCTATGGAGATATAATGAGCCTTTTCAGTATCTAAGAGCCTTAACATGTTTGTTTATTGCCTTTAAAGCGACTAACCATTATTCAGGAGTTTTTACTCATTTTATAAACATGGGAGCATGCATTGAGACTTCATTTCGGGAGAGATAGAAACATAACTTATAAATATGGCTTCAGAGGGCTTTTAGAATTCATATTTCTTACTCTCATTTTTAGAATCTCTTTGTTAATTTCAACCTTATATTTTCTTAGCATTTTTCTAGAAATTTTCATGTATCTCTTTGCAATCAATCTCGGTTCATTAGGCCAATGTTTTTTTTAATCACCTAAATCATTTTTTTGAATTATGTTGAGTGATCCTACTCATTTTCCTTCTAACAAAAGTATTTTGGGCTATGGTGAGGGTACTTCTAATGAGCCTTTCCATTTTAAGCCTTTGATGGCTCTTCCTCTCAAGGGCTCTATCCTTGCTCAAGCTAGAATGGTACTTTAACCTAAGGTTTCCCAGACCTCTTCTTCCATTAGAAATTAGGATCTTTCAATGATCAGATATAAGTATAGAGCTCCAAACTTTGTCATTCTTAGTGCTACAAGATCTGGTAAGAGAGCTTATAGTTATATCTCTTATTTCATCAGATATAAGTACGGAGGTGAATGATAACAACCCTCGAGTCCGCACATTGTAGAGAGTTGCTGGTGAGATTTTTATTTCAGTTTTCTTGGAGAAATTATATTCTCTTATAGAAAAACTCTTTAGCCTCTTCTTTTTTCTTACCCCAGAGATTGGTCTATTCTTTGTTAACAAGGTTGGTGATCTTAGTGAAGAGGTTGTCAAGGCTCTTTGTTCTTTTCCTCACAATTATTTCCTTTTATCAATTTGTGATCTTAGACTGAAGGTTATTGGCCATTTGCCTTATATTTTTGGTGAAACTGGTAGGATACTCTAAGAATTTTTATCTTTCCTTTGATCCTTTTCATTTTTTTTGTATATTTCTAAATTTTTTTAGATGATGTCTCATAGTTCCATTACTATATGGAGCTACCTCCAATCCACTAGACATTGACTTGGAACCTGCTAAAAAAACTACATCAAACCTCGATTTTTTTGTTGAGGAGGATAGAGCTAGAGAATTTTAAGCTAAGAAGTCAGTTTCCAAAAGGCTATTGGTTGGGTTGTCACAAGTGGAGGAAGCTAGTGGTGCTCTTATAAAGACTCCTTTATCCCCCAAAGTAATAACAAATTAGAGCTCTTCCTCCATGTCATCTGAACCTTGTTTTAACATAAAAAACAAATTTAATATCCAAAAACAATAAAAAGTTCTCAACATAAAATAACAAAGAAAAATAAAATACATAAAAACATAAACTTTCATATTAAAATTTAAAGCTCTTCCTCCATGTCGTCCAACCCCTATTCTTCTAGTTGTTGTCATGATCTTATTGGAGGTATAAAGGTGAAAGCATGATGATGATACTCAAGTGTTAATAAATGGCTTGTAATATAGCCCAAGATGATTTAGTTGCAATCGTTCATTTCTTACATTAATCAATTATATTCCATATGATCACAAAGTTGTTGATTCAAGAATGCAGCTTGTTAGGCACTACATGCTTTATGGTATTCCTCTATATAGCTCAATATTTCATCAAAATTATGAAACTTCTTTTTCATAGATAGTTATGATGAAGGAATGACCTTTTTTTCTCTTTAAACAATGTTCATACCAAAAGTGAGCTCATCAAAGTATGTCAGGTTCAATAATTTATCAAGGTATAAAATAATTTCATCTTTTAAGTGAAATACCTCTACTTTCTTGCATAAAACAATGATTAACTAGGAAAAAAACTCAAGCAGTGACTATTTTTGAATAACTTAATCTTTTGATTAATTATGTTCCCTCTATCCATAGGCATCTTGGATGAGATAATAAACAAAAAAAATCCATTTATTTATCAATAGTGTTGTATTGTCTGATGTGCATCAGTTTTGAATACATAAAGTATTGTAATACAAGAAATTATATGCAAATATTTTCCTTCAATTCCCTTATGTTTATCACTAGTATATATCCATGCATCCCCTTGTATAGTTAAGGTCTTTAATACTGTAGTATAAACAATATTATTCCCTTAGGTCCAAAATTAAAATTCATCCTTCTTTTAGGTATAAATCCTTTATTCACTTCTATCACTTTTTCAAATCACTTTGGCATCAAAACTATAAAATTTAAATCTATTATATTCTACAGAGGTGGAAAACTCATTTCCTTTACTACTACTTTTTGGTCCCATTTTCAACAATTTAAAAAATATGTAAAATATAGAAGTTCATAGAAAACAACATAGATTTACCAAAATTTTCCTACCCCTCGTTGTCCTAATTAAGGTTTTGGAACTCCTAAAAATCACATATATTCCACAAATTTTAGAGAATTTAATTTAAAAACTTCAAACTCTAAAAATTTATGAATACTTACGTGTGTTATTATGGATTGAAGAACACTCCTCTCTGAAGATGAAAATTTCTTAATATTGTTGGATATTTTTGAGAATTTCTTTGTTTAATGGGTAGGAAATATTTATGAAAGTGATTTTTGTGAAAGAAAAATTAAAAATTATTGAAGAAGGGTGGGAATTTTGAAGGTATTGAGGTGTTTGATGGGAGAGATAATTAGGATTTGTGTAGAAAATGAGAGAAAAGTGAGAAAATTTTGGGGAAGGGAGGGAGGTTTTTGTGTCCAAAAATTGTATACAAACAAACCACAAGGATGGTATAAGCATGCCGCAGCACAAACATTTAAACCTCAATTATAATTTGATCAGAACCATCCATGCCATGGCATAAGTAAAAGAATGTCGCAATGCAAACATTTAAACTTATGACAATTTGAAATCAGAAACCCTATGCTATGGTGCAAAACAAAGCATGTTGCATGGCGTATCAAACTATTTTTTTTACTTGTTTTAACATTTACTTCCCTTTCTTAATATATATTAATAACGAAATAAATACACATAAATCTATAATATAATAACCACACAAAAAATCTAAAATAAAAAACCACACAATTTTTTTAAATAAAAACAATTATCTATGAAATGAAAACAAATTAAATTAAAGTAATAATATTAAAATAAAATAATGGGTTGCCTCCCATCCAGGATAATTTTTATCATCTTTAGTGAAACATTGCTTTAGAAATTTCATCTATTTGCAAACTCAAGATACCCATGTTATTGAGTTATATTGATTATATGACCTCGTAGCTTTTCCTTACCTTGCTTTTCCTTACCTTGCTTTTACTCCACCTGTACTTTCACTTTTTTAATGGAAGCATTCACAGTTTCTAACCTCTTATTTGTTCTAGGCTGGTTATCTTTACTAACTTAAATTAATGCATTCAAGTTGTCCTCCAGAATTGGCTTTTTAGGAGAATTCTTGGGCATTTTTTGATAGAATTGTTGGCTCAATTAGTTTAAGCTTTAGGAAAATTGAGGGTTGTTCTATCTCTAGAAAAAATTAGGATGATTTCTTCACCCTGGATTATAGGTATTATCATTAGGGTCATGCCTGAGTCATGGTTGGTACCCCCCAACAAATGGACTTACTCGGGTCCAACACTTACTTCTCCTTGATAAGGACATGCATCAACACTATGCCCTAAAGTATTGCACACACCACATTGTTCTTTATTTATTATAACATATGTTATGAAAAGTGCAACTTGCTTGGTTAGTTGAATAAGTTGCATTTGAACTTCACTATTGGAGTCTATTTGATGGACTCGAGCTCTCCTCACTCAGAAGCTCCTGTGTTGGGAATTAGCACTCAATATCTTAAATATATTGTATGTCTCCAAGGCAATCTTTTCTCCCATCGCTCCCCCAATAGCATTATCAACAATGAACTAACATTGTTGTGTCAATTCATCATAAAAAACTAGTTTTGCAGTTGCAAATGATAGTTACGATGGGCACATTGAGTGAGAAAGAGTTTGAACCTATCTTATACTTCATTGTAAGGTTCTCCCTCCATCTAAGAGAAAGTAGCTATCTTAGCTCTTATTTCTGATTTTTTAGGTGGGACAAAATTTTTGATAAACTTATTATGAACATCATCCCAAGTCATTAGGGAACCTCATTTTGAGTTGATCATGGTGAGTACACCAAGGAAGAGTATTTGAAATGTTGAGTAAAAATCCCTAATGAAAGATAGTGAATCTTTATCAAGCAATCCATTGAAGGAAGGTAATATGAAAGAATGAATATTTCTCAATTCATAATTTTAAGCAACCTCACCTAGTTAGATTGAGGAAGTAGTAGTGCCAATTACTGGCTTTGCATGCTTCTTCATTGTGGTCTCCCTTATTGGTGGATTATTCCCCATATTTGATGGTTTAGGCAGAAGGTCAAGGTCTAGTTCACAAATTTGTTCTACAAAAGATTATAAGATCTCAAAGTTCAACCTTCTTGACAGTCTATTGAGTCAAAAATAAAAAGATAAAATAAATATATAATTATATAACATATTACATGTTTGTACATAAAAATACTAAATATGTAAAAATTTAAAAGAATATAATGATACAATGATACATCTGTTAGTAAAAGAAAATAATTTATACAAGAAATAATTTATTACACATAAAGTAAAAGAAATAAAATAATAAATAAATTAAAAAATTTAAATTTAAAAAAATAATTGTTAAAATAATTAAATAAAAGAGAATTAAAAAATAATTTTTTTAATTAAAATAAAAAAAATAAAATATAAAATATCTAAGATTAATTATAAAATAGATATTTATTGATTTTGAATAAAAATTACAATATTTACAATACAAAAAGTTTTTGAGATTTTGAAAATAAAAATTTTTAAACCTTTTTCCTCTTGGCAATAGCACGAAAAACTTGATTTACAAAATTTATATAGTTTTTGATGCTATTATCAGTTCTCTAATAATGATGCCAAAAACCTAATACACAAAATTATGCATGTACAAATTTTATATAATTTATAAAATAGTTCGTAAGTGCATGAATTTCTTATAAAAATGATAAGTATACTTATAAGGTTAATCTAAAGAAGAATTGTATGATTTTTAAATAATTTAACAAATTCTTAAAAGAAAAAATAATAACCCAAACATCATGTCATGATTGTTTTAGTTTAATGATCTAAACTAATGACATAAAAATAATGATAGATTCAATAAAAATTTAGACAAATAAATATTTATCATGTAATGTAGAATTTATGAGATGCATTAGCAAGTTGGCTATGCTTACTCAACAGTAATTAGGTTACTAAAGATATGAATTAAAATTATTATTTCTCTCTTATATATACAAATAAGAGATTAATTACGTCTACTATTTGTTGTTAATTAAAACCACTCAATGGTCTTGGACAAGTCTATCAATTAAGTTTATTAAATTATGATTCTTTTCTAAAATATTAATGAACTATTCAATTGTTGCTTGTGGTTGTGTCTAATAATTTAATCTCTTATCAAGGTGTTAAAATTAAATTTATGATTTAAGAATCCGAAAAATAACTTTTAGATTATAAAACTACTATAAAAAATATCTTGTCAATATAATTTCTAATAATAATTCTTATAAAATCTTTGAAATAAAGCACAAGTTAATATAAGATTTAGATAATAGATATCTAATATCTGAGAGTATTATCTTAAATTAGATTTAGATAATTAAATCTTAAATCTAACTCTCATATTTATTATGAAAAATACTTCATCAATATATTTTTCTTTCGTTTTAATCTTAATGAAGAAATAAAATTAAATTAAATTTATTTTATAAAAATGTTTATATACTTTAATATTTAACAAACATAACAATATTACTAATATTCTATATTATTTATAGTCATATATGCACATTTTAATAAATAATCAATAAATTAAACATAGCATATAAAACAACACATAAAATTTATTCGAAAAAAATACATTTAAATTATACCTTAATAGAATCTTAGTATTATTCTATTCTGAAAAACCTCAAAATAAATTTTTTAACATCATTTATTAATTTGAAATTAAGCTATTACATAAACTAGAATTGTTCAACTCTCAATTGAGATGACTTTGAAACTACTAAAAAAGAAAAGATAAAACTTAAAAAATAATAGAAACCTGAAAGGGATAAGGATAATGGATATTATTACAATGTAAAATATGGTCTTATTTATATGTGTAGAAAGGGAGAAAAATATGAATCAAAAGGCTAGTGCTTTACACATTTCTTTCATATTATGGCATACACAAGTTTTCATTAGTTGTAGCTCGATCCATTTAACTAGCACCGTGGCACACAAAATTTTCACACCATAACCTAAATCAAATATAGTATGTATGACTTTAGTCCGTTAGCCTCGTACAATGGAAAATTTATTTCCCATGCCATGGCCCATGTTAATCTAATCAACTTGGAACCCTAATTTTCTTGTATATTATTTTTTCATGGTTTGGAACATATGTAAAGCTTTACATAAATTATCGTTTAAGCTTTAAAATTATAATGGAGTGCATTTAGATATATTCTTCAAGTGTAAATCAATTTTATCTTTTTGAAGCTAAAATACTTGAAAAATAAAAAAACATAATCATAATTCTGAAGAGATAAATTTGTTTAAAATGATAATAAAACTAAGAATCTATTAAATCATTTAGCATGCATAAAATCACGACATATTAAGTACATTTTAGCACACATCACTAAGCTCTATTTCCTTCCCTGTAGGAAGTGATCCATTGATTTGATGGAATACTAACTTGAGATAATAATTTTTTATAGCCAATCTTGATTCTAGACTACAATTGTAGTGGGTGGAAGGGGTGCAATCCCTACTTCTCATCCCTACAGAACTTTGTCTATTAAGAAATTGGCTAGACCATCCTGATCCTAGATCCCATTCTCTGTGGGTGAAAAAGTTGTAGTCCTTGCATCTTTTACTGTAGGATGTGATCATATAGATAATGACTTTGTAGAGCGACTCTAGATCCTAGAATATAGTCACTAGGGGTGAAAGGAGTGTAATCACTACTTCTTATCCTCATCCGACTTTGTCCATTAAGAATTCACTACATTATCTTGATCATGGATCTTGTTCTCTATAGGTGGAAGGGGCATAGTCCTTGCTTCCTTTCACATGTAATGTGATCGATTGAGCAATGATTTTGTAGAGTTAGGCTAGATCCTAGATTATAGTCACTATAAGCAAAAGAAGTGTAATCCCTACTTATCTTCCTTATAGGACTTTGTCCTTTAAGAAATTGGCTACACTGTCTTGATCTTGGATCTCATTCTCCATGGGTGGAAGGGGTGTAGTCCCTACTTCCTTTCCTACAAGATATGATCAATTGAGTCAAAGATTTTGCAAAACTAGTATGGATCCTATATTGCAATCACTATATGCAAAAGAGGTGTAATCCCTAATTCTTATCCTCGTATGACTTTTTAAATTGAGACATTAGCTACATTATCTTGATCGTAGATCTTGTTCCTTATGAGTGGAAAGAGTGTAATCCCTGCTTCCTTTCCCACAGGATATGATCCATTAAGATAATGATTTCATTGAGCTAGTCTAGATCCTAGATTGTTGTTGTTATAGGTGAAAGGGTTGTAATGCCTATTTCTCATCTTTGTAGGACTTTTTTCATTATGAAATTGACTAAACTATTTTGATCCTAGATCTCATTCTTTGTGCGTGGTAGGGGTTCTTTTCCCATAGGATATGATCCATTGAGACAATTATTTTGTAGAGCTAGTCTATATCTTGGGTTATAGTCAATGTAGGTAGAAAGGTTATAATCCTTACTCATCCTTATAGGAATTTATCCATAGAGACAATGGTTTTATAGAGGGACAAGTTTGATTTTTGCATTGGATGAGTTGTTAATTCTTATTTTGATGTTATATCCTTTCTGAATGCCAATGTGGCATGACTAGAATGTTCTAAATGTTCTTATTGGATGGAATATGCCTTGGAGTGGTAGTCAACTTCTAACTCCCAATGAATAATTGATCAACCAATGTGGCTATTTGGAGTTTCCTAATGGTTGACATAGATGATTTTTGAATACACTCTTGGTGTACCCTTTTACTTACATTCTGTTTGGATGTCTTTTGAAAAGTATAGCTAAACTATAGTAGTTAAGCCTTGGCTTAGCTCTTCTTATTTAGCTCTAGGTAGTTGATGCTAACTTTTTGAGTGCATTTGATGTTTAGTGTAATTTTTTACAAGTTTTGTTCATTTGGAGAGGAAGTGACTTGGATGAAATGGCTCTTAGCCTCGAAAGGAAATTGTAGCTTAGAGAGTGATAATCTAAAACAGGTGTTACTCTTCAATCTTTCTAAGTTTCTTCTTGAAAAATGTTTTGTAAGTGGTGAGATTTTGGATGACCTCATTCCAAGAATGTTTGGAAGAGGTTGTGTAGCAAACATTTACTTAGGGATTCCACTTTTTCTTAATGTCTTCTTGGTTAAGTTCTTCCCCAATTAAGGGTAATTGTAATTGAATGAGTAGGTAAGCACCCTAGTTTTTTAAAACTTTGATTGCAAAGGAAACCAAGGTGATGCACTCTTAAGACAATGTTTGTTTATATTGGATGAGTATTTTTGGATCTCGACTTCTTTACCATTGGTGTAGCATTCTTTTCATCTATTGGGGAGATGATGCTTAATTACTTATTGCCTCTTTTTAAATCAACAGTTGATTTCTAGGAGGATTGGGTTTCCATTCCATTGGAATGATGTGGATGAGCGTGCTTAACATGTAGAAAATCCGAGAGGGTGACTTCCTTAGGAAGTGCCTTTACTTACAATTTTGCAGCAACAATAGTAAGAAGTTGCTTCTTGTTTGGCATGTCTTGGATGGCAATGACCTGGGCTTCTCATCCTAGGGGGATGATTTTAGATGACATTAGTTGGGAAATAGTGTATTTGTTTCATCAAGTGTGGCATGTATGCTTAGTTATTTGATATGGTCTGGGTCCACAATCACCAAGTGTAGCCTAAATGCTCAATCATCTGATGTGGTCTTGATCCATAGTTTCCTAGTATGGCATAGATGATCACTTACTTGATATGGTTCGGGTCAATAGTTACCAAATATGGCCTAAATGCTCAATCACTTGATGTGGTCTGGATCCGTACTCACTAAGTGTGGCCTAGATGCTCAATCATATGATGTGATATGAATCCATAGTCACCAAGTATGGTCTAGATGCTTAGTCACTTGATGTGGTCTAGATTCACAATCACCAAGGGTGGCTTGGAACAACATTTTGGAGGATGTCAAGATAAGAAGTGAAACTCATGAGGCATCTTGTTTGAGTAGCATGACCTAAAAAGTAGCAGTCCATCAAGTTTGGTATGGCCTAGGAGGTAGCTTTCTAGACTATGTGATCTAAGATGCAGTATTTTGGAAAGCCTAACCTTGGAGGTAGCATTCTAACCTACTCTACTTTGTTGGAGTGATGTATGTTTGATAAATTTAGCTATAGACATCTACCTTAAGATCATCGACATTATCAATTTGGCTATTCTGAGCTAATTGTACCAATCATCTAACCTTGGGATGGTTCCTTAAGATGAGCCATGAAAATCTTGTTTGACCTGCACATGCTTGTATAGATGACGATAATTAAGAGATGGTTGATATATTTCTTTCTAAAGTTGTATAAGCTCAACGTTAACTGATGTTTTGTAAACTAGGATAGTCTAGCCAACTGGTCTATCTGAATGCTTTGTTTGGCTACTCTACTTTGGAGGCTGGTCTACCTTCTTATAATACAAGATGAAATACATATTATAAATGGATAACTAGATGCCTATTTTGGGTAGCTTCTTCCATGGTGTATTGATCCACCTTCTCCTAAGTATCTATGTATAGTTCCTATTCAAATAATACGATATGTATGGTCTCCTTAACTACTTCTGTGACTGTGGTGTGACTTAGCTTAGGGTACAACTCCTTTTCAAATGCTCTTAGGAACTCCTTATTAGGAGTCTATTGTCTGATTTAGATATAAGGCTCTTGAGGTATCAACTTAGGATCATGAAAACAAAGCTCTTTATAAGTGTTCTCACTGTTTGGGAGCATATTGAGCTTAGGGCATTGGGCTAGCTACCAGCCTTATCATGAACCTACTCAGGAGGTACTTTATGATCAAGAACATATTAGGAGCTCATTTTAGGGATTTATTGGATCTAACGCATCGTTAGGATGAAAGTGAATGAAGAATGAAAAGAACATGAAGAAATGATGATATTCTTGAGTTTTCACTAGCTCAATCGATTAAACACTAGATTTCTTTCCCATAGACGATGCTAGATGTTGAAGCCAATTTTTCGCTCCTTACGTTCTTAAGACATGTAAACCTACAAAATCATTAGAAGATCACGTCAAAAGGTATCGTCTCTGATTCTTAAGTCAGTTTCTCATAGAAAAATATTAGAGTGAATTTGAGATAGACTAAACACTTACAGAAGATTCTATTGTCTTTGTCTTCTTTAGACTATGCATCATCTTACTCAGCATCATATCCTTCTCTATAGTTAGTTGCTTTGATTGTTCTCAAAGTCTCCACTTCGCATTTCATGGCCCCATAATTTTTGCAACAAACTCTTACTTCCTCTAATAGGTATGACCTAAGAAAAAAAGGGTTAAGGCAACATCATCTACAAAGAAAAGAGCAAGGTATAAAAAACATGCAACTCACATAGCTCAGCTTCTTCGTGTTGGCCCTAAACAAGTCAATAGGATCTTCCCTCTCAAGGAACTCCTTATCACGTTTAAGCAGCCCCATCTCTAATAGATCAATACTTAAAAGAGGCTATTCCCTCAAAGAAACCTCAGCATTCAAAAGCCTTAATAGTGGCTTCCTTCCACTTGAAAGTTTTGGGTTTTTACATCTTAGAATCTAACTTTTTTGAAGTAATCTATAACCTTGGATTTTCCACAAAAATACAAGGCTTTGTATGGAACCTCTTTTAGGATGAAGCCCAATGATGACTAGAGCTTCCAAAAAGTGAAGCTCTCCAACTAATAAAAGTACTACATGTCTGATCAAAAGAATAATTAAAAGCAATACAAATATGTAAAACAAGAAAAGTTACATGACTCAGAGAGTTCCTTACTAGCTTCACCATATATGAGGCCACAAACCACTTACCTTTAGAAAAGCATCCTTGCAAAGGAAAGGTAAGGAATTATATTTATAAGAGAAAAGGACTGATAGAGAAGCCTTGTTCCCAACACTTACACATCCCTCCCAATCATTACGAGCATCTAAACAAATGAGACAATACTAATAAGACCTCACAAAAAAAAATAAAGGAAAAAAATCATGGAATACTCATCTGCTATTCCTTAGGAGGTGGGAATAAGTAGCCCCTGTCAATCATATTCCTCCAAGTGCTCCCTCGTACCACCAATGAAGAACAATATGTTCTTCCAATTTTTATCTTCCTTGTGAAGATTATATACAATCTTCTTTCCAGGAATCATGGGCAAATAGTTATTCCTTCCTTCTTGAGCATGTATATTTGGAGAAGAACCTCCAATCCATCCATCCAATTGATGACCAATCATACCAGTCATAATAATAAGCCCAATTAGGATTCTCCATCCATTATGCATGAGTTAAGAAGGTTCAATATGTACTTATACAAGGCACTTTTAATAGTGTAAGGTAGAGGGAAATGAAGACTAGACTCATGTGTGATCTCAAAGAAACAATAAAACCCTAAAACTTGGGAATATACTCTCTCATTGGGAAACATAGCCCTATAAGCCATGAAACTGGGATCATATACTTTCTCCTTATAGCTTGAAGATCTTCTATTTTAATGGAAGATTTCTCCAATTCCAACTCATGGTATAGACCTTCCAAAGAGTGGGAGGAAACATGTAACCTAGATGACTCGGCAAGAATTTCATTACACCTAATAGGCATTTCAAGAGAATGAGAAGGGGTATGTTGACTCAACATGATTTGAGAAGTAGTAAGAAGAGATTAATCATAAAGAGATATACGGGAATTCCAAGATAAATGCTATGAAATGATGAGGTTGAGATTTGCAAAGAGATTCTAAAAGTGAGAGTAAGAAATGTGAACGCTAGAGGTTCTTTAGAGCTCTATATATAAGTTGGGTTTCTCTCTCTCCTCAAATGAATGATAAGTGCTACCCTATATGCTTATAAAGCGAGTAATAGCTCCTAAATAATAGGCAATCTCTTCTCCTTCTTAATGACTATAAATATATAACCTATCCGAGTACACTATACTGAGCTTGCAAATAATAGCAAGACTTAGGCTCTCCAAATCCAAAAAGATCACATCTGAGAGATAATATACTCCATGAGCCTCCTAGCCTCCTAGCCTCCTTGAGAAGCTGTTGACTAGAGGGTAAAAATCACCAACATCCTTGCACATCATTTAAGATCTTGAGAATACTCAAGATAATAAAAAAAAAGCTTAGCATATATTAGTAGCCTCGAAGAAGCTCCTTGACATTGTTATATCTCCATAGAGCTACCACTACAAGAAATTGGGTCTTTAGAGGCAAAACATTTCACCACAAAAAGCTAAACTTGGCTACCAATTGTCTCTAGAGACGAGATATTTTTGCCAGTAGTTCCCACTATAGCAGACATGATAACGAATAGATACAAGGTATCAGAATATTACACACAATAAAATGAAAATTCTGAATATGCCAGTAAAAACATATACAAACAACAATCATGAATCGCTGAAAATCCCATTGGAAAATGTACTAGGGTAATTTTTCATGGCAATATTATTTTCTTCCATCTTCACGTCTACCAAGCGAGTAGACTTAGATTTCAATATCGGCTTAGAAGACCTTAACTATTGGTTTACATTTCTTGATGTCTCATTAATATTAATTTCACTACACTCGTGATGTAAAAGGTGGTTTAACCTAGTACAACTAGTATTACTCTCATTCGTCATCATATTATTACATAACACTTCCTCTATCAACAGATTTTACATAAGAATTCCTCTAAAAATATGAAAAATATGTAGATATCCCTTACATACAAATCAGAATACATTCTTGTTCATAAGACAAATGCAAGGCGGTGACAATAACTAGAGCAAAAAAGCCTTGAATAATTTTAGACAAAAAATAAAAATCTGCAGGGTTAACATAATTCATATGCGTTCTCACTGTTGTTGTTTCCGTATAAATTAAATCACCTTCTCATTAGTGTTGGGTTAGTGTGCGAGCAAGAAGTGGTTGCCGGCTGGTGCTGGTGGTACGCCACCTACGATCATGAGCGTGGCGCCGCTTCGTGAATGATGGGCTGCTCGAATAAATTAGCTAGGTTAGCCAGAGTATGAGAATGAATGAGATGAATGATCGAGGAAGCCAACTTCTGGGGGGAATAAGGATGAAATGCATAGCTATACTGTATAAGGGTCGGTTCTTATTTTAATGTAAATGGGTCGGTTCAAAAGAACGGGCAAAATGTTTTAAGAAAAACGTGTCGGTTTGATAGAACTAGCAAAATGTTCAAAATAAATGGACAGGTTTGAAATAACTATCGAAATATTTTAAACAAAATGGTGATATAGTTTTATAAAAAAAAGGCTGATTTTTTAAAAAATGGGCGAAATATTTTGGGTCGGTTTTCATAAACAGTTCATATTTTTTTTCATCGGTTTTTAATAAATTGGAGAAATATAAGTTACAAAACATAACTATTTTTAGTAGTACAAATATTCTGTGGATCTGTATTAAATCTTGGATACATTGCATCAAACTCTTTTCAAGCTTAAACATCAAATGAATGCCTTAAAACACCTTTTGCTTCGGCTCCTTTTTCCTTATGCCATCGTATATCAACTTTTTTACATTAACATTTTAACAAATTCACATAACTTATTAGTGTTAGAAAATATTGAATGATTGTATTATATTTTCTATTATTTAAGGAATATACATGGTGTCTTAATATAAGAAGTACAAGTAAACTAGATGTACCTAAAGCTCATAATATGTATATCTATTATCAGATATACATTAACAACCTCCCTCAAACTCAAGGTGAATGTGAGACTAACTTGAGGTTGTCAATCAAATTACGAGTGCATCCCTTAGGAAGTGTCTTGGTGAAGATATCTGCAAGTTGATCGTTGGAGGAGACGAGAAAAAGCTTGAGAGCATCATAGACGAGATCAGAACGAATAAAGTGACAATCAATTTTGATGTGTTTAGTTCGTTCATGGAAGACATCATTGTAAGCAATATGAATGACACTCTGATTGTCATAATAAAGGGGAGTAGCAGAGGATGTAGACACACCCAAATTCTTAAGAAGTCATGGTAGTTAAAGGAGCTCAGATGTGATATCAACAAGAGTATGATATTCTGCTTCAATACTATAGCGGGCCATGAAAGTTTGTTTCTTACTTCGCCAAGAAATAAGAAAAGAACCAAGGAGAAAGCAATAACTTGTAATGGACCTACAAACAGTGGGATCTCCTGCTCAATCAGCATCAGAGAATGCATAGAGTACAATAGGAGACTGACATGAGTAGAAAAGGCCATGGAAAAGAGTCTTTATATCATATCTGTTAATAGATATACATGTTATGGACTTTAGGCACATATAGTTTACTTGTACCTCCTATATAAAGGCATCATGTATAATTCTTAAGTAATAGAGAATGCAATACAATCATTCAATATTTTCTAACATGGTATCAGAGCTTGGCCTGGCTTGATCGGTGACTTGGGCTTTGTCCTTAACAGTATCACCATGGCTTTGTGAGACCACCTCTGTCCGTGTGGAGATGGGTTGTCAAGTTTCCTTCAATCCCACATCGTCCAAAAGTTTAGCAGCAGTGCTACTTATAAGCTTGGGCAACCCTTAACTCAATGAGATTTTATTGGGTTGAGTTAGGCCTAAGCTTATAAGCAGCACTACTACCAAACTCTTGACCGATGTGGGACAGAAAGAAACTTAACAGCCCCTTCCACACGGATAAAGGTGGTCTCACAAAGCCACGGTGAGACTATTAAGGACAAATCCCAAGCCACTGATCAAGCTAGGCCCAACTCTGATATCATGTTAGAAACTCAGGCCTAACTCAACCTAATAAGATCTCATTGACTATCAAATTAGCTTCATATGGAAACTTGACTATCAGATTAGCTTCAGATCAAAGGTAGAGATAAAAAAAGGGAAATTAAACATCATTGGCCAATAAGATTGTGATATATGGCAAGTGAGGGAGACAAGATGAATTAGAGCACGATGCGTGGTGGGGTAGATTGGCATTGGTCAATGAGGGCAAAGTCAAAGATAGGTGATGCACCATGATTGACCGATCTAGATTGTGTGGTGCCCCTGTGGAATGAACGGATCAATCCTATGATGATGAATGGCATTCTCGTTTATTGCTCGACAAAACTTAGAACAAATGCCATAGAGACATATGGCAACTCCTACATCGGCTGGTATACACGACTCATTCTCATTGTCTCACCTTTGCTTATATGGCATCCATATGTCCTATTCTAATTGATCATGCATTAAAAAATTCATAAATAATCCATAAAAATTCCAAAAACAAATTCCCAAAAATATATTTTCAACAAATGCCATAGAGACATATGGCAACTCCTACATCAGTAGGTATACACGACTCATTCTCATTGTCTCACCTTTGCTTATATGGCATCCATATGTCCTATTCTAATTGATCATGCATTAAAAAATTCATAAATAATCCATAAAAATTCCAAAAAAAAATTCCCAAAAATATATTTTCATCCTTTTTCATTCGAAAGTTCATATTTTAATATTTTTAACCCTAAAAATACTAGTTGTTGAATAAAATGAACAAATATTAAGTAGAAAAGTACACTGATAACTCTACTTTCATAGAGTTATCACACCCCCAAACTTAAATATGATATGAGTAGTACATTCATAAATATATATCTAGTAATACATGTATATATAGCAAAAACTATTCCTCTCAAAAGTCGTACAATTCTATGATAAGGAGGTTTACATATTCATCAATTAGAGTTCCATCAATACAAGGATATGTAAGGTTTTTGACAAATTTATTCATGTGTGTGTTGCACATGATTTCATCAATGCACTCATGAAATCAACCTATATAAGCATGCTAATCAATTCAATCTTAGAACAAGTCTCATAAGTCTATTTTGGGCATCCCTCTCTACTAATATAAATATATATTTAGTTAAAGATCAATAAAGGCTTTACATACTTGTATTGTAAGACTTATGTGAGAGAGGATAAATGGAGACATTTAGGCTTTTTCTACGCCTTAGCTTTCATTTTTATCATGCACTTTTTAACTACAATTGAGTTTTTACTTTATACTTTATCACACCATATCTTATCATTATTTTCATATTCTTTTATTCCACATCTTTTTTTGTAGCATCACACACCCCCACACTTATTTTCATACTTATTTTTTTCTTTTTGTTTAGAAAGGGACCATTGTGTTGTGAGCTTTTCTTTTTCTTTTTTCTTTCTCTCTTTTTTTTCTTATTGGGTACATTACATTTCACCTTACTCTATAGCATAGCATATGATTGCATTTTTTTCTTTTTTCATACAAGCTAAAGGTGCAAAGGTAAAGATAATGTTTATTGGTTAGGTATAAAATGTGGCTTAAATATATGAAAGGTTCTTTGTTAGGTTGAAATAGATGAGAATGGATATTAACAATGGTTAGCTTGAAAGGTTCAATCATTCCAAATAAGGCCTAAATCATTTCTCATGCTAAATACTACTTAGGATTTCGCCTCAAAGGATGATCAAAGAGAGTCTAAAACATGGTAGATCTCATCAACTCACATAACTCACTACAAATTTTCTCTCAATAAGAACACCAAAAATCAATCATGAATATGTGCATAAAAATTTGAATTAATCTAACCAAAAATAGCAAGCATATCACATGATTAATGTATCTTAACAAGAATGTTACAATCCTTATCCTAGTCATGACAACCAATTTTTATCATTTGGTTTACATGTCTTTATCAATTTCTACCCAAATCATGATTAAAAATATCCTAAAAATAAAAAAACTTCTTAAAAATTGAAATGTGTACTAAATACTGAAGTAGAGAATGAAGTTTCCTCTCCCAAACTTAAATTGGATATTGTCCTCAATATGCACATAAATATGAAAAATTAAAAGGAAAGAAAACTTCTTTAGCCTTGGCATACCACATCTATCATTAAAACTGTTCAATCTTGTTATGCCATTGTTTTCCACATTTATTCACTTACAAAACAAAACAATAAAAATTTAAGTAAAATAACATTGGGTTTCCTCCCAACCAATGTCACATTAAACATTCTTAACTAGACGGTCATATCAACACTTAAGGTAGATCCCTCTAGGTCCATTTACTATTGAGTTTGCCCAAAAATAGTTTGAGTCTTGAATTTTTCTATAATACTTTATGTTCCAGTTTAAAAGCATATTGCTTAATTATCTTATCATATCATATTTTTGTTTTATTTTTATACTTTTTGGCATTATTATAAGCATTCCACTGTAGCTCATCTAATTTAGGTATTTGTTGCATCCTTTTCACCTCTTTATTGTTCTATTTTGTTTGCCCATTTCATTATGGATGGTACGGTAAAGGTGTAAGGTCTAACCTTGGTGGTTTCTCAATAGATGGTTTGAGCATAAATCCTATCTCAAAACTCTCCGCCACAACATTAGGTAGACACATGAGAGGTATTGCCTCCAAATAGTTCATGCAATCAAAAATATCAATCATAGATTTCATAATTTCAAAATTAAAATAGATTGAGTTGTTTCTTGGTGAGTTTACTTCATTGTTTACAACATCATATGTAATAGTTTTAAGTGTGGGCAACTCGATAGATTTTTTTAAGTTATCATCATTATTAGTAACATCTATCCTAAAGAATTCATTTGGTGGGTTAGACAGTTTAAACTTTATTCAAGGTGTCCAAATTAAACCTAAGAATTTAGTTATCCGAGTACTAACTTTCAAGTTTTAAAACCACTACTGAAAACATGTTGTCAATACATTTTCAGATAATAATTCTTATAAAAACTTTTGAAATAGAGCTTCACTCTAACTACCGGGCGATTGTACCAACAAATAAAAGAGCACTACTCTAAATCAGACCGGATAACTAAACCCTAAAATTCAATTTTCAGATTTAAGTTTGTAATGAAAAATAATATATTTCTCTCTAACATTCTTAATATAAAATCTTGAATAAAATAAAATCAATTCATTTTAGAGATTTTTACCTATTTAATATTTCGCAAGCATAATAACGTTATTATTATAGCATGTTTACAAACAGCTAGCATAGTTAAATTTAATCACAGACAAATTAAATATAACATGTAAGAATAAAGCATAATAAAATCCTTACAGAACTTCGATGCTATTCCTGTTGCTGGAAAACCTCCAAACGGAATTTGCACTCCCATTTATTGAATCAAAAAGCAAATAAATTATAAAAACATAGCTAGTTCTTCTCAAAAAGAGAAGAACTCTAAAACGAAGAAAAACTAACTAAAAACTAAGAAAAACTAAAAAAACTAAAAACTAAGAAATGGAGAGAAAGAAAGAGGAGAGAAGTGTGTTTTGAGGTGTGGTATAAAGTGAAGAGAAGAGGGGGTATTTATAGGTGAGGATGGAGAGAAACAGTGGGTGAAAAAATGATGAAAACGCGGAGTGGTGATCGCTGATGTCATTGATGACGTCAGCATGACGTGAGGGTGGCTGCGCGCGCGGAATGGGCACAGATGGGCAGCGACGCGCGCGGACTGGATGCTGATGGGAGCAGGATGGGCGCAGGCGTGCGCGGACTAGAGCTGGGGCGCGCGCAGATGGGAGCAGGCTGGGCGCAGGCGCGCGTGGACTGGAGTTGGGGCGCGTACAGGTGCGTGCGGGATTGGGCGTGCTGCGGAGGCTGGGTGGCTGCGTGAGCGATTTCCTCCTTTTTGACATTTTTGACCCATTTTGTCCAATTTTTCCACATTTGTTGAATTTTCCTCATTTATTTTTGAATATATTTGTGATGTATTGCCTCCAGTATTCCTTTTTGAGTCTTTAAGTTACGTTTTTAAGCGAAAATATCTGAAAAATAATAAAAATACCCGTGATTGCGAAAATACAAATTTATATAAATACATGATAAAATCATATAAATATATATATATATATATATATATATTTAATTAATTAATGTGCATAAAATCATGGTAATTTTAGTGTTTTTTGAGCAATCATCAATTGTTATTATTACTCCAAGAGAAATTTGGATGTTGTCTCCATGTATGGATTATTATAGGTGTTCAAGTATGGATTGTTATTTCAGCTCACATTACCCATATAACATGTTGATTCATGATTATTGGACAATTATCAAAAAAATGAGCTTTACCACAAAAGACGTAGGACACTCATTGGACCTGGTTTATACTCGTTGGTGAATTGTGAGCCTTCAAAAGATTCACCTAAGATGACACTTGAGTTATAAGTGTCGTGACACCATTTACCTTATGCACTCTTGCTACTCTTATTATGGTTGATATTTTATCCATTAGTCATTGATAATTATTACTAGTCATTTTCTCAAGTAAATCATAAGCTTGATTATAAGATTTGGTTAGTAGAGCTCCATTAGTGTATGCAACAATTGTTCTTGTTTGAGCATTCAGACTATTGTAGAAAGTCTCCATTTGAATCCAGTGAGGGATAACATAGTGAGGGCACTTTCTTAACAATTCTTTGAATCTTTCCCATGCTTCATATAAAATTCCCCTTCAATTTTTTGGTAGAAGGTAATGTTATTTCTAAGCTTGGAATTCTTTGTTGGTGGGAAATATTTCTTTAAGAATTTCTTCGCCAAATCATTATAATTTGTAATGGAATCATGTGGAAAAGACTTTAGCCAATCTCGAATACAGTCTTGCAAAGAGTAAGGGAACAATATAATCATAAAATGCCTCCACAATCATACCACTAAACTTGAATGAATCTCCAACTTCAATAAACAATCTAAGATGTAAATGAGGATCCTCTGTTGGTAATTTACTGAATTGTCTAATTATTTGTAACATTTGAAACATCACTGGTTTTAGTTCAAACTAATAAATGGATTTAGCCATTCTAATATAGATAATGTACATTCATTCATAGGTTTGTCCCTATCATTTATTAAAGGCGTATGACTGTTCAAATTTAACTCATTATTATTTATTTCTAATGGATTAATCATTTCTTCCACTTGTGTGACAACTTGTTGTTTTCTTATTGATATCAAAGTACGCTCGATTTTGAGATCTAAGGGCAAAATTTCTCCCTTATGAAATATGCTCATGGAATAGAGTTAAATATATTTCTTATAGCACTAAAGGAGAATTTAAAATTAAAAATAAATAAATTAAAATTAAAATTATGAAAAATAAATAAAGAAAAATAACTAAAATAAAAATTAATTTATAATGTTTATAATCCCCGACAACGGTGCTAAAAAATTGATCGACACAAATTGTGTGCAATAAATATATAAGTATATGTATCACAAACAAGTAATATAATGATAAGAATAGATTATCCCACAAAGATTATACTATTAGAAACTAATTTTTAAAACTAGTAAAGATCAATTTTATTGTGTTTTGGGAAAAAAATTAAAAAAATAAATATTAGTAATTAATTAACTCAAAATTAGTAGTTAAAAGATATATGAAAAAATATCTAAGAATACTTAATCTTCCAATTTTTTAAGTATGTGAATTACTAAAATCCCCCAAATATAATTATCAATTAATTATATGGTCGATTGAATTTAACGTGGCATAGATTCGTCTCCCAAGTAAACTGCATATCATATAGTAATTAACCTAATCATACTCTTATATCAATTAAATTGCATACTACTCATTAAGTTTATCAATTATGGATTACATACATAAAAATCATATATCTCTGCCTAAAAACTATGTGTGTTATTTAATTAAGACAAATAATTAAACAATTCTCTCAAATCTATTTAATTACTACTATAGATCAATTGTGGCTAAACAATTAATAGCATAAAAAATATATTAAATAATATAATTAAATTAAAATTGCAATTATGGTAAAAAATATAAGATCATCACATGTATAAAATTAGGTTCATAAGATCCTTAGATTAATAAATTAGCTAGAAATGATTATGTTCATAAATCTCGTAAGTTTCAAAAAGAAAGACATATAAATTAATAAAGAAAGGAGAAGACGAATAAATATAATTAATCTCTTGAATTGTAGCACCAATCTTTTCTTGAATCTTCAAATTGCATCTCCTTTTGAATCTCCAAATTGCATCTCCTCTTGAACTTCTCTCTCTTTTTTTGGCACTAAAAACTAATAAACAAATTGTAAAATTCAACTTGTAGGGGTTTTGCTACAATTAGAGAGTTAAATTTAGATCAAATATTGAGATAAAAAAAGGCAATTAAACAATATTGGCCATTAAGATCTTGACACGTGGAAAGTGAGGGACACAAGACAAACTAGCACCTGATGCATGGTAGGGAAAACTGGTGCTAGTCATCGTTGGTTGAGTCAGTGATAGGTGGCACATTGCAATTCATTAATCTAGATTACGTTGTACCCCAATGGAACGAACGAGCAAATCCAGTGATGAAGCATGACATGCTCGTTGATTGCTCAAAAAAAACTCAGAATGAATACTGTGGCAACACCTACGTCAACTGGTAAACACAACTTGTGCAAATTGGTTCCCCTTTGCTTGCGCAGCATCAACGTGTCCAATTTTGATTACTATCGCATTAAAAAATTCATAAAAATCCCTAAAACTTCTACAAAATTCCAAAAAAGTTCTTGAAAAATATACATTCATCCCCTTTCACTATAAACTTTGTATTTTAATATTTTTAACTGCAAGAGTACTACATATTGAATAAAATGAACAAATATTAAGTAAAAAAATGCATTTATAACTCTATTTTCATAGAGTTATCACCAATTAATCAATTTCAATCCTTACCAAGAAAGAATTGATTAATTGGATATCATTGGGAACTCACCATAATTACAGGAGGTTTTATTTAAAACGAAAATAAGTTAGAAAATCTAGCTTATATTTAAATCACTTAATTAGTTTTATCTATGAAGGATTATGCTCGTTAAAATCTCATATATATCAATCATCCTAGGTTCGACTATAATTTAATTTACTACTTTACTTTATTGCTTTAATTTATCACTTCCATTTAACTACTTTAACTTATTTACTTTCTTTAGATATAATTTAATTTAGAAGTTATGGTTCTTTTCTATCCAACCGATAAATTATTAGAATGTTTAAGACTTGTTCTTCCTAATTAAATTACAATATAATTTAAATTTTTAAAACTACTGCAATTCCTTGATAGATGATCATTATAGTATACTTATCACTTATTATAAGTGATTCTTGCACTTGTGAATTTTTATAAATACATAATTTGACAACTAAGTTTTTGTGCATCAAGAAGGACCAGCCAAAATTCAGCTTCCTAATTTTAAACCTAAGTCTTGAATTCGTAAGACCAAAATAATAAGTATCTACACTTGAATCTAGACCTTATAGATGAAAAGCGAGATAGAGCACAATTGAATCTAATAAAATATCAGCATTGAGTAGCTCGATACTATAGTTCTAATGTAAGAGACTAGGTTCTATGCCAAGTGTTCCCAAATACCAAAGTGGCAAATTGGCTCCAAAATGGGAGGAATCGTATAAAGTGATATCAATTCCCATTCAATGAGCCTACAACCTAAAAGATGTAGAGGAAATATAAATTGAAAGAAGTTGGAATGCTATCTACCTAAGAAAATATTATCACTAAAATATACTTTATTTCCTTAAATAAGGCATCATGTTCCATTCAATTTAAGCATTAATGTGTTCATTATTCATTTATGAGAAAAGTGTTCTTAGAAAAAAGTGTCTAAAGTAAACAAATGACTAATATTAGCTTACTTCATTGATAAGATACTTTGGTTAATAGATTTTAGTGAGGGAAACATAGAGGAACACAAGAAGTTTTCAAATTGAAGCTCCACCTCCTCTTGAAGAAGCTCCTTTCCAACTACCCTAAGCACTGCCTAAGTTTATGATATTCATACAACGGAGCAAAATGAAGAATGTGAACACCACTATTACCTCTAATAAGTCCTAAAAAAATGCTTCAAGATTCGAGAACAGATAGGATAATATCCTCCAACCCAACAAACCCTGATTACCAAATGTCTGCCATGGGTAGTAAGATTATATGTGCAAGTGGTTATAGAGTAAGATAGAACACCAATCGCTAGACCTATACAAAAAATAGATTTAACGAAGCTAACTTTAGGATTGCTCATGAGCTCCTACCCCAAAAGTATATGGATAAAAAGCTAACACTTAGGAATGACACCTAGACCAAATGGGTCTCGTCTTGCTTTGATTCATCTTAAAGGACCAGCTCCTTAGAGGTATAATAGGTTCAATGAAAAGCTTATCCTACAAAGAGGCTTTAGGATTAGATCCTAGCCTCTAGAGATCACTTTAAAGAGTTACCTTAAGCTCACATTAAGGAAGCTCTTGGATAATGTTATTAGCTTAAGAACACCATATGGGATCATCTCTCAGAAGTTATGGTTCAATGAGAAGCTTATCTTACAAAGAGGCTCTAGGACTACTAACCTTTAGGGATTACTTCAAAGCATTACCTTAAGATCACATCAAAGAAGTTCTTGGACAAAGCCTTTAACTTCAAAATGCCATAATGAACTAGCTCCCTCGAGCCATGATTGGTTCGATACTTAATAAAATCCTCAAAGAGACTCTAAAAAATGTTCAAATTCTCCAAGGATCACTTCAAAACAAGTTATTTGAAGTTATCTCTACGTAACTTCCCAAAGAAGCTCAAAGCTAAGGGAATTATACCCAAAATGGCTTGGACGATCAAAGGTGCTCTCCAAATAGCTTCTTAAAGAAGCTTGAAGCTAAGGGAATTATACCCAAAATAACTTCAAAGCTAGAAAACAACCTCAAATATAATTTACTTAGAACTAAGGAAACCTTACCCAAATAGCTTGTAAGACAAGAATTTCTACTAAGGTAGCTTCCTAAGGAAGCTCAAAGCAAAGGGAATTACACCCAGAAGAGCTTTGAAGCTAGAAGCTAATCTCCAATATAAGTTTGATTTTGATATAATTCAAATAAAAATAGCATTGTTTAAAAAGAGGAAAAATCCACTTAAAAGATGAAAGATGCAAACAAAGGAAGTATTCAAATTAAAAAGAGGCTGCCACTAGACAGTTATTGATGTAGGTTTTTAATAAATTTCTTTAGGATCTAAAAGAAGTAGAAAATGTTTGAATCTAAAGGAAGACCATACAAAATGGGTGATGCTTTCAATTGAACTTTGACACTCAAGTTAGTTAGGTGATCAATGGAGGAGAAAGTAGGGCAGAGTATATTTCTTCTAAGGTTTTGAATGCTCATAATTGTATATGAAATCAGGTTTATTCTCAAAGTTGCCTAGGAAATTTAAACTAAATTTAGTTAGAGATTGTATTATTATTTTATAGGGACTTATAAGAGTGACTTTGGAGAAGTTTAGAGATAATCCTAATCCTTTATCAACTAGGAATGCTAATTGTTTGAATTATGATCAAATAAGGAATGGGAATCACACATAGCTAATAAATTGGGCATGACGAGGAGTTCCCTTGATTGTAGAACTCTAGAGAGGATGATGCACTAAATGCTATGAGCTGATATGCTATATTTTTAGAGATAGGTCAGATCCTGCACTATTTAAGTAAACACCATTGTGGAGATTTATATTGGCTTTGGCAGCTAGTCCCCTAGGCCCATTGAGGTCCTTGAGGTAACAAAGATTACTAGATAGACCTATGGAGGTCTTGTGATGTGTGAATGAGTTTCTTTTGATTGATACATTACTCGTGGAAGTTGCTAGGAGCTCTTTATTAGCATCTATCAAGGTCTAAGCTTATTGAGGTTCATCTTAGGTGATGATCAAGGTATTAAAGATACTGGCTCATTGTTAGAAGCTATATGGTAGCTTTATTGATATATATTGTCCCTCTGTCAATATCTAAGAGCCTTTTGGGAGTTTCCATTATAGTTAAGCTTCTTTCTAAGGATCCTGAGTACTCTCCGTGCCTTAAATAATGTGGTCAAATGCTAGTAAAAATTTCTTTCTATAAATTTCCCCTACTCTATAACTTCTTAGCGAGGTTGGAAGGTAGATATAACATCTTATCTCTAAAGTGATGTGATCTTTCTTAGAGAGCCTAAGTGTCATTATTTTCTAGCATAGTGGAGTGTACTTGGACAATATGTTTGTTGTCATTAAGGAGGTAGAGAGACTTATTATTAAAAAGTTCTTACTTATTGTTTTGGGCATAAAAGCTAGTGATCAGTGTCCATTTGAGTAGAGAGAGAAACCCAACTAATAAATAGGACTTTAAAGGGCCTCTAAGGTTCACATTTCTTACTTTTATATTTAGAATCTCTTTGCATATCCTAACCTCAGCTTTTCTTAGTGTCTTTCCTATAGCTTTCTTGTATTCCTTTGCGATCAATATTTGTTCATCACTTTCCAAATCTTGTGGACTTAATGTACCCCTTCTCCTTCTGTTGAAGTGCCTATTAGGTATGATGAAACTCTCATTGAGTCATCAAGGTTACCTACTACTTCCCATTTTTTAGAGGCTTTGTACCTTGAGGTGGCACCAATACAATATTCCATTAAGGAAGATAACCTTCAAGTTAGAAGTATATGGCCCTAATTTCATGGTTCCTAGGACCGCATTCCTTGATTAGATAGCATACTCCCATGTCCTTGGGTTTTACTATTTCTAGGAGATCACATTGGAGTCTGGGCTCGTTTTTCTCTACCTTACGCTATAAAAAATGCCTTATGTAAGTATCATATTGCACCTTCTCAACTTATGATTAATGGGTGAAGAGCCCTAATTAGGCTTACTATCATAATTGGAATGACTAGACATCAATTAGGTGCCGATGGGTTGGAGGTTCTTCACCAAATAAAAAATTCTTAAGAAGGAAGGCATTATTATTTGCTCATAGTTCCTAGAAACATAATCATATAGAATCTTCTCAAGGAAGATAAAAATTGGAATAAGCTAATTCAAAGGGGTTATTTGTTCCCACCTCTTGGAGAATAACAGGCAAGAATTCCATGATTTTTTCCTCCCTATTTTCTTCTCGTGAGAACTCTTATTAGTATTATCCTATTTTTCTAGATTCTTGCAATGTTTGGGAGGGATGCATAAGTGCTGAGAGAAAGCTGCTCTATTAGTCCTTATTGATGCAAGTTTTTTTAGTACCTAAAAAATATCAGCAAATGTTAGAACCCAAAGTGCCACCACACGAAGGGGTGGTGCTTCCAATTATACTCTGACACTTAAGTTAATTAGGTGATCAATGAGGGAGAAAGTAGGGTTAAGTATGTTTATTCTAGGGTTTCGAGTGTTCATAATTATATATGGAATGAGAGTTATTCTCAAAGTTTCCTAGGAGATTCAATGTGTCTTAAATCGAGATTGTTGTGTTCTTTTATAGTGACTTGTATGAGAAACTTTTGAGGAGTTTATAGATAATCCTAATCCTTTATCAACTAGGAATTCTAGCTATTTAGATTAGGATCAAATAAAGAGTAGGAATCCCATAGAGTTATCCAATTAGGCCCGATGAGCAGTTTTGTTGCTAATATAATTCTTGAAAGGATGTTGTACCAAATTTTGAGAATGCTTTTTTCTGGAAACAAGTCAAAGGTTATGTTCATGGAGCTTTCCATTGGCTCTAAGAGTTGATCCCTTAGATCCTTTAAGATCCCTAAGTTAATGGAGATTACTTTACAAGCTCATAGAGGTCTTATGATATGTGAAGGAGTTATTCTTTACTGATATGTGACTCGTGGAAGCTACTAAGAGCTTTCTATTAGCATCTATTAGGGTCTAAGCCTATTGAGCCTCATCTTGAGCGATGATTGAGGTAGTTAGAGAATTTGGCTTGTTAATAGGAGCTATATGGTACATTACAAGAAATTAGACTTACAATGGCCAACTGTTTTGTAGAAAAATTTATTTCATTGCTAAATGGTACCTTTATGTGGCATAATTTAAAGTTTTGTTACTTACTAACAATAAAATTCAATTTTTATGGCAAAGTCTAATGTTAATAGTGGTAAAATATTTTCCATAAATATGCACAATTAGTAGTGATGATAATATTTGCCACTAAAAAGATGGCAAGAATTATATAAAATGGAGGGAAGAGTGATGTTACTTCTTGAAACACATTTCGCAACAAAATTTCGGTGTGAAATGGTCCACAGTCTGATACACACACAGGTAAGGAGATATAAACTCTTAATAGACTAGTCCCCACAAGCATCAAACAAAATAACAAAATGAAAGCATTACACTCAATAGAAGTAGTACCAGTATAATATCAAAACAACAGATAGCATTCAGAATAAGATATTATAAGTAAATTAAAATTCATATAGAGAGTTAAAAGAATATTCTAATCAGAGTTTAAATAATCATATGTTTTAACATACACAATTTAAACTCAGATTATATTAGCTCCACATGTGATTATACATAACACTTGATATAATGAGGTAAACCCATATAGAGACCGTATTACATCCTCAGGTTGCTTAAGGCAACTACTCAGTAACAAATAATTCACTAAACAACAAACAAGTTACAACACTAATAGATAGTAAAATCATTATTACCTCTATCAATCAGGACCTCCGTCCAAACTACCAATTACTCTTATTCACTTACTACTTCCTAATGACTTTGTTCGACACATGAACTTGATTGTCCTTCACAGCCAACACCACCAACTGTGATGTGATTGGAAACCACACATCAAGTAATTGGAAACGAAAAACTCACACTCTCAAGGGATATACAGTCCAACACTAATATCAAATTTTGTACTCACATAGATGAAAATTTGATAACTAAACTCAATAAGCAACCCACACTCGAATACAAGCTCTCCAAAATAATTTCAAAAATATATATAAATCTCAATATGAATTTTGGTAAAGTTTTGGCACCGAAATCATAGGTAAAGAGAAGAGAAATTAATGGAGTATTTATAGGGTTCAGAATGCACACCTCGCTAGCCACCTCACCAAGGGTGGTGGTGATGAAAGTAGCAAGCTTAGTGGTAAGCTTGATGGAAAGGTGTTAAAAAGTTACAACATTTGTTTCCAAAATTATTGAGTATTATCCATAAATACCTTAACCTGAAACATTTTAAAAACTACAAGTAAAAACATAACATGAATACTATGAAAACAACCCCATGGTGTGTGTAAACATGCTTGCATACAAATTATACCTAACTATATGCGTATGTGAATTACTAATCCATAATAAATAATCTTATATAAAGGAAGACAAGTATACTATGTAAAACAAAACCCACTATGTTTTGTACATAAGAAGTCAACATACAGACACAAGTACAATGGGACTTACATTCTCCCCATTTAGCTTGGTGTCAAAACACTCTATAACTAGGTATAGACACTCATTAAAGATGAGATGATCATGTAGATTTCCTAAAGTTGTTTATTCCCATGAACAACATAACAATACACACTAAACCCAAAAGACACACCTACTCCAAGTGCATCCATCTTAAGTGCTCCATCCAACTTCATGAATCAACTCATGGATTCTAACACTCTAAAACGAGGGTTTTAATACCATTGCACACAAAAATTCTAAAGCTTAAAGACTTCATTTTACACATGCAGCCTGCACACATGAAATAAATACATACCCCAAGAAATGTATCATATAGAAACAATGTGCACTCAAATCACATACTATAGTGTTATCCCTACATAGGTACATAACGATAAGCAACCAAAACAAGAAAAGCACACAATTCTCCCTGACTTCATGTAACTCCTCCTAAATGCATATAAGTTAGACAATATTATGTAGTGTAATTTTACACTCACAGCCCATGAACACTTAACATGGAAAAAACACATAGGAAAAATATATAATTGTGTACAAAAACTTCTCCCCCTTTTTGACACTAAATGTCAAGGAAACACCTCAAAATAAGGGAAAGAAGGCATACATAAATGGGAAGTAAAGAGAGATTAGATTAAGAAATTTCAAAGAGCAAGAGTGAATTTAGACTAAATAATGCACTTTACATAAACATTCATAGGCTATCAATCTATGTAGCAATCAAGTAGGAATATGAATAAAAAATTGATTTTAAACTCAGTGTGTGCTGTGCAAAACATGTTTACTCTATATGACATCAAAAAAAGCTTAAGTAAAACAAGCAAATGGAGAAATATAATCAAATTGAACCAAATTCATAAGTTCACGAGTAGGATCTCTTTCCACTAATGTAAGTGCAAGCTCAAAAGAAATCAAAAGGTCTTTCAAAACTTGTAAAGATAGGCTAAAGTTTAGGTAGAAGAGAAAGAACATTTAAAGAAAGGCACACCCTTAGAAGACATACTTTCACTTTAAGCACAAAGTTCATAACCAAAAGAGGTTATCCATTAAACAAAGACCCTTTTTCTTGTACCTTCCAAAATGAAATACTTAAGAACTTCCCAGAAAATTGTTCTTATGGATAAACGTGGTGAGACATTCTTACTATGCATGAGGTGCTTATTTCAATCCATAAAGAGTTTTCCTTAGTACCATGACATGATTTATAAGCTGTGAGTCTTCAAAAACTTTTGATTTTTCCACAAACACTTCTTCCATAATGATTCCATTTAGAAAAGGCACTTTTGATATCTATTTGATATAGCTAAAACCTAAAAAAGCAAGCATGACCAAGAAGTAGTCTGATAGACTTATGATGAGTAATAAAAGTGAAGGTTTCATCAAAGCAATAGATGTGAAGGTATACCCTTGTGCAACAAGATGAGATTTATTTCTAGTAATGACTCCATTTTCATCTTCTTTGTTTTTGTATAACTAGGAAGTACCAATAACATGTTTGTTTGGAGGTTTGAGGGATAATATACAAAACATCATTTCTCTTAATTTGGTTAAGTTTTCTTACATGGAATTCCCATGTATGTTATGCAGGGCTTCTTTAAAATTTTTAAAAATAATAGTTGAAATGAAGCAAATGTAATTGAAAGTCCCTTGTAGCTGACGTCTTGTTTTAACACCTCTTTCCATATTATCGATGATGTTATCAGTAGAATGAGCATTTTTGCCCAATTAGAAAGTGACAAGTCTACTTGATCACCATATCTTTCATTTTCAAAACTTCTGGAAGGATCAATATGAGTCATTGTTGGATGAGTCTCAACATTATGGGATGACATTGTTTGAAGAACTCCAATCACCAAAAATATCATTGTCATCTATTTCAATAGGTTTAGTAACACTAGAGTAATCAATCACAACATTGATTGATTCTATGACCATAGATTTTCTTAAATTGTAGACATAGTATGCACGACTATTACAGGAGTATCCTATGAATATTTCAACATCACTCTGAGCTTTAAACTTGTGTAGATTCTCTCTATATATGAAAATATAACATGTGCTACCAAACACAAAGGTGCTTAAATTTTGGTTTCTTATTGTGCATGAGATCATACAAAGATTGACAAGTATTGAGACTTATGAAGCATAAATTTAATGTATAGCATGCAATGTTAACTAACTTAGCCCAAAAGTGCTTTGCTAGATTCTTATTGACTATATCTTGAATTACACTATTTTTTTCTTTCAACAATCCCATTTTGTTAAGGGGTCTTAGAAGTGGAGAACTCATGATAAATATCCATTTCATCACAAAAAGCATTGAACTTAAAATTCTCAAATACTCTACCATGGTCACTTATGATTTTGATTATAGTATCGATGGATTCAAATTTCTCATTTTGTAACTTGATACACAAGGTCTTAAAATGATCAAAGGCTTTGGGTTTTTCTCTAAGAAATAAGACCTAAGCATACTAAAAGAAAAAAAAAAGAATATTACCTGAAATGATGGGTTGCCTCCCACCAAGCACTTAGCTTAACATCTTAGCAAGACACTACTAGAGGTAAAGACTTTTGCAGTTCAATGCATTCATGTCCTCATTTGTATCAATTATTTCCAAGTATTACTTGACATGATGCCTATTTACTTGGAATTGGTTTTGATTTTTTATATTTATCAATTGTATAGCTCCATGGGGGAAAACTTTATGAATCTCAAATTTTGATGGGATACCTTTCACAATTCTCAATTTTGCAAAAGTTTGGAGAGTTTTCAAGTTTATGTGTCCCATTCTCTCATACCATAATTCAATTTTTGAATAACTTGCTTGAAAACATTTTTATAAGGAAATGTCTATACAATAATAGTTATCATTACTCATTTTCCTTTCAAGACACAATCACCATGTTTGTCAAGAATTTTACATTCATTTTTGGTAAAGTTTACTATGTGTTGATTATCACATAAATGACTTATACTAATTAGATTATCTTTTAATTCTTCATCATATAGAACATTTTGTAATTGATTGATTTTAGGAGTTTTGATATTATCTCCTCTTTGAACTTGAAGCTTGTTACCATCACTAAAGGTAGCATAGTGATCGGGGCAGAACCGACATCGCCGATCCTGCCCGTTACTTTGGTTTTATCTATTTATAAAACTCTCGCAAGTGCACGAATCATTTCGTAGAAAATGATAAGTATACTCCCAAGGTCGATCTAAGGAAGGAATGTATGTGGTTTTTAATTTATTATTCAAACTTTTAAAAATGAAATTAAATCCTAAACATCCTGTCACGATATTTTGGGGTTTTGTGTTTTTAATCTAATTACATAAAAATAAACATAGATTCAATAAACATTTATGCAAATTTTATCTGTTAAAACAGTGGAGTATTTATGGATATAATAATTAAGTTAATTATGCTTGCTCATATTATTTAGGTTATTAAAGATATGAATTGATATTTATTGATTCTCTCTTTTTTATATGAATACCACCTTTGGTGGGGTTAGATATTCTTTGTTAACTAAACAAATCAATTAACACCTATGAGTGGGGTTGATAACTAATTTGGTTAATTAAATTAATTCCTTTTTCTAAGAGATTGAAAATGAACCATTTAAATGCCACCTTTAGTGGGGTTAGATAATTTAAACTTTATTCAAGGTGTCCAAATTAAACCTAAGAATTTAGTTATCCGAGTACTAACTTTCAAGTTTTAAAACCACTACTGAAAACATGTTGTCAATACATTTTCAGATAATAATTCTTATAAAAACTTTTGAAATAGAGCTTCACTCTAACTACCGGGCGATTGTACCAACAAATAAAAGAGCACTACTCTAAATCAGACCGGATAACTAAACCTTAAAATCTAATTTTCAGATTTAAGTTTGTAATGAAAAATAATATATTTCTCTCTAACATTCTTAATATAAAATCTTGAATAAAAATAAAATCAATTCATTTTAGAGATTTTTACCTATTTAATATTTCGCAAGCATAACAACGTTATTATTACATCATGTTTATAAACAGCCAGCAGAGTTAAATTTAATCACAGACAAATTAAATATAACATGTAAGAATAAAACATAAAAATAACTGTAAAGAAAATAAAATCCTTACAGAACTTTGATGCTATTCCCGTTGCTGGAAAACCTCCAAGCGGAATTTGCACTCCCATTTATTGAATCAAAAAGCTAATAAATTACAAAAACATAACTAGTTCTACCCAAAAAGGGAAGAACTCTAAAACTAAGAGAAATTAACTAAGAAAAACTAAAAAGCACGTGAAAATGGGGCGAAATGGGCGTCGGCGCGCGCGGAGGGCAACTGGGCGCGCGTGTGAACAGTAATGGCGCGCGCGGGTGTGCGCGGGCGTGCGCGAATCTGGGGCAAGGCGCGCGCGGCTTGGCGCGGGACTGGGGCTACTGGGCGTGCTGTGCGCGGCTGGGCGCTAGGGCGCGGCAGCGCGATTTTCTCCTTTTTAACATTTTTGACCTTTTTGACCCTTTTTGTCCAATTTTTCCTTATTTATTGACCTTTCCCCATTTATTTATTAATATATTTGTGATGTATTGCTTCCAGTATTCCTCTTTGAGTTTTTAAGTTACGTTTTTAAGCCAAAATACCTGAAAAACAATAAAAATACCCGTGATTCCGAAAAAGATAAATATATATAAATATATGATAAAACATATAAATATATATATATATATTAATCAATTAATGTGCATAAAATCATGGTTATTTTAGTGCTTTTTGAGCACTCATCACATAGTCTCTTGGATTTTCATTCAAAAAGAGGTAAACATTGATTTATTTCTAGTCATATGTTTAGAACATCAATTATCTAGATATTAGATATCTATGCTATATTTGAGTACTTTTTGTGCAACATAGAAACTATCCTTCTCATATGGTTTGAGGTATTCTTTAGTGGTAAGTTTTTCTTTCTTGTATGACTTTTAAAAATTGCATGTTGGTTGAGGTAATTGTATTACTGTATAACCAAGTCCATTTTTATCACCAACCATTTTTCCACTTTGAAGAATCTTGTTTAGTTATGTTGATCGCTTTGTGAATTTTTAGTGTGTGTTGTTTGTTTGATCTAATTTAAATATGTGACCATCTTTTTATTCATATAATCTTTCAATGGTTCTATCTTTTCCTAAAATATTTTTCTCCAAGATTCTTACTTTTTCTTGTATTAAAAACAAGAATTTATTATTTTCTTCTAAGATAATGAGAAACTTTTTTTTCCTTTTCTTTTTCTAGTATGGTAATCTGTTTGTATATATCAACAATCACATCTTTAGAAAAAAATTCGTCTGTTTCTTTGTTATTAAAAGATTGGGTTCCAACTATACAATCAAGTTCCTCAAATGTCCCAATCATAGCCTTCTCATCTTCAAAACTTTTTTCACTAAAGTATTCTGTATTACTTGAGTTTTCTTATGAATCACTCTATGAAGCATTCATGGCCTTTTTGAATTTTGATTTCCCTTTTGACGATAATCCATGGCCATATAACCACGCTTATTACAATTGAAACACTTAGGATGTTTGAAATCTCTTTTGATGTTTGATTTCTTCAAGATTCTATTCTCGAGATATTTCTCTTATTTTGAAAACTTTGGTTAAAATTTTTCTAGCAATGATCTCAAAACTTTTCTTATCGGTTTGTATTCGAGTATCTTTTATTTATGGTTAAAAGATGAATTTATAATGTCACTAAATAGAAAAATCTTCATTTTCTTCCATTTGATGTTTTCAAACAAAATAGTTAGGATTTGAAGTTTTGACCATTTGATTACAATAGTTCCTTCACGAGCAATTTGAAGAATTTTTCATACTTCTTTGGCTTATTAACAAGTTGAAATTCTTCAAAATTCATCAAGGGTTAACATAAAGTATTGAATTTAAAGCATTGGAATTCCATTAACTTGATGCAATTTCCTTATGGCTTCATTTAGATAAAGGTTTAATTTAATTTCATTATTTTCAATGATTATTGAAGGTTTTCATATAGTTTGAATTGAAAGCCAATCTCGTTTATCTATTGATTTTAAGAATACTCTCATTTGAGTTTTCTAATGAACATAATTTTTTCCCTCATATAAAGTCATATAAAGGTAGAAGAGTGATTGAACCACCTTTTTTTTGAGCATCCATTATCTCTTAGGATCTTCACAAGATTGTTAAGTCTTTCTAGATAAACTTTGCTCTGATACTAATTGTTAAAGATATTTATTATAAAGTTTATATTTAGAGAGGATGAATAAGTACTTTTTAGTATTATTAAAATTTCATGTCTTAACTTTTAAGTAATAAATTGTTCAAAGACAATAATAATAAATAAAACAAAAATTTAGAGTGAAAAACCTCATTTTAATAAAAGAGAAACAACCATATAACTTTGTCAAGTAAATTAATTCAATATGTAAATCAAATAATTACAACATTTATTTTACAAATAAATTTTAGTTTTTTCTCGAAGTTTTGAATATTGTTTTTTTTATATTGATCATAACCTTCGTTTGAGTTTCCTTGATAACTTACAAACCAAAGACTTTTTAAAGTTAATTATTTTTAAATCTTTGTATAGAATTTTAATGGTTAACTCACCAACAAAACACTTTTTCAAATAACTTAATCCTAAATTTTTGTATAGAATTTTAGTGGTTAACTTAGAATTTAAAGATTTTTTTAAATGGTTTATTCTTAAATCTTTGTATAGAGTTTTAGTTGTTAACTTACAAACCAAATTTTTTTTCAAATGGCTTGATCTTAAACTTTTGTATAGAGTTTTAATGGTTTAACTCACAATGGATTTAAGAAAAATCAAATGGCTTGATCTTAAACCTTTGTATAGAGTTTTAATGGTTTAACTCACAATGGATTTAAGAAAAAAAGTTACGATAAGATTTAAATTTTTTTAATTAATTTGAGAGTGATTTAAGTAAGGTGTTAAACATGAATAATGAGTGATTCAATATGTAAATGAATCATTATTGATTATGTTTAGATTTTATAAATTTAAAGTTATAATTATAATATATAAGTAATAATTAAAAATATATTTTAAAAAATTAATATATATATATTATTATTATAAGTTAAATTTAATTCATTTCATTTGTATTTCATAATAATTTTACCTTTAACCGAACAAACAAGGATGATTTTAATATTTTTAGACACCTTTAAATTTGGAAAAAATATATAAATTTGATTTTATCCTAAACTCATTAATTGATTGATTTTTTAAAAAATGTCTACCCCTAATTCGACACAAAAGTGACTGGAGTTACTTTAAGATATAATGATGAAAGAAAAAAAAGGATGAAAGAAAAAAAAGAGAAAAGAAAAACGAAAACATTTCTAAACTTTTCGAATATAAATTTGTAAGTGTGTATAAACGCAACGAAATTTCCTAATTTCTCTGGACCGACGCTTCGAGAGCCAAACCCTAGCCTTTTTATGTTTATCTGTAGCAGACTAGCTTGTTTCTTCTCGGCTTCGGGCTAGAGGTTAGATCAGTTATTCTTACGGCATATTCTGGTCAGTATTCGACCTCTAGCCGCTCTTCACAGTCGTTAGTGCCTTCGTCTGCCGGCGTGGAACCCTAGGATTTCACTGAATTTCGTGTACGAAGCCGGTGATTTTAGTTTCAGGGTTCGTTCTTAGTATGAAGTAATTGTTGTTTTTATTGATTTCTGTTCATTTTCTGCTGTTTTCTGATATATGTATTCCAAATCGAGTTTTGTTGTATCGGATTAATTGATTTTAGTGTTTGTTTATTTTCAGTAGATTAGTTTAATTTTTTCAATTGTTTTCTGAATTTTTGAAAATATTTGAGAGTTTTATGTGGGGAATTTATTCTGTATTTCCTTCTAATTATTGCTAGAATTGTAGCGCTGCTTTCGAATTTTCTGTGCCTTTTAGACCGAGTGATAGTCTAGCTGGAGGTATATTGACTTAAATTTGATAGTGAAATCGAACTAGCTAATGGTCTGGTTACTTTGTGCTCAATACGTGGTGGGTGTCTTTTGTTTATTTATTTATTATTTTTTTTTGGGGGGCGGGGAGGGAGGGAGGGAGGACTGCCGCGATATATATTGCTTTGCCATATTTGTGAAATATTTTGCACGTTTCATTTGTGAAATATCTTGCACGTTTCATTTTTGAAGTATCAAATTAAGCTTACAGTACTTGCTTTTAAAAGATAGGAGGGAATAGGGACCCAGAAAATTTTGTTGCAATGGGAGATCTCTATATGAGATGCTCAATAAGCCTAGGAAATCATGCAGGATTTGGTGGCATAGTATTTATTTATGTATTTTTGTTTTTGAGAAATCCAGTGATTTTGTGGTATTCAGGTCCTTTGTTCATATTTATGAAAATTCCAGGGAAATATGTTTGTCTTTGTATCCTAAAGCCTTTCTTGACTGTAATGCTTTCACAATTTCTATGTTATATGCTCATATGGTAGATAAAATTTTCTGTGAAATTATAGATCAATTTTTTTTATTAATGGCAGAGTTTGTACTTGACATCTTACGGAGGGCAGGGTCTTGGAGTTAAGGGATTGCCAGGCTGGTAATATTTTGAGAATAGCTTTACAAATTGGTATGCACTTGTGGTTGTGCTATAACATAACATGTCAAACAATCTTGTCTCAAGCAGTTGCTAATACCTAGCATGCAAATTGGGCAGATGAACAAGATGGAGTCTTCTGTATCTGAAATGCAAATGGGTGTGGTGGGTTCTCTTGGAGCTGCTAATGATTCCACATTACCGCAGTTTTCAGTGGCAAACCAGCAAATTGGACTCATGGACCCAATGCCCATTAATTCTGTGTCACAGGGGTTATCAGCAACAAGCACGCAAATGGGACAGAATGAAGCCAGGGTTAGTGGCCCTTTGGAATCAGAGTATTTCTCAGCACCAAATAATCATATAGGAGGGGTGGGATTGTTGCTGAATAATGGTGGACAGCAGGAATCATTGGTACCTTCTAAGCGAAAAGCAGTGACAGGGCTCATTTCTCCTGGGTCCATGGCACAACATTTTTCAATGCCTAACAAGTGGATGGCACAAATAGAACATAGACCATGGTTGCAGCAAGCATCGTCATCGAATAAAAGAATTGTGCAATTGGAATCTTTGCCTAATGGTCCAGGTTCTCAGCATTTGTTGACATCTAACAAGAAAATGGTAAAGACTGATTCTTTTTCTAACAAATCTGGTTCACAACGCGCACTGAATCAGAAGAATCAAGTTGCACAAGCATCTGCCAAGGTTTCCAGTGAATCATCTGAATCTGTGAGGTCCAAGATGAGAGAATCATTAGCTTCTGTGTTGGCCATGGTTAATCAGCTGCAAAGTAAGGCTTTGGATTCAAATATCAATCCTCAGGGTAAGATAGAGGAGAATAATCAACCCTATGGCTCATCCACTGCCAAACCTGCACCAACAGAGCCTAAGTTGACGTTGCCGTCCAATCATAAGCTCTCAATGTTGTCCAGTGATGACATCATTGATGGTAGTTCAAAAGTTTTTGCTAACACTGGAACTTGTGATTCTTTGTTGACCTCCTTCAGTACTGGAACGGAGTCCCAATCAAATAATATATTGACTTATAATGACGTACCTTTTAGTGATAACCTCTTTGTTAAAGATGAGCTTTTGCAGGGAAACGGGCTCTCCTGGGTACTTGATTCTGATTTTGAGGCAGCAGATAGAAAGAAAATTCAAGATTTTGACAAACAAAAGTCAGACCATGACATAGTAGGTGGAGATTCAGTAGAAGCTGTTCAATCTCCAGAACAGTTGGCCTTCAAAATTGAAGTAGAATTATTCAAATTGTTTGGAGGTGTGAATAAAAAGTACAAGGAGAAGGGGAGGTCTCTTCTATTTAATTTAAAAGACCGTAATAATCCTGAGCTGAGGCAGAGAGTAGTGTCTGGGGAAATCCCCCCAGATCGTCTTTGTTCGATGAGTGCAGAGGAGCTTGCTTCCAAAGAGCTCTCTCAGTGGCGGATAGCTAAGGCAGAAGAGCTTGCTCAAATGGTAGTGTTGCCAGATACAGAAGTTGATTTTAGACGACTGGTTAAAAAAACTCACAAAGGTGAGTTTCAAGTTGAAGTTGCTCAAGATGATAGTATACCAGTGGAGGATTCTGTTGGTTCAAGCTCAAGTGCTCAGGGTCAATCAAGTAGTAGGGAGCTAGAAACCCTTGCTCCTTCGAAACCTCGTGGTGTTAAAGGGCAAGTTGATGCTTCAACTGGAAATAATGTAGAAAGCCGTAGCAGCTTATGTACACTGACTATTCCTACGAGTGAAACAACTGATTTATTGCAAGGACTCATGGCTGATGATGGATTCAAGGATGCAGAATTTCTTGCTCCAATTGTATCTCTAGACGAGTTCATGCAATCCCTTGATTCTGAGCCACCGTTTGAGAACCTACAAGTGGAATCTGTGAAAACAACATCCATCTCAGATAAGGTTGACTCTGATGCTGGCTCTGATTCTAAGTCCTCTGGTTTAACTCTTAAAAATGCTGCTGATGCTGCCTCCAAAGAATGTAATGTTGATGATGCTCCCAAAAGCTTGGACATGGACTTGAAACCCAAAGAGATGCACAATGATTCCAAACAAAAGAACGATGATGCAAATGTCGATTCTAGTCACTGTGTTGCTGATTTGAAATGCAGTGACCTTTCTACTGATGGAAAATCAAGTGCAAATGTCGATTCTAGTCACTGTGTTGCTGATGTGAAATCCAGTGACCATACTGCTGATGTGAAATCCATAGACCATCCTGTGAAATTGGCAGCTTCTCTTGCTGGCAAAGTGAGGGGAGAACATATATGGGAAGGGTCACTCCAGCTAAATGTTTCAACAACAGCACCTGTGAGAAGCTTCTTCACAAGGTATGAGTTTCTATGTTTTTGATGTTGCAAATTATTCTTATTAATGGAGGTCATCAAAATTATATACTGAAATGCAGATGGGGTTTTGTACCTTATAGTGCATCCCCTTCAAGTTCTTTGATTTTTAGTTCTTGGACGAATTCTCTGTTGTCTCAATTTTTAAATGTGATGTTCCATTATGTTAATCTTCTTGTGTTTTATTATTTATTTCAATCTTGCTGATCTTGTTTCTGTGCTTCAGTGGTGAGAAAACCTGTGCAAGAGAATGGCCTAGCATTCTTGAAATCAAGGGCAGAGTCAGACTAGATGCTTTTGAGAAGTTTCTTCAAGAGCTTCCCCTGTCCAAAAGTCGTGCTGTCATGGTATCGCAAGTTTCCTCTAGTCGTGTAGCAGTAGTTGTATCTTGTTATCTCAATCAATTTATTAAGATTAAAACTACCTTATCAGCTATTCTGCTATTTGTGGGTAAAGGGATTAACACTGAATTGTCAGCTTTTGGCAAGGGAAGTCATAGCCCATAGGAAGCTAAATGGAATTCAGAATTATTATTTTTCTGGGTCAGCATTTTTATCACTTTCGTCCATGTGTGCAGAATGTTGACTTCAGTAATTATTAGAAAGAGGAGTGCTACTAAATTTAACCGCATTTCTTATCAATTAGCCCACCTGCAAGTAGGAAAACATCAAAGATATGGATGGGCTAACTTAATAATAATGTGTGCTAATTTAGTAGTGCTCTTATCAGAAAAGCTAATGCTAGATAAATTTTACAGGATGTGTCAAGAACAAAGAAACGTCTTTACGATCTACTTTATATATTAAATTTCTTATAAACTGATGAGGGAAAGCTGATGAATAAAATTACGAAGAAAATTTCAAAATTGTTTGTTTAATGAAAAGCCAACTAGTAGTCCGCAAAACCATCTCTGATCATTGCCAGTAATGAACAATGGAAACCAACGACAATTCGTTTTAGCTTTATAGGGTTTGACTGATGG